>JAHLJT010004567.1:190237321-190577575 GCA_031308135.1 Acheta domesticus
TTCTTGCCAGCTACCATCTATCATCGCCAAAAGTACATTTTTTTGTCATTTTCTTAATTTTTCGGTTTCCTATTGGTAGAACAGAAACATTAATTTTAGAATATTAAAGAACACAAAAACCTAGCCGTAAATGGCAATTTTCTTTTAAAAATTATGTGCCTTTTAAGAGAAAATGACGTTTTAGCACTACTAAAAATGCGAAATTTGAAGCTCATTTTCACAGAAAATGTTTGAGTTTTCAAAATACTTTATTTGAAGTTATTTGAAGCACTTACACTCACAAATATAATAATCTTTACAAATTGCGGATAATGTGCATATTAAAGATGTGAGAGATCTTTCAAAAAATTTACATTTATATAATTTTTGAAAAAAAAACAAAAAAAAACTCAAAATAAACTTCACGCTATACTAATGAGTGTAATTAGCACTATCCGTTACAAAAGTTTCAAGAAAAAAATTGCAGCCATATACGAGAAAATGACGTTTGAGCATTTCTGAAAATGCCGAAATTTGAGCTACTTTTCACAGAAAACGATAGTGTTTTCGAGAAACTTTACTTGACATTATTTAAAGCATATATACTTGTAAATATAATAATGTAAAAAAATCGCCGATAATGTAAATATTAACGACGTGAGAGACAAGTAAAAAAATTTACATTTTGGTAATTTTTGAAAAAACCAACCGATAGACCAAAATGGCTTTTATGTCATTGATAGAGTACATTTACCACTATCCCTACCAAAAGTTTAAAGAAAAAATTTGGAGCCGTTTTTGAGAAAATTTTGTTTTTGTAATTTTTTAAAATTGCACATATTGCCACGCAATATTGCACGAAAACTACCAAAATTGTGAAAAACATTTACATGACCTTTATTAAAGAACTCAATATGCAGAACAAATTTTATTTGAAGAAAAAATCTCTATCTTCAATTTTGTAGTTGGAGAAAGACGACGAAAAAAATTCAAACTTTCACAATTTTCGAAAATTCAGAGCTGTACGTGAAAATCGGACCTATGCCATGTTATAAAGTGTATTTTCCTCTATTCATACAAGAAATTTAAAGAAAAAATTTGGGGCCGTTTTTGAGAAAATGTTGAAAATCCCGGGGGGCTTCACATAAAGTACCCCCAAATTTTAAAGAATCTTTTTCAAAATCACAAAGCTTCGACTAGAATCAGATCGACTGGGGAATATCAATTTTGAAGAAAATCGACCGAACGGTTTAGGCGCTAGCGTTGACCACAGACGGACAGACGGACGGAATGCCGTCAATCGATTTTTAAGTATAAAGAAGCAACAAATCATGGATTTTGACCACACCACGAGATAGAGGATTTTTTTCTTAATTTTGCACTTGGTTTTAACCACTTATTCGTTTTCACGGCCCGGCAATTAATTTTTTTTCCGCCGAAAATTGGCCATTTTTCGCGCAGCATTACATAACTTTCCCTATACTACGTATATCACTCCGTGTATACGTACGTATACGGGAAAGTAAAAATAGGCATTCCCCTAAACATCCGATGTCTACTAATTAGCATGACCGACATTCCTTTGCCCGGCGCTGGGAACTTGGGGAAGCATAATCGCCCAGGAACACGGTTGGCGCTGCGACGCTGACTCGCATCTGCCCATTGCCAGAGATGGTGGGGGATAGAGAAGTGGCACCGAACGGTGTTTGCCCAGCGATAAGAGGCCCTGCCCATCGATAAGCACACGGCATCGGCGAGGACGACGACCCAGCCCCATCTGTCTCTAGCGCCTCTCCGCATGCGACATCGCCAACAAAACAGCAACGTTAATATAACGGCGTCCCAAAATCATCTGTTTATAAACATTGATGTTTTTTAAAACTCCTTTAGTAACCGTTATTATTGACGCGGAAGAGATTAATTTCAGGAAGCTTGAGTAAATTTTAATGACAAAATTCCTTTTTATAAAAAAATAACATTTTTTTACTAGATGATAGTCGTTTAAAAATAATTGACACCGCAGAAGATAGATCGCTACCGATTTCAGATTTTGAAAATAGCTCTCGGCCAAAAATGCTAGTTGACGTCTTTTATAGGCCATGGACCTTCTATATATTGCTGTTTACTTTCTCGTTTTGTTTCTTACGTAATAAAGAGAAAGTTCTGCAATGCTGTGGCAAAAATCAGCGGTTCTTTTTTTCAACAAAAAAAATCGTATCTTATATGTTCTGTTCTCAGAATCAAAGTTTTGAGGGCCATGTCACCGATAAATAGATTGAAGGCAAAACATCTGTCCTCTCGTCAGACAGTAATCTGTCAGTCCGTACGTCAGTCCGTCCGTCAGACTGTCCACCTACCCGTCTGTCTGCCTATCCGTCGGTATGTTTGTGTGACTGTCCGTCGGTCAGCCTGTCAGTCCGTCTGTCCGTCAGCTCGTCAGTCCGTCCGTAAGTCCTTCCGACAGTCCATCCGTCAGTCAGCCGTTCCGTCTGTATGTCCCCCTATGCCTCTGTCCTTCTGTCTACCTATCCGTCTGTCCCCTTATCAGTCTGTTCGTCTATCCCTCTGTCCTATCCACTAGATCGACTGTCCACCTATCCGTCTGTCCGCCTATCCGTCTGACGACCTATCCATCTGTCCGTCTATATGTGGTCAAAGCCAGCGCCTAAACAGTTCAAACGATTTTCTTCCAAAATTGATATTCTCCTATTAATCAGGGCGAACTTCAGGCCCTAAGAATTTGAAACTGATATTTTAATTTTGGAAGTGCTTTACATGAAGACTCAAGAACATTTTGATTTTTTTTCTCAAAATAACTCGCACACAAATTCACTCAAATAGTACATTCGGTCATCGATCTATATTATAATTATCTAGCCTGTGTTGTTGCAATTGATATATCATACTCACAAGATTGATTTTGAAAACTCTTTACTATAGTCATTTCTTCTGGACGATACAAAGACTACAAGCAGAGATTACTTAATGAATTACTTATTTCAGTCTCACGAGCGGAACGGAAAGGCTAAAAAGGAGAGAGAGCAAGAGGTACGTAATGAGAGGGGAAGATATAGAAACATGAAGTAGCGAAAGGTAATGATGAATGCAGTGAGTGAAGGGGAGAGAAAGAAGAGGTAGATTAGTGACGGAGAAGTAACGAAAATGAAAGAAAACAAATAGGGAGGAAGATACGAAGGGAGGCAGAGGAAGGAAAAAGGAATGAGAGGGAAAGAGCAGAAGGAAGAGACAGAGGTTGATATTTGTTAATTTATCAAGTATTTCATGATGGGAGACCATTATTCCACTCTTTACTGGTGTTTGACATGGTGATAGACTAATATTATCGATACGATTGGTTTTTACGAGAACTTCTGAATTTATTATTGCAGTTGGCATTTAATTCGAATTTTAAGAATTTCACAAACATTGATAAAAATACCGGGAAAAAGAATAAAATATTTTATCTGAAGATATATTTTATCTGTCGATAAAAATATTAATCTTATTGAAAGAGAATGTGTTCTAGATAATATAGAATATGTCCGAGATAATATTCAAGTCTTGTCAAATGTATTCGAATAACCAAGACGTAAGAAAATGTCTTCCTTGTTACTGTCCCCTATATGTAAGGAAAGTTAGGTGCAAGCAAAACACTGACGTCGAGATTTTAACGGAAATAAACATTCTGGGGGTCCCTAATAGATACAAAAAAACTTTTTTTTTTTTTCAAAACATATATCCGTTCGTCCGTCTGTCATTCTGCTTGTGGATAACTATAAAACCTAAACCGTTCACAGGATTTTCACCTCAATGGATATGGGATTGTATATGTCGCTACAGTGATTTCTCTATGATGACGTTCAAGCTCCCGATTGGATGAAACCGTCAACAGCTGATACCTGCCAGAGGCCAGAGTTGAATAAAAATCGCAATGTACGTCCGCCCTCGAAGCTTGGTGACAGGTGACGCTACAAATTCATCGAATTTCTCGGAACAGATAATGTTCTTCCTACATTCTCGTACCTGCTCTCGAGAGAAAGATAAAGAGGATCGATGCTCGCAAAAAATGTTTTAGTTATCATACGGTCGAAGCGTTTCACAATCATCAAACGCCGTCTTTGTCGCAACTCGGGCGTATACTGACAGCGTCACGCGGTCAACTTTTCCTATCTCCTCAAGAAGGCATAGCCCCACTGATCCCGTTCCTGTTTCTCCTTAGTATAAGAATGGTACCTACGTTTATCGTGATCTGCTTAGCTTTATATTAATCGATTATAATTGATCCTCTTCTTTCTGTTTTCAAGAAACATTTGCATGTCCTTTTAGAGCAATGACGACGTCAAAAAAACATCGTTTAAAAGTTAGTGGAAACAAAACTTTCCACTAGACTTGTGAATGGGACTTACTTAGAGCTCTGTGATTCGTCAGTGATGGCGGCGCGAAACACCGGTTGGTAGCTCTTACTCAAAAAGATACGGCCCTTGTGAAAACATGCATCTTTGTAATTTTTATCGAGGTTTCTTGATATAGAAATGAGTTTGGAAGCTGAATTTTCAATAGCGAGCTGTGAAATAAATGAGAGAGGAGTTGCAATCCGTTTTGTAAACATGAAAATCAAAAATAAGATATGGATATCAAATGAATTTTCTGATAGGACATGTTAAATCAATTACCAAACATTGACAGAATTTTGTCTCAAAGTTAATATTGAATAAATCATTGTTAAGATGTAATACAACGTAGAAAACAATCATCAATATTCATTTACAACACCTAAAATAGTACTTCCTAATCTTACAATTAACATTGGCACAATAAAAACAAGAAATTTTAAAACTGACTGTGAATGATTGACGAAGTACAACAGCTGTGGGAATAAAACACATCTAAAACAAGAATATGTAAATGCTATTAAATCAGGTCCAAGGTGAAGAGCAATGAATTGTAAGTTGAAATGATAACCGATTGATTGTAGATCATGAGTCTGTAAGCGAACACAATCATTATTTATGAACGTGTGTGAAAATACAATACAATCAGAGAACTCTAAATAAGTAAATAAACGAACTGATGTTTGTTACTATTATGTTAGCAATACAGAAAAATCAAATCAGCAGTTCATTTACCGTTGAAATTGATTTTCTATAACTCGGGAACAAAGATTTTTCAAACTTTTATTTTTCTAAAATAATTATTTTCTAAATTCTTGTTTCTAGTTTTTCAAATGTTACTTTTTATTAAATTCTGGGCCTCAAGAAAATGTGCTCAGATAATCTCTTCCCCCGTACGTCATATACAGTTTTTACTGTTTTTTTACCAAATAAATAAAATTTTAAAAAAGTCGCATTCACAAGTCTAGTGGTAAATGAAAACATGCCTGCCGGACCGCCTTCGGCGGCGACGGCGGCGGCGGTGTGGAGCGTGCCACTCGGCAGGGGTGCGATGCTGGCGCTGGCGGCCACCACCCGCCGGCTGCGGCGGCGACGGCAGCGCTAGCGGCAGTGGTGACGGCGCGCGCCCTTCGGGGGAGGGCTATGGTCCGATTAAAATAAGTTGGTGATTGACAGTTGCGAATGGAAGGGAGCGACGTTGACATGTTGCATACCACTGAGCACGTGCTCCCGGGACACGAAAAGTAAACACTTGAAATAAATACTTATTAAAGTAACCAAATCATACCCTCATACTGTATGAAACCACAGCTTCAAGAAGCACAACTGTCAATCACCAACTTATTTTAATCGGGCCATGGATGCGCCGCATGCAGTCGGCGGTGATGACGGCGGCGAAGGCGGCTTGCATACACGCGCCCGCCATCAATTGAAGTTCAGCTTGGCGGTGTTTGTCCTCAACGTGACATCGCTCGAGCAGCACGTTCGCGGAGCCGGAAATAGCAGCGGTGGGCCCGCGGTAATATTCGCCGCTCCCCTCCCCCCGAAAATCTCGCTCGCGTGAGCGCGAAGGCGTGGACGCTCTCCCCCAGCTCCCTTCGACAAGATCACTCGCCTCTCGCTCCGATCAGGAGCTGAGACAGACACCGAATGCCACGGCGCGGAGGTCGCCCAGACCCCCGCGACGGTCTCGGTGCCCCTCATCCCTGCGGCATGCGCCACATTCCCAACCGTGGTGGCGGCGCCTTCGGTGACACACTGCCCGGCAGTTTTGAAGAGATTGACTGGCCCAGGGGTCCCCCCAGAGGCGTATCTACAGTATGGCAGGCATGGCACGTGCCATGGGCGTCACTAGGGGGCGCTACTTACAGTATATCCGCTTGAACAAAAAAACAACTCTCATTTGAAGAATCCTGTCAGGGGCGAAAATTCGATACTTGCCATGGGCGCCTGAATACCTAGATACGCCTCTGTCCCCAACCCTATGCCCGCGGGCACAATGGCGCCCGCAAACTGCGCGCACAACGGCGGCACATGTAGTGCCCGCTGCTCATAAAAGCCGCCACGGCGCTGTGCGATTGTACAGGTTTTCACTTTTTGCGGAAGTATTTGATTTTTGGTTAAACGTTTATTTTGGCAGCAAAGATCCATGTTCCTTTACGTAAACATGTGTGAAGTAAGATATTCACTAACGATCGTCACGTTATCAATGTCAATAAATATTGCCAATTTATTTTGCATAAAATATAAGGAACGATTGTCATGTTTAAATTGTCTATTTTTAATTAAACATTGGTTTTGCACATTTTGTGTATTATTGTCAATAGAAAGAACTATACCTTAAAAAACTTCCGACTAGAAATATACCTTAAAAAATTAATGGTGCCCGCCGCCTCATTAGCATTATAGTATGTGCTCTTAAGTGCAAAAAGGTTGGGGACCGCTGGACTGGCGCATACCAATTAAAAATTAAATAACCCAGAAACGAGAAAATTGGATTTTCTCAGGGCATGAGTTCTCACGGGCACACGTGTACGCTTATGTCTAGATAGTTTCAAATCTCAAATTCCAATGCGCGACCTATAACAACAACAGAGGGACCTCTGTCCTCGCCTGGCGCCGCGAGGCCCTCGTTCCCCTCGCCTATACTGCGATTTTTCTAACTTTGCCCCTCAAGGCCACTCAAATCCCATCTTCGCGGTGGAATATGTCACATTATTTCGCATCTGTCTCAGTCGTTCCGCTAGTCTTCGCATGATCGCGACCGCATCAGCCAGTGCTTGCGATCATACGACTTCTAGCGGTACGACAGAGAAAGAAGCGAAATGCCATGTGATATTCCATTGTGGCCGTAGGGGCTTGAGGGGCAGAGTTAGAAAAATCGCACTATAGCAGGTGCCCAGATGCCCCGCACCCCTCTGGCCAGTGCCGGGTGCGGCGGCGGCGGTGGTAGCGCGCTCCGTGGGACAAGCGTACCTGCGGCGGTTCGGACAGATTGACTGCCCCGTATCAATTAAGACTGACATTAGCTAGGCACGACAACATTGGATTTTCCCACAGCAGGAATTATTACGGGCACACGTGTGCACTTGTGCTCAGAATAGTTTCAACACTTGAATTCCAACAATAATCGAATTTCGTGACCACAAAGCTCGCTCCCTCGTTCTGGAACACAAAGACCCCACTGTGCACACCCCGCACGGTCCCGCGCCAGGTTCCGCGCCATGGGCGGTCAGCTTCCTAATGCCAGTGAAATATTATTTTGTGTCCCCGCCAAACCTCATCGTAGGTGACCGTCCCATTACAGTACAAACTAGTGTTCGGAATTGTAGGCACTAAACAAAGTCGAAAATAGGCAGGTAAAATAGGCACTTAAATACTTAAAAATACGCAGGAAAATAGGCATTATGTTTGAAAATAGGCACAAAATCTCCCTCAATAAGCAAAAGAAAACATTTAATATTCAAATTTAGACTAATACGAACATAAAGGGTGAACACAATTCTCTATAAATAATATAATACAAAATCAGCAGTTTTTAAACGTAGTTAATTATTATTATTATTACTATTATTATTTATATTATTTTAAATCACAAGACAATCAAATCTCATTGCAATTCACAGCGGCAGAGCAAAATTAAGGACATTTCCCAGTTTTCAATAGTGAAAGAGGTTCTTCTTTCATTCAAAATTACTTTGTAACGGGACTGTTCTACCTTGAACGAAGTTACAGGGGCATTTTTCATTTAAGCTTTAAGTTCAGGTTCGAGATCTTTTTCTTCATGTTTCTAAGAAAGAACAAAATATATTTTTGTTTGTTGGTATCCTATTAGTTAAATACAATTAGTTCTAACGAATGACAGTGGATATTGTGCTTCATTTCAGAGAAGTCTGGCTCTTAACGCTCGAGTAGGCAATTATCTCTAAAATAGGCATTTGTAAGTACAAAATCCTCGCAATAGTCATTTCTTGTGAGTATATGGATAATGAAGTAAGTTGACTGAAAAATTTATTTATGGCAAAACTCCCGTCTCTGTCCGTCTCTCCGTCTGTCAGTCTGTCCGTCCGTCTGTACTAGCTCAGTAGAGGAGGATGTTATCCCTGAGCTGTACAGCCTTCAACTCCTTTGAAAACGGTTTAAATTATATAAAAGTTGTGGTTTATTCTGCATTAGCTGGTTAAGGCTTCGTTTTACGAACGTCAGTGTTATGCCTTTTAACTGCAGCAACCTACAAATTCTATCATGAACCGCCACTGGGTGTACCTAAAACAAAAGGTGCGTCCACTACATTTCTGGGCCCCTTTTTCCATTAAATATTTCTGTGGTCACGGGGTAAAAGTTCTTAAGTCTATTTTTGGCAAAATTGGGTTGATTACTGTAACTACAAGTTAGGCATCTATATTTTATTTTAGTAAAAAGACCGAATTTAAATGTTGCCTCCTTAACGACAAAAAAGCCTTGGTAAACATAGCTTGGTTTTGGGAAACATAGGCGACTCAATAGCCTAACCCTTGTTTTCTCCAAAGTAAGATTTTTTACTTAAGAACTTTTAGCCCGTAACCACAGATTAGTAGTTAAACATGATATGCCATTTTGCTAGTAAATAAATAACTGCAAGAATAATTAAGTTACAACTTAAAGGATAAATTAATAAATAAAACTGATTTACAGGTTACCAGAAGGCTCAGAGAGCTTCTTCTTCAAATGTATAAGAATTCCTCAAGTTGTCAGAATAAAAAGATGAACATCAGGAATTGAACATAAAAATTTTATTACGTAATGTTACTGGACCACTTTAAAAATTTTAAGGAACGCCTGCTCCCTCCTCTCTACCCCTCCCGTCCCTTGAACCCCCCGACCGCGGACCCCTGACCACCCTTGTACCCCTGTTGGCACGCCTCCACCGAACACTTGTTTGAAAGAGCATTATTTTCTTTAAGTAATGCACTTGGACATGGGATGCTTGTTCTTTAAGTGCTTTGAATTCGTATTGCTCTTGTTTAACGCAAAAATGAAAAAAATGTTTTTGTTGCAGTTTCATCGCAAAACACATGTGCTTCCAAAACTACCGTTGAAGAACTTTGGCGCAACACGATTAACATGCCTGTTTTTTAATTATTTTAAAAATAAACAAGCACATATGCAAATATGTACTATTTCATTAATTGATGAATAAAGTTTACTTTTATTAAAAAGAGTACTTTTTTTAATTTAGATTTGTTAAAATTGAAAAGGAAAGTTATAAGATGAAAGGTTCCTACATAAAATTCATTCAATATTGGATTCCTTAGTATTCTAAAACGGTATTGTACGTATGCAAATTCATAATCTAATGTTTTCTACATATTACCATTTTTTACAAATGTTTTAATGTAAAATTACAGTAATTCATCTTTGTCACAATGCTTGGCTTGATTTGATTTACTTTCGTCAAAGAACAGTAAAAATTGTATGCGTCATGAAGAAGTATAATCTGCGCACGTTTTCTTGATTTCCAGAATCTCTTCCTTACCTTTTTACTCTACATAGTAGGATAATGAATAAAAGTACCAAAATTTGGTTGCGAGGTTAGTAGCGTTTGAAATCTAGGCATTTTCGTTCCTGAGTCATGGATAACTTAAGACCATCGATAAACGATCTACAGATTTTTTAAAATATTGCTAACAAAATAGCAACCAACTCTCTCAACTCAAAAAGCTCAGGGAAACTGATCGAAAATCCTGTTCGGGATGGTGGTCATAGGTCCAGAAGCTGAAGTACGTTACTTGTCATAGGAATATTTAGTATTTTTGTCTTTAAACACTGTCCAATTCTCCAATTTCTAAAGACACACTTCATTTTTTTTAAATTATTATTTCGCTGCATTTGAGTGTAGTCAATATCCCAGTCCCGCATTTTTTCCGCCAGAAAGAGAATCAATAAGTATCAAAGGCTGATTCTGATGTGTGGAATACCAAAAGGATAACACCTCAAACGATGCTTTTAAATGCCTATGAAAATGTACTGAACATGATAACGCCGCAAGGAAATATTTTTGATTACTGTTGTGTTAGAGAGTTTAGAGGAATTTTTTAAGTGAATTATTGAGGTCCAATAGAAAAAAAATTCAAAAATAACGGTGTATATCAAAATTAGAATTGTGCAAAATTGACCTTTCAACATCACCAACATCATTGACATTTTATTCAGTCCAAGAACGGAATAAAAACAAAGAATTTGGTTTATTCACGCTCTTCCGCAAGTAACTTTACAAGAGCACTACACACACACACACACGCACACGCCCGCGCGCACACGTACGCACGCACCCCCCCCACACACACACACTTTTTGGAGCAACAGCCCAGGCGATCAGAAGTTCCATTTTAGATATGAGCTATCGCGTCATCAATCATGGTGCATACCTATTCTCTGTTGTGCTTCTGCCCTCAGGCATTTCGGGCATACCCGACATGTCTATTTTTGATGGGTGGGCGATGCTGATTTGTATGATGATGGTGTAATAGTGGATTGAGAGCCAAGGGAATTGGAAGAACCCCGAGAAAACCTGACGCGAACCCGCTTTGTTCACCCAATTTCAACAAGGATCGACCTTGATTGTCACCGAGAAACGGAAGTGGACTGTCTACCATTGCGCCATGAATTGCTCTCATTAATCATGGAGGATCTAACTGCCAACCCATCTTTAAGGCATACAATGTGTGACGTGGTCTTGCAGTTGAGCACTGCATGGAAAAACCGACTCCCGTTACGCTTCAAATGGGGCAAGGAACCTACGTCACGTACGCCGAATGCATAGAAAAATGTCAAGATCTGTATATTGAATACCGTTGGGAATTAAATTAGTCCAATGGATGATAAAATAGAAGTAGATCGCTGTAAACATAATTTAAGAAACAAAAAACCTAACCTACTGAACTGAAAGTGAATGATGTCGAATTTCCGCGATTAATGGGTGGGCTTATATTGCCATAAGCCAACAGGAATACGCGGCATACCGAAACTCTTCCAATTATACTATTCCTTAACAATTCTACTCAAATTACTTAAAAAATTGCGTGGCATGATTTATAATCTAAAACAGGAATAAATTGCTTTGAGCAAGAAATATCTGCATGACTTCAAGATTGAAGGTATAGATCAGGTTCAAAAAATATTTGAAATTTTCAAAATTTCTCCAGGAATCTCCGCCAAGAGGGCACCACTAAAGTCAGGACAAGTTCCAAGCTTCCACACTGGTCTCCCGACATGTGTGGTATGGTAGTGCACGTAAGTGTATGTGTAGGATCTGTGTGTGTAAGGGATGTGAGGGAACAAGGATGAGAAAAAAGATTGCGCGCGGTCCGTTGCCCGATTCTTAAGGTACTGTTCCGGCATTCACTTGATATTGGTTGGAGAAACTGCGGAATACTATCCATCAGAGCAGCCCCCCCCCCACACACACACACACACACAAAGACAGGCGATGTCCGTCCCTTCTTTGACTAAACCCTAATGAATTGGTTCGAAGAAGTCGAAGCAGATATGGGAATTAGGGATAAATATGAAGAATAAAAAGCAGAGTCTGGGTAAAGGTCAATCAAAACTAAGAATTTTCAGGAAAATGTAAAGAAAACAGGGGCTATCTGAAGGGGAGTGAGAGGACGATATTGGAAGGAAAGGAAGTATCCAGGGAAGATTTGAATGTTGCTTCAGTGGCCAAAATCTGAAAGAAATAAAAGTATTAACCATACGTGTTTTCCTGCATTCCAGTATTGAGAAGAGTTTACAACTTGTATCATGTATTGTTCGAAGTTGGTAGCACTGGAGTACTTCCCAATTCCTTTGTTTCACCCGGTAGCTCGCCATTTTCGTTTAGTTGCTGATTGTCCGTCTGCAGGTGTGGAGCGTGGGATTGTGAGAGGGTCGTGGAGGTTGTTGGTTTCAAAAATAGTTTCACTCTTTCGTTGTGAATATCCGTTATTTAGCCTAATTGTGAAGATTATTATGTTGAATGAAAGCAGAAATCGTGTTTGATGGTTTTAATTTATTGATTGGGAGGAAACAAAAGCAACAATTGCATGCGTGTGTAGAATGGCATCAGCATCACGTGCCGAAAGGATTTTTGTGTGTGTTAGGTTACTGCCTCTACAATAACTTTCCACAATCAGCGAAGGTAAGTTAATTTCTTTTTATGTGTGCTGAAAACGGACTCCTTTTATCTACTTTGTTGATAAAATGGACTTAGTAAACAAAAACGTAAGGCAAACTGCGATTCGTAATGTTGGCAATGTTGCCTACCATTCGCGGCGAAGTATTCCTTCGTTACGGTGATGTCAACTGTCAGACGCTGGAAGTTGGCGGTGTTTGGTGGCTGACGGCTGTAATATTTCTCTCTCAATTGCCACCGACTTCTACTACTGCTTTTAACGTTATAGACGTGAGAAAAGAAGTAGAAACTAGAAGTCTCGTGGTGTGACGTGACTCAGGTCAACTTTTAAAGTGTGAGTCCTTGACATATAACCTAACAAAAACACGCATTCTCGACATTTGACATATGTCGGCAATTTTTCCATGTCACTTATTGTCATGAATATACAGAATTGCCATATGATAGTAAAGTATCTTACACTCTTTATTCATAATTTTACATATTTTAGTTTCCATTATTGTTTCAAGTTTGGTATATATTAATCTATTACAATTTTCTAGGCTTCACCATTGATGTGCTACCCAATTACGCATCATGCCCACTTCTGTAAGTGTTTAATCTACTTATTTTAATTTTATTGAAGCAGGACAGTCATTGCTGTAATTCCTATTGATTAGTAAATGAATTGTCTTCTCCAATGAGACTTCTACAATCAGGCATGTAATACCTCCTGTTGGTATCCTAATTCTTTGTATTTTATATTGAGTATTATTTAAAATAATACTGAGATAACATATTCAAAGTGCACCAAAATATTCATGATAGGCTCTTGTAAGTATCTAGGAAAATGTTATTTGAAATGATGGAAAATTTCCTAAATTTTTGTTGCTGCATATTTTAGCATCATTTAAATATTGGTATGCAGATTTGATATCGATCTTGTTTCTTATGTGATGTTTAGCATTGCAGCAAGGCCATATTGCATGACAAAAATGACCAGTGAGTAACTGGAAACTGTAAATGCTTCAATTCACTGTTTTTTAAAGACACAATAATGTTTAATTACTAGTATAGATTCTTCTTTTTTTGTTGTTGTTGTTGTTGTTGTTGATGTTGAAAATGGGATATACAACTTAAAGCAAATATGAAAAACTGGAAAATGCTTTTGCCGTATCCATTTATTTTCCAATGTAAATTAAAGTTTCAATTCCAATTAAATTTTAGTATTTGAATTAAATTTCTCCTCTTCTCAAAATGATCCTGATTATATTCTTGCTAAAAGAACTGCAGCTGTTGAATTTGCTCCACATATTTGCTGAAAATTACCTTTAAGATATGTAATAAATGAAAAGGGTAAAAAATCTAAGAAAGGGTATCCCTGGATAAGATGGTTAAAAGTTCCCCTAAACCAAATGACATATGAATAGTATATAAGCCTAACATAAAAATATTATTTTTGAAAGATTTCTTAGCTTCTGTCCCTCCATCCACGCCCCTTTCCAGCCAAAAATCTGCTTTTTATTATTATTATTATTATAATTATTATTATTATTATTATTTTAATGTTTTTCATCGACTTAACACTATTTTATCTGGTTGAAAAAATACAAAAAATAAAAAAATAATTTATACTATCAGAAAAAAATTTTTGATTTTTTCTCAGTGCCAAATTCAAACTCAAAAAAATATTTTTGAGAAAGTAACCAAAAACAATTTTTAATGTGTCTTGAAACCATAGAACAGGTTTGAAAAAAAATCTCAAAAGTTTCTCTTGAAACAAATTGTTGTGATTTTTTTTTTTCAGTTCTTTTTTCAATTGGTGGGCTGTAAAAAAATAAAAATAATTTTTCCAATTTTCCCACCTTTAAATCACCTTGACTTTAAATATATTTTGAAAACTACTGCAACAGTTTTGTGCTTTCTGTGTATTTTGACTTTGGAATCTAGTGAAAAATTAACCCCATGCAGTTGAAAAAGAATAAAAAACTGATAATTATCCACTACAATTGGTTTTGAGATTTTTTCAAGCATGTTCCGTGGTTGCAAGATACATTAACATTTTTTTCCTTTTCTTTCTTTCTTTCTTTTCTCCAATTTGGTGCAGAGAAAAGATAAAAGAATGTTTTTCTGATAGTATAAATTATTTTCCTGTTTTTCAGTTTTTTTATGTTCTCTCTATCTCTCTCTCTCTCTCTCTCTCTCTCTCTCTCTCTATATATATATATATATATATATATATATATATATATATATATATATATATATTATTGTTACACTAAAGTTAATGTGTTACTACTTATATGTCATTTAGTGTAGGGGAACTTTTTACCATCTTATCTGGGAGTACCCTTTATGAAAATGATTTTAACAAATGAATTTCTTTTTAGAGTAAATATGTAATTGTGAGGTAAATTTTGAAATAAACACTTATATGGAAATCTGATTTTTATAACGCAAAGAGAAACACCGGTCTCAGAGACCGCCATTTGTTATTGGGCGTTGAGTGTGGGATGTTAAGGTAAAATAAATTGTACGTCTGTTTCAATCAATTATTTTATTTCTTTAGAGTATTCTAAAATTTGTTTATATTATAAAAACATGAAAGTAATTGAAAAATATTGAAATTTTTGAAAAAGACTGAAATTTTCAAAAAACACTAAAATTGTTGAAAAACTTTCTAATTGTTGTAAAACATTGAAATTGCCTCTAAATCTGTACAGCGTTGATCCAACTGCTCTTTGTGGGCTAACAAGGAATTCATCAGGAATCATTTTTGTCCTTTTTTAGTGTCCCAAATTAATTTTCTCTTCATCAGTTCAACAATAACTTCTGCAGAATTGAATCAATTGTCTAAAGTGACATTCCTGTTAGACCCTTCAATAGATTTGCACACGAGAAGTATAGCTTGAGTAGGGTTCTAAATTTTTCTCTTCTTGAGCTGGGATCATCCAAACAAATTGGACGATCCATTGCAATATTTTGAAAATAAAAATATTAAATAAATATTTGAGGAAGTCGCCCAAGAGTGTATGGAAACACCCATCTCACAGACCACGTACACACTAAGAGAAAAAATGGTCTTACATACCGTTTACGAAAAATATGGAAAGAGAAACTGCCGATCTCACAGACTGCCACGATATCCAAAAATACCCTTTAAATGTTGACCACTTGACCACCAGCAGAACTAAACAAAATTACGCTGAGTGATAAAAGATAGTCAGGGAGGAATCTACTATGACTGTCAACGCTCTCATCCACTCATATCGGCCATTCTTACGTAAACCAATTTCACATGGTGCCTGTCAGACTGATGTTTTCATATAAGGAGTTAAATGGCTGCATTTGTCAGAATTTGTGCTCATATCGATTTTTTTTCCCACATACCATTTTTTGAGATACTTTTTTCATTTCTGTACAATCTGTCAGAGTTGTTGAAGGTTAATAAGAACAAAATTTTAAAAAAATTGGTGTTTCATTGCAGAGAAGGCGACCTGTTGCACGTGTTAATCAGAAAGAACAGAGAGGATTTCGTGATAATACAAACCCACTATGGTGTGGGGCATGCAATATATTATGTGAAAGCAAGATCAGCTTCCAGCAACATCGACAAACGGCTATTCATGAATACAACTATGCTGTGTTTACTTTTGAGAAACACCGGTGAGTCACATTTATGACCCTCATTATTTATTATTAGAAATAAATGTTAAGAAAAAGCTTTTAAATTAAAATTGTATTATAGAAGTTCTCAGAGTTTTAATTTAAAATAACGTCACGTGTTTGTGAAACTACCATCAATTTTCAAATTTTTGAAGCTCTTATTATTTTTTGTGTTATGAGATAAGTTATTTATATTAGAAAATGAGGAGTAATAGTCATTTCTACTTCTCTTTGTATGAATATAGGGAGGAAAGGGATCACTGAAATAGTATATTTCGTGTTGTACTTAATTTCTTTCTAGGGGATTGCATGTATTAAAAAATGTTGACAATTTTGACAATTTTTGCTTCTTTTTTTTTTTTCTTTCTTTCAGAAACCGCAAAATACAGAACAGGCATAAAGTTATTGTTAGGACAAAATGTAAAAATGAGTGGATAGATCCAGATAGGAGTGGAACAATTCAAACTCAGGTAAATAATAGAAATTAAAATCGTAAATTATTGGTGAGATATGAAAAGAATAGTTGACACAGTTTTAACATAACATATCATCATGTAATATTAAAAATTATGAATGATACTCATAAGAAGGTTAGAAAAAATGAAAATATTACTCTGTTCTTATAAATTTAATTTTCCAATGTGATTTCATTTGTTTGTTTGCACTACTTCTCATTAACAAAATATTCTGAAGTATTTTGAATCAAACGTTGGCGGGGGGACTCTGTATTGTAACTAATGTTACTATATCCAAAGTTGATTATGTATATTTTTAGATTAAATTCAAATCGATGGAAAATCAATATACCAAGCTATCTATTTTTAATGGATATTACTTATTAAAATATCAGAGAATATCATCTGAAATTGAATGTTTTCTGTTGTTGCATATCAATGTATAAAAAATATTTAGATGATTTAAAAAAGTAAAAATTATTTTGTATATCAAGAAACATCCTTATTTCATACACCTTATAATCTTATGATTCATTTGTGTTATATTAAGTGTTGTAAGTTGTATCCTTCAATATTGTCTTTCATAACATATTCACTAATAATTTATGTAATATTATAAGTAGTGGTCTCAATCCTTTAGTGTGCAGCCAGCTGTTAAAATAAGGAAGTAAAAGTCGAAAACCATTTAGAAACTTCAGAAGTGTAGGATGGATGGAATCATACATTTTTTCTTGCTTCTCTTGATTTCCAAGTGAGATATGGGTTCTCAGTTGTGAGTAAGAAATGAGTTCAATATAATTATTGTTCTGCCAAGTTTTAATTTTCACATTATGCATACTTAAATATATTGTGTTATATTTAACCACTTTGCTGTTTTCAAGTTGCTAGTCTATCTGTCTGTACAAAAAATATTAATGTGTATTAATTAAAAATAATTGAACGAGTAATAAGTTAACTTTACTGTCTTTCATTTAACATAAATCACATTTTAACACATGATTTCAGTTTTTCAGAATACAAGTTTTTTAATAACATTTAAGTTTTGGCATGCTACCATGCTTATCTCATTGCTTGTCTTTCTCTAAAAATACTAAATTGTTGGTATAATATGATTTTAAAACTGTCATTTCATAAATTGTAGATTAATAACAAAATCTTAGGTTAATTAAATAAAATTGTTATGCATTTTTGAAAGTAATACATTTCTTAGAGTTTCTAAGATTTAAACCTCCTTATTCTAACCTTTCAATGTTTTTCCTTATTCAACCTTTCAATGTTTTTGTGTACATGATTAATCTGGATCTCAGTTAAGAATTAATTATATGAAAGTGCTAGTTGCATTATGTGCTGCCTTTATTTAAGCATTTGATTTTTTATCTTTGAAGAAGTTTCAGTAATTACATCTACAATTAACTCAAAAAATATTTTTCAACAATATTAAAAAATTGTTTCCAATGACACTCTAAAAAGAAGGAATTGTAAACCATTATACTCTTAATATCAAACTCAAGAATTTCACTTGTATTTTTATTATAAGATTTGTCTTCTTTGCTGATGAATACATAATAGATTGAAGCAGCATGATAAGCTGAGCTTGAGCAAATGGGGAGGTTTTTTTTTTGTCAGAAAGAGTCTGTCGTGTCAGTTTGAACATGCCTTGATTTCTTTTTCAGTGATAGTTCAGATTGTATGTTCTTCATACGCAAAATAGTAGCTCCTGAAACAAACTGAAAGTTACTCTAAACTAATCCACCATATTAAGTGATAAGGGAAATGAGTAATTGGTCTGCCCTTAGAGGGTTCTCCAGCCTACTGCTCATCTGTTCAAAATGAACTGCACATGCCTGATAATCTAATTACAACTCTGTGAACTAAGTGCAATGCATTCTTGCATTCTAAACTTAAGTGCCACATTTATTATATTTTTTTGGTGCACAAGTAGTATATGTGTGTGTTTGTGCAACACTGTAAGTAAATATGTAACTGCACAAGTAAATATTTCTAATTTTTGTGATAATTAAAAAGAATGAACATTGTCAAATAAGAATTCTTGCATTTATTAGAAACCTTCTTTGTCATTAATGAAAATAGTATTAATATTTATTAAAAACAAACAAATTGATCTAGTACGCAATAGTAATCTTTCATTTTTCATTGGTGTAATTTCATTACTTCATGTTTTCAATGAATGTGGCAGCCAGTTGCATGAAGTTGCAGATAGCTTCCTCAATTATAGTTCTGTTGCTTATGTGAGAAACTATAGCTGGAAATTTCAAGCATAAAAGCTACATGGACAATTAGGTATATTGGTAAATTGGACAATATATTGGTAAGTTACACAACTTTCACTGTGTTTCTGCAGCTAAAACTTTGCGTATTTGCCAAAAGTGATCCCAACCATCCATGAAAAAATCAAGGCAAGATTGGACATCACAGATCATTTCTTTGCCAGTATGAATTTAAGGGTTAAATTCTTCAAATGCTTCACTGTAGCTTCACATCAGCTTATGTTGTATGTAGCCAACTGCTAGGAGATTTTGAAGTAATTTTGCTTGCGAAAGTAAAAAGTGAAACTTGAATTAAATATTGTTTATTTAGGTTTGTAGTTTCATTGTTACATTTGAAGAGAGAAAAATAAACAGTTCTTTAACTATAATTATTATTATTTCAGTTTGTATGTGCTAATACGCATGTACTTTTAGCATCTTTAATAGTTTCATGTTCTTTTACAGATTTTACCTAATGTTGAAACTTTTGATTATAAATTTGAACTGGTGAATCAAGGTGATATTCCTATTGAATTACGCAGTATTGCCCTGCTGCATCCATATCCTGTATTTCTTGTAACAGATGAGCATGAAGTATACTCTAAAGGAAATAGAGTCCGCATTCAACCAGGTGATTCTTTGTTTATTAAGTTTTATATGCTCAGTTTCTAAATTTTGGGATACAAAAGGAAAGGCAATTTAGTTCAGAAATAATGAAAATATTGTTGGCTCACACACTTGCTAATCAATTAACCAACCAACATCAATGATACCTTATGCCAGGCTCGGTCTAAGAGGCCTGCTCTTCCACTTGACCATGCAAATTTTGCCATGTTGCAGAGAAAGAAGGTATCACTCAGGTGACAATACAGGTGATTTGAATTTTTTTCAGAGGCCTTTAGATTTGAGGATCTTTTACAAGTAGAAAATCTAAACATGATAGAGATGGCTTGACTATTCTTCCAAAGGTAGGCTTACGAAGGAAGTTTTCACCCTTAAAAATCCTCGGCTTCAATCGGGATTGAGCCCGTGATCCTGGGTTTAACAATCTGATCACTAACCGTGGCACCTCCCAAGCCTTCCTTCTAACCAATTATTAAACTGTCTTATCAAACAGAAATAACCCAACAAATTTTCAAATCTTAATAATTCTCAGAATTTTTAGGATTTCTGGACTATTTCTTGAATTTATTAAACTTAATGTTTTGACTGTAATTATCCTGTATTCAAATGACATTGCATGGAAACCGTGTTTCACATATCTGGAGTTGGAGAAAGAATTTTCGAGAAGAAATACTATATTCTCTACAAATGTGTGAGATATGTGTGCAAGAAAAAAATGTTGGGTTTGTAGCTCTGCAACTTAAAAAATTGCCTCGTTGTAGCTCACTATAGCATGCGTCAGCCAGGAAAGCAGGTGCCTTTCAAGCCATTCTGCACATCTGGAGTCACTTGCTTTCCTTCAGCAAACCGGGTTCATTTATGTTCTGGCTTCACTTGTCTTGGACACCACACGCTTTATCTTTGCTCTCTGCTCAATGCCAACCTTCTGCATTGACACTAACTTTAGTATGCATACCAACAGGCTATGTCTAAACCCAGATGATGTGGCAAAGCACTCTCCCCCATCTCCTGGGTTCACCTCAAGGAACGCCTCATTTCGGAACTGGAAAGACTGCTAGACTTGTTTTTATTTCAATATTTGAATCCTAAGAATAATCTGTATTAGGTAGTTCAGGACATCAACTGATGCTACTGCAGTACTGGGAGATCCTAGGGTTCAAGTCCTGACAATGGCAAGCTTCTTTAAGCAAGATTGCTTGGTCGAATTCAGCCACTGTCTGGAGGAGAATACTAGTGATCAGCTACCCTGATCAGTAATTTTCTGTGGTTTCTCTGATCAACATGAAGCAAATACCAGAGCATTACTCAAACAAATGGGCGACAGACCCAAAAAGCAGTAGATGTTTAATGAAATAAATGTATATATATAAAACAGTGTTTTTAAAAAAAATCATTGGATTTGAACCAGTGATTTAAATCTAACAATTTAAATCATCAAATCCCTTGGTGTACTCCCATGTACCAAAAACTATTTGCAAATACCCATCAGCTACAGATGTTATCCCTGATCATGCCTTTTGTGATGGAATCACCTTCTTGCTGCTAGAAAATAATGATTTGAATAACTATATTCCTCAGTGAGCTCAAGGAAACATGCACAGATAGTGAAGCTTTTATGTCCAGAAACAAAACAAGGGGTCTCAACATTTGGTCAAAGCTTCAGTGAAACTGGACAAAAGACCTGATTGAGATGGGGTCATTGACCCAAAAGCTGAGGCACAGTCATATTTAGCCTCTTAGAATTATACACTGCAACTGATAACTAATACATTAAATGTCATTATTAAAATCAATATTATTTTCTTTTTTGATACTCGATGTAGTCTTTAATTGTGTAGAGGCCATTGTGCAGCAGAAAAGATTCTGCTTGGCACTTAAACATGTTCATCAATTTCATTTGTCTTATGGCGTCTGGCAAAATATTGTGAAAAAATGTAAATACAGTGGAATGTTGTTAGCACATTCCCTGTTAAAATGTTTTCCTACTCAGAATGTTTATATTTTCAAGTCCCAGACCCAATTCCATCAAATTATTCATTTATATTTTTAACAATCTCACTTAGCATGTTCAAAGTTTATATAGGTAACTTTCTTCGCGTTTTCCAGTGCTCCAGCATAACCTTTCCTCTTAGACCAGTGTCACACAAGAGTCGCATCAATGCATGTCACCTAACATTGAAGAGACAGCTGCGTTGCTGCCTGCACACTTGATGCTCTTAACATGCTTCGTAGGAATTTGAAAGAATTTTGAATGCTTAGTATAGTGGACTTAATTTTGCGTTCAATTCATTTAAATGAAGATACCACTTTGGGTTTGACTGAATTGAGAGATCCCAAATTTGTTTTAATCAGCACATTGTTCATTTTCAGAGGAGTATGTATTTATTTATTTAAAGTGGAAAACTTCATTGAAAAGGTTTTCTCTTGGTGTACTATTAATTTGTGGTAATTCCCTGGTCAATTGGTTTCATATTTATAGCCACAGTCAAACCAGGTCTAGTGAGATTTCAATGGAGAGACATTTTTTTCTCCTATAAAGAAGCATCTCACTTAATCAGTTTTTCACCTGTTTATCTCAATTATATAGGAATTCACTTATGCAGAATCAAATTATATTTATGTCTTTATTTTTTATTTTATTTTTTTCCCCCTAATTAAGTTCTTCTTGTTGCAGCATGTTGTTACAATGTTCAAGTTAAATTCACAAATCATGGGAGAGGTACTTATGGTGTTCCAGTATCTTTTAAATTTATACGTACAAAAGATGGTGAAGAGAAAGACTTCGATATTGTGAGGGTTATTGTAAGTATTTACGCGATTTCAAAAATTTAAGCATATGTCTGTTAACTACAAAATTCATTTTGAGACCTAACAAATGAGATTCTATTGTTGATGTGGAATCAACATATTGAAATACTTTGTGTGGATCAGTCTTCTCAAAAAGGTGACCCTAAGTCACTATAGGGTCCATAGGCATAATGATGCACACATTTTCTTATTCCGATTTCTAATTAGTTTTGTTGTTTTTGTTCTAATGTGTTTGTGAAGAATTCTTCCCTCAAAATAATGAGGTGTTGCATTTATCACTCCTAACTTCAAAGTAAGAAAAGTTTCATTTTTAGCAGATTAAAAAGGGACTGGGAAAACAAACTTCTAATGAGCAGGGGGTTCAGAGTGCCTCATAGTTTTTGAACTTTCTGAAAGCTTGTTCATACAATGCTGCTCTTTTGAATGGTTTTTAATTAAATAATTGGTTTTTTGCATTAGAAAGCCTCTAGAGATGTGCTGGTCCAAATCTGCTACCAGTGAAACAAATGTGAGATAAAAGTTCATAGAATTGATCAGTTACCGGTTTGAATATCTTCCAAGAATACGTTGTTGTATTGTTTCGAATTATGCTATTTCTGTAGTGAGAATTGCTTGCTCGGCACTTTACCTGCTGTCATTTTTGCATTTCAATTACTACATAGCCATCCATTTGAGATTCTCTCTTTAATGACCCATTCCAAATTTTGTTCTGGATGTCCTGGCAAATTGATGATGGATACTAAGAAAACTTGCATAAATATATTTGTACATTATAGATATGTATAATAGGTATTGCCTTTGCAGCTTTTGGTGATGTCAGCATTTGAGTTTCTTGACATTGAAAGACAGTCTAAAAACATATTAAATCCCAAGTAACTAAGCTTGATCTTAAAATACCAGATAACCCTGAATTTTTCAGATGAAATATTTAGAAAAAAACGGTAAATAAAAACGGGGTAAAAACGGTACATAAAAATTTATTCTGTGAGCTTCTTTAAGAAAATTATGATTAATTGTTTGCACCACATACTACAAAATAAAATTAATAAAGCAAGAATGAGAAATATTGGTTAGAAGTTGATAAGTGTATAAAACTGTAAATATGGTCTTGAGTCTGACTGTGGAATCCGATGGAAGAAAGGCTTGGGACACATTGCAACCACTAGATTTTAAAAAAGTGCACTCCTAATGGAAATATAAAGCTGTAAGAAAGTGTTAAGCCATTCTTCCAAATACTATTTGATTCTTAACTTACTTTCATTCAAGGTGGTACTCCCGTTGTTACTTAACTCTAAGCTGACTGTGGGCTGCTAAAATTGCTAAAACTATTTCACTTCAAATTTTAAGAGCTTTTTTTCAGTCTCTTTATTTAATTGTTTTCTTATTATTCATTCTTCTTTGCCTCAAAATTTTCATATCAAGACAAAATTAACAGTTTTATATCCACCCTTATATACACGCACGCACACCCGAACACTTCTTTTCAAGGGAAGAAATAGGCAAGAAACTAGTTTTCTATTTCTCTTCTGATAATGTATTAATATGCGTTTTTCAATATGTGTATCAGTTTGAAATAATCAATTACAAAATGAATTTGCTCTCTGATCAGGTTGTGAAAGTACGAAGCAATGAATTCCCAGAGATGGAAGTGGAGGAGAGCCCTTTCCGAGGAGACGTGTGGACCAATGTGAAGTATCGCATAGAAGGTGTCACTGAAAAAGGGTGAGTCTCTTCAAGACACTTGCAAAACTACACAGGCAGTTAGGCATGTTGTGAGTACAGAATAATTCATTTACGTTTTCCATTCATTGAAAGCTGAAGAAAGCTAAAGAATAAGAAATTTACATACTGTATTTACCTGAATATAAGATGACCTAACATTGAAGAAGCCCCCTGGATTTTTTTAAAATTAGCTAAAATTAAAATAAACTAATTCTTTCTATTTAGTCAAAATAAATATTTTGACTAAATGGAAGAAATTAGTCAAAATTTTTATTGCATATGTCTATCATGGCGCTTTTTTTCTTTTCACTCCAAACTATTGATTTGAATCGCCTGGCAAATTCGGAGTGGTTGTCCACAATATGTTGGTGAATATAATTGGGTATTACAGATCTGCATGATATTTATAACCTTTGAAGCTTATTGTTACTTCAGCATTCAAGTTTCTTCTTGCCACGGAAAGTCTGTGTGAAAATTAACCTCCTAACCAACTAGTCTTCATCTGCAAATATAAGGTGACCCTGAATTTTTTTCAATGAGATATATAGAAAAATATTTGTCTTATGTTCTGGTAAATTCAGTATTAAGAAGTAATTTGGGGCAAATTGTCATATTGGTAGTAGTGTTGTATGTTATTACATAATGTTACAGGAGGCCTACTCTATTTCCCTTGTTTTGTATTTCCATGTCATATTTAGTCCACAGTTGTCTGTTTGCAGGAAACCACTGAAGTTTGACACCCCATTTGAAATCCCAGAGCAGTACTATCAGCTATTGGAACACTGGCTTCTTCCATGGGATGGCATCACCCGTGATGATATGAATCTCCTTACCACTGTGCTGTAAGTATGCCTTGCAATTTTGTTTTATATGCCATTAATGGTATCTTTTATGCCACTGACATGACAACAGTTGTAAAATAATTTTAATCTTTTAAGGTAATCCTAAATTAAGAGCTTTTCACTACTGAAAATATTATGTAAAAATTATGTATTCCTTTGTAAATATGTCCATATGTTACCCATGCAATACTTCCAGCTAAAGACCAACTTTCACTGACAGTCCTTTTGCTAATCATTTGTTTCTTCAGGGAGTCTAACTAACTATATTCGCTGACATTTCTTGATAGTAGGGTATTTCACGTTATTCCATGTCAAATAAAGTTAGACTCCCTGATACTGCCATTCACAAGCTTAACAAACTAGCGAATTGGATAATAAATTTTGATAATGAGATTACTATTCTTTAGGTATGCACTCCCTTAAAACACACTTCTGTGGTTACAAGGAATTATCTTATTTAAAATGGATGCTAATTGAGTTTTATAAAATTTTATTTCTGAAAGATCCTGTTCAGTTTTGAAGTTGTTTCTGTATAATTATGATTATTGTTTAAGGGCATGATACATCATGAGGGTTTTGCTAACTGGTCAAGCCCAAAGGAAAAGCAATTAAACTAAAGCATCTAAAAAATTTAAAAATCATACCTTAGTTACTCTAAAAGTAATACTCTTCAAGATGTGTTTGAATCTCTCTTGCATTTAGGCTACTTAAGCAAGTCTAGTAATATTGAATTACTACATTTATCCAAATATAAGACAACACCCTAATTTTGAAGAGACCTCCTGAGAATTTTAAATTTTTTAATCTAACTCTTAATATTTAAACAAAATAAAATTGCAAATTGTGTTTTTAAATAGAAAATGTCCCTGTTGAGAATGTCAAGACTTATTGCTGAACTATTTTCTTATTTCTTAAAATCATTGGAATCATTGTTTTTGTCACTACTCTCATCTTCACATGTATCAATGTTTCTTTCTTGTGGTCCTCCTCTGACATCTTCTGACCTTTTAGACTGAAAATTGGGCGCATTGAATTTGTGTTATTCTTAGCCTTTCATCAGACAACATCTAAGAACATTTCCTTCTGTGACGTCAGATTTTCATTGTCCCACATTTGTTGATGGTCTCTGTCCAAATCATAAATTCGCTCTCACCAGATGTCGAACCAAGGTTGTGCACAACCTCGTCAAACTTGCTTCATTTAACAAAATTTCGGCATTCATTTTGACATTACATTTCACTTGATACGATGCCATTCATTTGAGATTCTCTCTTTACTAGCTCATTCAAAAGTATTGATCTGAATTGCCTGGCTAATGGTGTATGTTAAGAATAAGACTGCGAATACAATTACATATTGTCGATATGCGCAATATTTTTACCATCTTGACAGTTTATTCTTATGTCAACATTTACAGGTTTTGTGACATGGAATGGCAATTTAAAAATGTAAACCCTGACTAGACTTAATCTGCGAATATAAGACGACCCTTCATTTTTCGACTGAAATATTTAGGTACAAACCTTGACTTATATTTGGGTAAAAACAGTATTAGCTGTGAGTAGTTGTGTACTGATCATACCAGCAATTACAGTTTCTTCACAATTTTGTTGATGCCAGAAATGTGTTGACCCATGAGTAATGCTTGAATTACTGTGATCAACTGAGGCATTTGTTGTGGTACAGAACCGAGAAGTGCCTAATTCCAAAAAAAAGTTTGTTTCATTGTAAAACTTAATTTTTCTTCATAAAGTTATAAGTCAATAAAATTTTGAGTGCCCAAACAATGTCCTAAACAGGGTTGCCAACATTTCACTAATCATAATATGATCTTAACTCAGTGCTCATAAGGCATGCTTGAGATAACATCATGAAATACTCTCTCAGCCCTTGTGCTTATAAGAAGCGTGTTGTCGTTCAGGTTGGGGAATATCTCTGAGATGACATAGGTAAATGATGAGTTGACTCACAGGGGTTACATACGCCGCACTTCTAGTAGCTCAGCAATTGTTTCACAATCTGGCAAGCAGACAAATAGCATTTTAGTCCTCTGGTATTATATTTTAAATAGATCAAACTCGTCTGTAATTGCTTTTGCTATAACTTTCCACTTCATTAAAAATATTCAAATAATTCATTCATAACTGAACAAATATTTTCTTTTATTTTGAAAGTCATGTTCCAAATTTACCTACTTTATTTAATGACTGTAATTTAAGAAATAAACAACTCAATTCAATACAAACTAATAATTATACAACTTCACATACTATCTCACATTATTTGTAGCTTTTGTAATTTTCAAAAATTCTTAGTTTAAGGGAATTTGGACCTGTGCTTTTTTAAAAAGTGTTCTACACACTTTCTGAGTCAAATTTAAAGAATGAACTTTGAGACATTTTTGAGGAAATCTTTATTTTAACATTGCCCTTATTTCATGCAAAATTGCATGAAACTACTCATATTTTGAAAAAAGGAATTTCAAGACTTAATATAATTTAGAATTACATCTTTCCGAATGGAAAAAATCTTCAATGTGGTATCTGTAGGAAAATGCTCAATAAACATTTTAAAAAATTTCTATTTTCAAGAATTCAGAGAATATAACAATAATTGAACCTGTGCCATTTTTATGAGTTTTGCTCTAACCAGTAAAAAAATTAAACCAAAAATTTGGAGCCTTTTTGGTGAAAAATTTGAAATGTTGAGGCTTTATGTAAAGTACGTTCCCTCCTATCAAAATATGTTCTCTATTGAAGGGACTACATCACCCAGATCAATTGAGAAGTATCAATTTTGGGTAACGATGTAGCCCTTGTGTTGTTCACTGACAGACAGACCTTTTTTCTGTAAACCAATTTTTCAGTATCAAGGACTTACAAAACTTGGATTCTGACTACACAATGTATTATAGAAAGTTATTTACTACTTATAGGAGTAATAATTATCCATTTTATTAGCATCAGGGAGGGACCTGTTATAAGAGTATTTCTGTCAAAGAAATCATTTTTGCTTGAACTTTATTATGTAAGTAGTATGCAAGAAAGTTAAAAGAATTATTTTATTTTCAACACAAACAGAAATCATTTTTTACATTGTAATTTTTGTGGACTTTTGGGGGGGGGGGGTAAATGCCACCAAAATTCACTTAGGTGGGGAACCATAGAGAATAAGCACAATGGTACCAAAATCCACCATACAATGACATGAAGCAGGGAGGCAAAATATTTTTGATCTTAGAGATTCTGTATTCGTTTCCACATTTCATTGATTCATGGTTCAGGTTGTTGTAATTGTGGAAGAAATCACTCATAAATGAATATTAAACACTCTTCAGTGACAACTTCCGAGTTGAAAAATACACACCTTACTGGCTGTATTCGGACTGCTTCCTAACTCTTTCAGTGCACAATGAGTCACAACCAGAAGTATGATTTTCTGATACCCTCGCATGGCCTTGCGCAATGTGTATCTGGTCGAGGGGTTATGATTTTCAACATGGGGCAGGGAGACGTGTGAATAGAAGCCATGCCCTTACACTTTCCCCTTGTGGCCTGTGCCTGTGCCTGTGAATTCCCCTGTGGCCTATGCCTTGAGTGACAAGCCCCAGGGTCGAATTCTACGCTGACAGCTGAAGCTCCACTCCCTCAATGTTCATCTGCCACGACTGAATCACATGTCACAGGGATAGAGAATTTAAAACTAGCTTGCTTTCACTTGCTAGACGCTTTCATTTCATTAAAAACCTCTTGCACGTCACTGCCAATTGCATTGAATTCACAGGAATTCCGTTTTATGAAGAGTTTTTCCCCTGCGGGACATGAAAAACTGTTCCGTTTCCACGTTGGAGAGGTTCCGTTTTATGCTGTGTAAAAGGACTTTTAACTCCACGGGCCAGAGAAATTTTACGGTTAAGGCAGGTTTCTGGCTTGTACAGGGTCCGATTTAGACAGATTTTACTGTATTTAAAAAAACGAATGCTTCAAATACTTTAAATACAGATGAAGCAGATAACTTTAGATACAGATGAAGTCTCTTTTTGTCTGATTCTCCTAGTGAATGGACATCATTGAAACAAAAATAAAAGCTCCTTTCAGGCATTGAAGTAGAATTTCGACATTTTTAAATGATAAATATTATTCATTAAAAATGCAGGACAACTATCCGGCAATAAAAAAAACATTTATTCTTTATAACACTAGTTCAGTTCATCAGTGCCACTTCAAAAACTGTTTTCCTTTGTTGATTTTATACATCTGCCAAATAGGGGTTTATTGTCTGTTATTTTTAAAAAACTAGTCGTTTTAAAACAAAATTCCGTTTATTTGAGTTAAATATATTTCTGATATCATTTTATATAAAAAAGTGTTTTTGTGAAAGTGTAAGTGAAAGTGTTTTACATTTGAAATTTTTTAGTTATTGTTCAAGAATTACAGTCAAGTAGTAATTTATTGTAATACAATTACAATATATTTTTGAGGTTGAGGTGCTAGTTCACAGAGGGACATTTTGAAACTAGTGGTGCTAGAAAATGGCACAGACTTTCCCATATTAGTTTTCTATTGCCTTTGGTCTTGGCTCACTATTCAGACTTGCCAATACTCTTGCCAGCTGCCATGTATCGCTGTACATTTTTTTGACATTTTATTAATTTTTCTGTTTCCTAATAGCAGAACAGTAATATTATTTTTAAAATATTAGAGAACAGTACAATCTCATCCTAAATTGCAAATTTCGTTGAAAAATTTGCTTTCTGTGAAGCTCTTTTTCACAGAAAATGTTTGTGTTTTCGAAAATCTTCCTTTGAAGTCATTTGAAGCATATACACTTGCAAATACAAGAGTGTTTACAAATTTATGGAAATGTGCAAATTAACCGTGTGAGAGATGTTTCAAAAAAATTACATTTGGGTAATTTTTGAAAAAACAAGGGCATACAGCAAAATTAATTTTATGTCATCTTAAACAGTGCACTAAGCACTATTCGTAAGAAAAGTTTGAAGAAAAAGATAGAAGCAATTTCTGAGAAAATGGGGTTTGAACCTTCGGAAATGCTCAATGAAAAATTCAAAAATGCTGAATTTTGAGCGAGTTTTTACATAAAACTATTAAGCTTTTGAGAAAATTTGACATTATTTAAAGCACATATAATCATAAATATAAGAAAGTGAACAAATCACTGCTAATGTAAATATTAACGCCATGAGAGACAAGTCAAAAAAATTACGTTTTCATAATCTTTACAAAATCAAAGGAATAGACCAGTATGGCATTAATGTCATCTCATAGAATACATTTAGCTCAATCCTTGCTAAAAGTTTAAAGAGAAAATTTGGAACCATTTTTGAGGAAATCTTATTTTTGTAATTTTTTAAAATTGCACATATTGCACGCAATATTGCACAAAAATTACCCATTTAGGCTTGAGGATGCAGTAAATGCAGTACATGCAGTAAATCTACTAACATGGGTCAGCCGGTTTTACTTCCCCTCCGAAGGAAGACGTACAAAGGATTTTTCGCCCTTAAAAATCCATGGTTTCAATCAGGTTTGAGCCTGCGAACTTAAGCGTTAGCGAACAGTCTGTTACGCTAACCATTTCACCATCGAGGCCACCAAAAACTGATTAGTAAATATATTCTAAAATTTTATTTGTATTTCACATTGGCTCACAGAGAAAATTTAACTATCTGTTTTGTGTAAAAATTCAAAGGAAATCATTTTGATTTCTAAATTAAGTCAGCTGGAGACTATACCCATATGGGAAGACTCTAAAAATGTTTAAGTGTACAATGTTATTTTTGTATTAATTAAAATGTAGAATACAAAGGTTATAAAAAATTAAAATAATGTAAAACTGAAAATTTATTTTAATTATCTTCTTATTAATTTATTGTTTGTAATATAAAACATATTTTAAAATTTGCATTCTGACAAAAATCATTGGACTTTTACACTCAAATTGCTCTAGAGATTGAACCCCACCATCTGAAATCTCACCATAACCTATAGACTTGAAGAGAAACCAAAGTTGTGCACTTGAATACGCACCACACCAGAATCCTTGGTTTCTGTAATTTTCACACTTGCATGATGACCTTGAGTTCTGTTGATTAGTTGCAGTAGTTCCCTCTTTTAGTGCCCCAGCAACTTGTTCTCTGCATGGTGGATTGTAATGTTGTATTTGAGAGAATCAATATTTTCTGTTTTGCTTGCTGAGTATAATTTTATTGTGAATGTAAAAGATAAAGTGATAAAGTAGTCAGTTTCCAAGGCTACTTATGAATACTTTATGATGGTCATCGTAAAGTGTAAGTAACCAAGTTGACAAATGACAAGACCTTGGTTTCCTGAAAACTTTTCCTCCTCACCTGTCACTTAAAATGCACCACAGACTCACTCAACCTGTTATTAAATGATAACTGGAATATGAGTTACATAATTTGCATTCAGTAGCACGTAAGTCCCATTACCTCTTTAAGATTGTGAATTACTGATTTTGAAATCTTTGTTCCAATTCCTCTTAAGGAACCCTCTCTTTTGGAACCTGTTTTTGGCTGGTTGTTTTTTTGTTGTTTTTTTCTGTAAAGTATTGTAATTCATTGAATCTCAGAAATTGTAACATTTTCCACCTTGTCCCAAATTTGGAAAGAAATTGATTACATTTTTCATACGTTTTTCTTTTTTTCTGGTTATAAACCCTATTCTTACAAAGATAAATATTACATTATATCCATAATACATAAATCCTATGATTTATATTTTTATTGACAATGTTTTTAAATGTGGAAATGTCACAGTTTTATGGGATAAATAGCAATTAATCAAAGACCTACTGGTATCAAACAATTCTTTCTACAGGGATATTGCACTAAAAGGTTACGAAAACCTTGATCTTGAGAATTATGAGTTCATCATGCACATGTTGCTCTATCTGGAAGAATTTGATGCACTGTTGCACGTGAATCGCTACAACATGCGTGGGGTTGCATTACATCCTTCTATTACTCCTGGTCGACTGGAACTGAAAGTAAGATCTGTGAAATTGTGGAGTGTATTTTGAATGTCGCATTTATTAAATATTGAAATACCTTGTTAATTGGCTTTTGTTTCTTGAGAATTTTTGTTCACTTAATTAGCATGTATGTCTTTACCTATTCTACATTTGATAATTGGATGTTTTCTCAGAACTTGAAAAGAATTCTTGATCTGACATGTTATGCATGTATAAAAAAAGTTGCTAAGGGGAGTTTCATTTTTTGTTTTAAGAAGAATGGGAAATTGTACAGAGTTTAAATTTGTGATTGTTGGGAATACTGTCATTATATCCAAGGTAAATGTTAATCATTGTCTGGATATAAATGATGTACACTTGAAAATATTAATTGTATATTTGAACAATGAATTTGAACAGTTCTTCTATATCTACCTTACAGATGTTGTGTTTTTGACAGATTTTCATGAAGTTTTCTTTAATTGTTGCATCGTAAACATTGGTATCTTGAGATCTGTATTTGATGTAAAGTAGTATAACATTGCAGTCATGAAAACATCTAAGATTTCTTTCAATTGTTAAATATTGTATGTGCAACAATAATTATGATTAAGAGTTCCTAAAGAACATGAGTATACATTTATAGTTATATTCGTTGTTAAACAGAATGATGTACTTCAGAGATTCACTACACTGCATTCATTACATGTTGCAGTTTGTGTAGGCAGTTAAAATAAATCCTTATATCCTAAATGAATAAATCACATTTTTATTCAAATTTTTACTTCTCCTTTAAATTTTTAGTTTGTCAAAGTGGAGACTTTTGCTATTGTTTAGGTGTAAGTTATCTTCAGATCATCAAAATCTGGGCCTTGATACAAAATGTTATTGTGTTTTTTATGTTAAATAATATGATGTGAATAAATTTATTGTGATATAAATTTTTGTTAGTAAATATTAATAAAATTCAGTATTTTTTGCGCATGTTCTCAAATTTTATTAATAAAGAATTGAGTAAAATTTATTAAATGTTTCATCTCTTTGACATGTTTATTGTGGAAATTTTCCTTTAATATATTTCTTCGTTACAGGTTCCAGGGCTTGCAGAGAAACGCCCTTCTTTGCTGAAAAGAGATCTCATTTATTGCCGTGTGAGGCAAGAAGATGGCAGGACTGAAGAGGTTGAATATGAAGGTCAAATTGTTGATGTCCTGGATGAGTCCATTATAATCAGCCACTTCAATCCAGAGTAAGTCATTTTACATTAGTTGTGTCTTAATATCCAGGAAAGTCAGAACTTACCAATAAAAGCATCTTGTGTATGAAAGATTCCTCTACTTGTATTGAATATCAGACTCCACTGCAAGATTTAAAAATCTTTCTGACACTTGATTTGATCAAGATTACCATTCAGAATTAACAAAGATTTATGTATATTATAGATGTTTCTCTTCCAGGACTACTTCTACATTTTGTAGTATGTTACTGGTTTAACTCAGTGTTAAATACGATTCGTCTCATTGTATGTCATAGGTTATACTTTCTTGTAAATTTGTGCATTGAAATAGTGTGACACTAGGAGCACTAATGGGTGGACGATGTCTTAAGGTCCATGCTGATGTAGAATTTCAGTTAATTATGTTAGAAGTAAGCTTTACAAAAACTCCTACATTCTTTCATTGCACACAAACCACAATGTACTATTTAATACTACCCAGAACTGCAGAACAGGATAGATCCAATGATTCAACTGGTGGGCAATGATGATTTGTGATTATGAGAATATTTTCAATTCAATTCAATGATGCCTTAAATTTTGTGGCAAGTCTGAGGCCATCATGGCAAGTCTCAGATCACACAAATTTTGCTACTCTCCTTTCACCATCTTGCAAAGAAAGAAGGTATCACTCGGGTGACAAAAGAGGCAATTTGAATTTAGCTCAGAGGCTTCTTTAAGGCTTGAGGATCTTTTACATGTAGTAAAGCTACAACATAGGTCAGCCTGCTTTACTTCCTCACCAAAGGAAGGCGTTTGTAGGATTTTTTCTCCCTTAAAAGTCCATGGCTTCGAATCGGATTTGGGCCTGCAAAGTGGGTACAACAGCCCGATACTCTAACCAGTATACTACCAAAGCCATTATTTTGGAAGATTTGAAGATAATTATTTATTTATTGACTAACAGACTTAAAGTCTCAATTTACAATTTTTACAGAGAAATGAGTTACACATTTTATAATAAAATTAACATTAATCATAGTGCATCAGCAGTGCTCTAGCTTAGGTTGCAAATCTGCAAGAGACACTTAATTTACATCAATAGGGAGTTTATTCATTGTTGTACATAGTCTGTTGATGGGATTATTTGCTGTAAGGTAATGAGGACAACATTGCCACATCTTAGTTTCTTTCAAAGTTATACTTCATCGCATCAATCTTCACAATAATTATTTTGACAGTTTAATCCTTCACAAAAGTATAATCTTTCTTCTACATACTGAAGTCACAGCTTCCTTATTCGAAAGATTTTATTATGTTTTAATCAAAAGCTAAGAGCCAATGTTACCCTGCAGGGACCAAACATTGCCACTTCTATTTATTTCGAATTCTCTGGCAATATTTAAATGCGGGAGAGTTGGATAAGAAAAGAAACACATAAATATGCATCAAAACAAATTTAATGATTATTTGTCATTGGCCATTTAAATACACTGAACAGGGATAAATACTACTTTGAGAACTTAGTCTAAAATAAGTTTTATTAACTATTTTACATTGTGATAAAATGCAATAGGGAAAAAGTACTTTCTTATTTTTATGTTAGGTCTGGGAAGCTCAGCAACAATATCATATTTTAGCATAACTCGCTCATCCATGTCATTTAAAGTGGACCTGCTAATTCCATAGCTTTTTCAGTATTTTTTCAGTTTTTCCTATTTAATTCAGTAGCTTTTTCCTATTTAATTTTCCACTATTTACATTTTCCATTGCTTGGTGCATTTTAACTTCATCATAGGTTTTTAACCTTAGATATTGGATTTTGTATTTGTCTACGTGGCATTCTCTGTAAAAACAAGACAAAGTAAATTAATGATGTGCTTCTCAAAGCTACAGTGCAAATATGGCAACAACAAAAGTAATTTTGTATCAGGTGCAATTAATGTTTACAATTTGTCATTTGCTTTAGAAAGGATAAATAAACTCACAGATGTCAATTGTTTCAATGTTAGAATTTATTCTCAAAGAATATAAATCTAGGGGGTAAGTTGGCCAGTAAGGCAATGTTACTCTGAAATATGCTATTAATACGTTTTGTCTTGTTTATAATGAATAATTATTAGGTCATGACGTAGCTTGCCTAGAATACAACATATTTACTTATCTATGTCGTTTATTTCAACTCAATTAACCCGAAATTAACGAAGGATAAGGCTGCATCACAATACACCATATACATATTTACAGGCATTTTAGATTACAACTGTAACCCCAGTGCAACAAACGATTGTACAAGTATATAATGTTTCTAAGAGAGAAGCTAGCTATGGAAACTCAGCCAGCAAATAAATTTGTGGTACAGACTGCACTGCTTAAATTTTTTGAAATTGTGGCAGTGTTTTACTCCTGGCAATGTTATAGGATAAATTATACTTATCTATTCTGAAAGTGTGCATTTTTGTAAGGAATGAAGTAGGAACATTAATATTCAATTGTTCTTGTATGAAAGGACATTCTGTTCAATTATTTATATAAAAAATTTAGACATAAAAAAATTTATAGACCGTGAAGTAATTACTAATTCATGTAATTATGATTAGTGTAATACCATGTATGGTTAGTATATATAGTAGTAATAGTGATTGTGTATGTGGCATAAACGTAGTACAGAAATTATTGTTGGAAAATCTCTGATGGTGATTAATTAACATTGAGTTTACTTTTGATAATGTCATTTACAGGCAGTTCACTGGAATACCCATAGAAAGCTAAATGAGATATTTGTTTTCATATAATGTAATGAGGAAATCAGAGGAAACTACTGTTGAAAATAAATTCTTTCATTTATTAAAGATATATTGGTGAGATTTTGATTATTTCACTTGGAGATTTTATATACATGATTTACAACTTTTAACTGATTACAATTCATCTGATCCCTCTTTACAATTTACTGTAGAAAGGTCAGTTAATAATTCCATGAACATTCTAGATCTTACTTTCACCTTACAAGGAATCTGGATTTCAACAAATTAGTACAATTAAAGTAGTTCTTATGGAAGAAGAACCTTAAATTATTATTCTGCCCATCCTATTCACTAAAAGATAACAATGATTTGTGTGATTGTCGGTCACAAGGTCAAGCTTTCTGATGGTTCCCACCCTGAATCCAATTTAAATAATGAGAAATAAAAGAACAAAATTATCCTTTTGAGTTTACTAACAAATTCATAGAAAAGAGATTAGCTGTGATCAATCATATGATTATTGACCTTATGATCAGTCAGGTAGATTGTGAATTTGTAGATGAATAATTGTTGAACATCTTGGATGATAATAGTTAGGAACAATAAAAAACAATTTTGATTCCATATACTTCTAAGATTTTAAACAAGTTTGGGAATGAATGTAGAAGATCAGATATTCATATCAGAACTATAAAAATCTTGATTAATAAAAAAGAACTAATCTAGAATGTCAAGGACTCTGTTCCCTGTTTAGAGAGGGAAATATTGTTTTTATCTCTGTTCCTTGTTTAGAGTTACCAGTAACATGTATAGGTCAAACTAAAATGTGCCTGAAACGGAGATTGAAGGAACATCATCATCATCATCATCATCCCCACCATCACAATCACAATCACAATCATCAAACTCTGTTTAGGATCAGTGCTCCTGTGCTGTTAATGGGTGGTAAAGCAGTATTCCTTCGTGTGGAGAAGTGTTCCTGCCGATGCCATCTTCTTGTTGGACTGCCTGTATCACTCTTGCCATTTGGTCTATAGTTCAATGCCATCCGTGGTAGATGTTGTTTGTCCATTCTTTTCACTTGTTTTCTCCATTTCCTTTGGTAATTTTTTATTTCTTCTGTTAAGTTTCCTGTTTTCAGTTTTTTCCTAATCTTTTCATTTCGAATTTTGTCTCTTGTTACTCCTAACCCTGGCCTAAGAAACTTCATCTGAGCTACTTCTGTGCTTCTGGTTTCTTTTATGCCCATTATCCACATTTCTGAACCATACTTTAGCATTGCTTTTGATGTAATATTATGGATTCTCTGGAATATTATGGACAAAACTGAAAGCGATTCTCATTTTGTTTCTCTTGCAATTCTTTATTTACATGATTATAGTTGTTTGTAAATGAGTTTAGTTCTGTCACTGAATTGAACTAAGTTAATTTACAAACAACTATGATAATATAGTTAAAGAATTGCGAGAGAAACAAAATCAGAAATGCTCTCAGTTTTCATTGTAGAGTACAACTTCCCTTTCTTCTGTTCCCTCTTGGTTCGAAGTCACTTCAATCTGGTTCCCGACCATGCTAGTGTCAGCAGGATTACTGTTTGTGACAAATGGGTGAGCTCTACTTTCTTAAAATAGGTGATTTAAAAGTGGATCTTCTCTAGAAATAGCTTTAAATAACAAAAACATTAACAAATTTTTGAAAACTCCCTGGTTGGTCACTACAAAGCAGATAATGAGATAACTGTTAAACTTAAAAATCGTATTTTATGGAAAAACAGTAAGTTTGTGTATATATGTTAATTATCTATAACTCAACTTACGCTAAGTTATACATTTAGGGATTAAGTTGAATTTTATTATGTTACTAGGAAAAACCAGTAGACATTGTTCTTCCCATCATCTCCCTCTTCCCCCTCCCATCTCTCTTTCTCACTGTCTCTGCCTCCTTCCCTCGCCCTGTCCCTGTCAGTCGGTCTCTGTCCCTCACATTTACATTTACTTGCATATTCTGCACGTCTCTGAGCAGGTAAGGTAATATCGAGAAGCGCCGGACCAGCAAAAATGAAATAGAATGTTCGAGAAGAGCCCATCCTATAGGTTACAGTGTGAGAAACGTTTCTTTAAGGTCTTTGGCCTAAAAATTTTAGTTCTTAAGGTCCTGGAACGCCTCGTTTAGGAGTTATTTAACAATATAGATTCAAAATGCTGCCAAGTGTGTTGTGGGTTGCATTTGACATGAATATTTAAGTTTTGTTCTACAGCACTGTGTATCAGAGTTACAACAGAATTAACAGCACATAAACCTTCTGGGTGAAAACACATGTAGAAGTACCAATTTTCATGGAGATCGGTTCAACGGTGTCGGAGTTAAGCTCTTATATATATGCCAACATCCAGTTTTATAAGACCTGAATATGGGGGCGTAAAAGCTCCCGAAACGTTGTTGAAGACTCAAGAAAAATAGGTGTAAGATTAAATTAAATTTATGTAATAAAAAAATTCAAGAAGTCTGCTGTCTATAATTTTAAAGGGGTCTGTTCTTTATCAAAAAATGGCTACTATTTGTATTTAGCCCTTTATATGATCTGTGTCAGAACACGAAATATTTAAAAAAATGAAGGAATAAAGTAATTCTTTCTCTCTCTCTCTCTCTCTCTCTCTCTCTCTCTCTCTATCTCTCTCTCTCTCTCTCTCTCCCTCATTATTATTATTATTATTATTATAAATGTCAAAATTGGATGTAGACACCTGAAAAAATTGTTGAAACATCTTTATCATCTAGAGAAAATTGCAAGGATAATTAAAATCAATATTTGTCGGCTTAATGGAGTTAAAAAAATGTTTATCCCTGAGGATAGATGTGTATATCTTATTCTGCTACCCCCTTTGTATTCGTTTTTATTTTGTATTTAAGAGGAGACAGCATCTCACCTTCTGAAATCATTTTTAATTTTTGAATTTGATGTTATTGAAGTGTGCAATTTTAATTTTTAATATTGAAACTGTGTTCTTTCCTTTTTCTAATTGTATTTCGAAGTACCGATGATGATGGTGTGACTAATTGTGTTGTGAAATGTATGTATGAATTTTCGTCTGATATGTGATCACAGTAAATTGTTTCCTTTGTAAGGAAGAATTAGAATTGATTGTCTCAATTGTTCCAAGGATTCTTTCTGTCCTCTATTTATTTTATTTTAAATTTTTTTTTAAACTTTTAAATTTATTTAAAAAAATTTTAAATAAAATAAGTAATTAATTATTATTTAATTACTAATTCAGATCCTCTTTCTATTGTCACATTTTGTACACTATAAATCTCTGTCTTCCCAGTATTGAGTTTTTTAATTTAATTTTTAATTAAATAATTGTTTTGTTTCTTTGGCAGATTTTACCACCGTTTCTTTTTAGGAAATCTACAACTAGATGTGCGATTTTCATTTTCACGTTATCCAATAAGTGTCATGCACTGTGCAGTGCATAATATTGTTGTAAAGAGAATGGACTACATGATTTTTCCAGATAATGTTAAATGTGCATCATCTCTTCTCAAAAATGATGTGAAACTTGAGTAAGTATGATTACTTTGTAATTGATTCCTTCCATGTCAATTATTATTATATTATTATTATTATTATTATTATTATTGTGTGACAAGGATAAATAGTGTATTAACTGCGATGATATTAACTTGTATATTGTTACTTCCAATGTTACACTAGTTACTGCGAATAAGTATATTATCTCCTCATTTTCACCAGAGATATATTTTATATCAAAATCAACTATTTTCAATGAAATTGTAAAGCTTTACACGAACAAGAGTGCTGCTCAAGATGGCATTCCCAATTACTTAGTGAAAACTGTGTTTACACTACTTCATAACCTCTTTGGCTTCTTTTCAACAGATCCTTAAGATGTAGCATTTTCCTTCATTTCTGGAAACATGGTTAAATTCCATTTATTTTCAAGAAGGGTAATAGGGCTGCTGTCATCAACTACAGACCTATCATGATTTTAAGTGCCAATCCTAAGATTTTTTAAGAAATTATATCCGGTTACTTATTTTTAGATGTAAAGACATATCACCTGCGCAACATGGTTTTATGTCCAATAGATCTACTTTTACAAGTTTGGTCCTTTTGCGGAAAGTGATTTGTGATGCCATGTCAAGAGGAGCGCAACTAGATACGATTTATACTGATTTTTCGAAGGCCTTTGATCACATTAACCATGTTATCTTACTTGCGAAATTAAGGGAGCTTGGAATAGAAGAAGCTTTGCTAAACTAGGCTGGTAGTTACTTGACCAAAAGCAACTTGTTTGTATTAAAGGCTTTTCGTCGGGTATATTTGATGAAACTTGTGGAGATCCACAACTAGTGGATTCGCATCTTGGGCCCGCATTCTTCAGTCTTTTTGTGAATGACCTACCAGGGTATACGTCCAATAATCGATGTCTGCTTTATGCAGATGAAATTGTGTAGGGTTGTCAACGATGATGATGTTGCTTTCCTCCAGCGAGATCTTTGCAATTTGCAGACATGATGCAGGGAAAATGATATGAGGCTAAATGTTAGGAAATGCTTTGTGGAACTCTATGCAGTTTCGATCTGCTGTGACCCTTTGGTTCTTTATTGAGCACTTGTTAAGCCAATTCTTGAATATGCATCACCTGTTTGGAACCCATATACAAAGTGGAGTATATCAGCTGCTGAAAGAGTTCAAAATAAGTTCCCAATGGCCCCAGACAATCATGACTATGAGGTCATTCTCGTTAAAGTCTAAATTAAATAATCTTCTTTGCAGAAGAAAGCATGCTGATATTTATTTCCTACATGATATTTTGTTGGATAGACTAGACTGTGTAGACATTCTTTCTTGCATACCGTTTAGAGTACCAAAGAGAATCTTTAGGAGAATGACTTCCTTTTTAGTTGACACTTCTGCGAGTAACTATTGTGCTAATGAGACAATTAATCGCAGTAGTGGTTTGGCAAATAGCTTGGGTGCTGATTATGATATTTTGACAACTAGAAACTGGCCTTTCAAGGTTTTTTGAACATCTTAATTAGTTCTGATTATGTGAAATTTTGTAAGCTTGTATTTATTTTTATTTTCATTCTTTTGCATTTATGTAAATTTGATTAAATAAATAAACTTTTAGAGTTTAAACATGCTCTGCAAAATACATTCAATTCACGCTATGAGACTATGCAATATAGAAATTTCAGTTTTATCTGATTTAAAAATTTGAATAAAGCAATCTACTGCATAATGGTTTCAAAAAAAATTTTTTGTCACTAAATTTTGAGGTGTCATATTGATTGTTTTAGTAATTATCAAACTCAGATTTGGTTTTAAAGAATTTAATGTCATTAGCTGAAGCTAATGTACACATATCATGTTACAGTTTAAATGGCCTGAGTAAATTACATCATACATTCATGCATTCGAATTTAGGGACTACTTTTATCACAATCAGTAATTTATTTTGAGTAATTGCACTATGGTTTCTTCATCATATGATCCAACTTCTCTTTGAATGAGTTAACTGTCTTGGCTGAAACAGTCTCGTGGGAGGCAGTTCCAACTGTTGCCAACCTGTTTGATGAGGAAGTGCCTCAGATCTCTGGTCTTTATGTTTTCCTTCCAAAGTTTCAGATGTCCTCGAAGTCTAGGGTGAATAGTCATGATGAAGACTAATTTAAGTTTTAGATGTTCTGTCTGCTATTTCGGATTTTAAATATTTCAGTAATATCATTTCTGTCTCTTCTTTCTTGTAATGTGTGGAGGTGCATTTTTCAACTCTCTTGGAATATTTGGGAAAGCAGAGTTCAGTGGGTATGCGGCATTCTTTGAATATTTTCAATAAGCTCCACATCTTTCTTTAATTGCAATTTGTACATTGAATTGTATTTATTACATTGAAATATTCGACTATGAATGTAATAAATACCACGAATATTCTCTTGGTCCCAGTGATATTCAACTGAAGAAAAAATTTTCATGTGAGGTACAAAAGGCTGTTGGTTTGCCTAATCATAGCAATTATGTGTCCCTCCCTTTTGTGATTTTGTGTGATAACACCCTCAGGTAATTTTGGCTAGTAACCTGTCTCAGCATAATGTTCTTAATGGTATATGGGGATTTAGAGTTCTTGAGACTGAGATGAACCAATTCCACACTTATCATGGTTTAGAGATAATTGAACAGACTCGACCATTCATGAATGTGTAGTAAATAATGTAGAACATCAAGATCTATAGTTGGTGAAGATTTTCTTGATGTCTGCCAAATTGCAGGTGTAAAGAATCAATAGGATTGGTCCGAGAACTGATCCTTGTGGGATGCCACTGATAACTGGATGTTGAGTGATGTTCTCTGATTAGTTTTTATCTGTATGTGGAACAATGTGCAGGATCTGCTCTTAATTTGAGAATATTAAAGAACACAAAAACCCCGTCCTAAATGACAATTTTCTTTTAAAAATTTGTAGCCGTTTTTAAGAAAATGGCATTAAAACGCTATTAAAAATGCAAAATTTGAAGCTCTTTTTCACAGAAAATTATTGATTTTTCATAAAACTTCATTTGAAGTACTTACATGCACAAATATAATAATGTTTACAAATTGCTGGTAATGTGCATATTAAAGATGTGAGAGATCTTTAAAAAAAAATACACTTGTGTAATTTTTGAGAAAACAAAAAATACCTCAAAATAAACTTTACGTCATATTAACAAGTGCAATTAGCACTATCCGTTCCAAAAGTTTGAAGAAAAAATTTGGAGCCATTTATGAGAAAATGGCGTTTTAGCGTTTATGAAAATGCGGAATTTTAAGCCAGTTTTCACAGAAAACATTTGTGTTTTTGAGAAACTTTACTTGACATTATTTAAAGCACATGTAATCATTAATGTAATATTGGGAACAAATCACTGCCAATGTAAATATTAACGACGTGAGGGACAAGTAAAAAAAATAAAATTTTTTATTTTTTGAAAAAAAAGAATAGAGCAATATGGCGTTAATGTCATCTCATAGAGCACATTAAGCACTATCCCTACCAACAGTTTAAAGAAAAAATTTGGAGACGTTGTTGGAGAGTTGGAGAAAGACGCCGAATAAAATTCAAACTTTCGCAATTTTTGAAAATTCTGAGTTAACCGTTAAAATCAGACCTACGCCACCTTAATAAGTATATTTTACTCTTTTCGTACAAGAAATTTAAAGAAAAAAATTTGGAGCCGTTTTCGAGAAAATTTTGAAAATTGTCGGGCGGCTTGATGTAAAGTACCCCCAAAAATTTTTCAAAATCGTAGAGCTTCAACTCAGGCCAGATGGACAAAAGTTTCTTCAATTTGGAAAAAATCATACGTATAGTTTAGGCGCTAATGTTGGATGGACATATGAATGGACGTTTTGCTTTCAATTGGTTTTGCGGTGTCAAGGATCCACAAAACAGGGATTCTGGCTGCACCACATGTTAGAGGATTTTGACTTCTAGTCAATTAATCCAGGTTTACTTTTCTATATGTTGGGGTAGGTATGAGGGTAGTGGCTTATAGCATTCTTGGAACACCATTGCTGTAATCCTCTCCATGACCTTCCTCCTTGCTCTGGTTGATCAGTTGTTATGTTCTCAGATCATATACAGTGATCATTTAGGGCTAATATAAAAGCTTTGTTAACCAGCCTATGTTTAAAATTTGATGTTTCCCTTGAACTGCCTGAGAGCAGAGGGGCTTCCTTCACCGATTTTTAAGTCCCCATACCAGTTAGGGAAATAGTTGAGTGTTTATGTGAACGCTCGAGGCCAGATTTTACTAACACTATCACGTCCAAGGAAATTTACTTCATTTAACTCTAATTTAAGTACTAAGAAAAGTGTCTAAATGAAAATTATACTTTTACTTATTCAGTGTTTTTCTTTTATTCAAACTTTTTTAAAATTAAAAGTTAAATATAAACATTTATTTTTAATTGTGTTTCATTTCATTTCTTTACCCTCCTTGGAGGGCTTCTTTTTTTTTTATTATTATTTTTTTAATTTATTTATTTATATTTTTAGAAAAAAATAATAGATACAAATAACACTGAAAGTTATGCAACATAATGTGTTGGACCCCAAAAATATCAAAATATTGTACCACTTCTGAATTAAAACTAAATTATTTTACAGTGCATGATTTCACACAAAGCACATTTTTGCGTTTTTCTCTTAGTCTGCTCAAGTGTGATCAACCTCAATCTAGTTGCATGGAGGAAGTGCTCCCATCTCTGCCAACAAGTACCATTGCTGCCACTACTGATTCCATACCCGGCCCTAGGTTCCATGTTGCTCTTTGCTGCTTGCCCTTCTCTCACCTTGATCAGCTGTGTGGTGGTGCAAGGCACAAATTGATGTCACTGCAGTACTGTAAATGGGAGTCCTAGGGTTCGAGTCCCAATGATTGTAAGATTTCCATAATAGCTAGATAGCTATTTTAATAGGTTGAATTCACCCATTTGCTGTCTAGGTTCTGTCCATAAATTACGTCACACAAATTTATAATATTTTGGACACCCTCCCTCTGCCCTGTAATGTACCTGAAATACACGCTTGAACACACACACCTAAATAATTATGTAATGCTTGTGACATCCCCCTTCTTGTAAATGCAAAAAGTGAAAATAAATTGCAGCAGTAAAAAAAATTTGCATCCATTTTGTGTGTGTTGTGTACATGATAATTAAAGTTGGAATTAATTGGCAAAACTGCACCTTACAATAAGATTGGGGCAAGTTGTGAGTGAAGGAAGGTTGTATTGGCAAGAAAAGTTTTGATCACTAGCCGTGCACTCACCAACATGGATGACACATGTGTGAGAGTCTACTGCGCCAGTTTAAGTGAATTCTATATATCATATACTAAGAAATTATTTCAGCAAACGTTGAAAACTGTATCAAAATAATTATCAGTGTTACACGACAATAAACCAATACCTCCTACCCTTGCGTAACGCAGTGTAACTCTGCCTCAAACCCCCGGCCCTCTCTTACGCGTTATGTAATTAGTAGATGAACCCCTAGAGCACAATTCTAGTGGCTAGCTGCTCTGATTGGTAGTTTTCTGTGGTTTCTCGTGTCAATGCTAGAGCAATACCATAACAAATAGGGCACAGACCAGCATAGCTGTCTTTCGTTCCTCTTGCCCTGTCATCACCCCTTATTTACATGCCCTACACTACCACACAACTGAGGAGAACCAGTCAGGAGCCTAGAGCTTGTCCCAGTTAGGGTGGTTGCTCTGCTCTTGGAATACCTGGATGGGAAAACATGCAAGCCGGTGTGTAGGTCACTGGCTGTCACCATCCTTTAGGAGAAGAACACTGCAACCTCCCATACATAAACCGTAAAAACATGCATAAACTTAAGGGACTAATACCGTAATTGGCATGCCCAAAAGCACAAAATATTCGGTCTGTGATTTTGTTTTAAAATTGAGTTAAACGTGTGATTTGTAAAGAATTGAAAATGATCTGAAAATTGAAAAATGTTAAAAGTATGTAAGTAATATGAATATTTATTTTTTCTTTCAGCAGTGCATTATTAATTCAAAATGAACACTTTGTGAGCTTTAGTTTTTCACTAGTTAAAACTTTAGGAGAGAGGTCTGTTTGCCCTTTATTTATTTATTTGAATATGTATATTGAATTTACAGACTCTACATCCGCTTTTACATTGTTAATTTAATAATATAATTAAGTAATAAATTAACAATTATTAATGTTTTAATAATAATTACATTACATGATGTTGTATTAAAAACAATGTAATGAAAAGAACAAAGGAAACAAAAATATCAAGAATATTCAAAATATGCGAAGCTACATATGTGATTAACATAAGCAATTACAATTCACATATAAATAAAAAGATCGTATTGATACAATTCTCAAATAGACATATGGAATTCAGGAAGTATAAAATGAGACCAAAAAGTCCAAAGGCAGCTCCACACATTAATTATTTGGCGAACAGCGAGTGACTCCTTGCCAAATCCCAAGTACTGTGCATGAGTTCCTTGCTATTTGCCAAGTGACAAACATTCAGTGCTCGCCGTACCCACCATGTGTCAGTCTTTTCGACACATAAAAGGAAGCAAACATTTGCTGAACACAGGGGGATTGGGCGAGTGGTAGCTTTCTGCTCGGTGAATGCCAGATGTGTGGAGCCGCCTTTAAACACAATAGCAAATAACACAGATAATTAAAACATACTTAAATAAAGTGGCTAACAGTATGCAATGATTTTAAGGAGCTAATATCAGCCTATTCAAAATATGCCAAACCACATATGTGATCAGCATAACAATTATAATTCACATATAATTAAAAAGATCTTTTTGTTACAATTCTCAAGTAGGCATTCAGAAAGTATAAAATGAAACAAAAAAGGATAAAACACAATAGCAAATAACACAGATAATTGAAGCATGTGTAAATAAACTGGCCAATGGTATGCAATGATTAATAAGGGGAACTAAAATCAGCCATATTCAAAAAGCAAGCTCCTCACTACCCTTCTGAAAACCAAAATATCATCACTGCTCAGGTCTATGTTCATACCATCAGCAATTTTACAAATTCTGCTTATTGGATTGTTGGAGGTGAACTCTTTTCTGTATAATTTTTGCAAAAATACCATGGTTTCTAGAATTAAATTATTGTACTTCGAAAGTCAAGTCATTTAACAAAAGGGAGCAATCAATTTTATCATGAAGTTTAAACAAAAATTTACATCAACATACAAACGGGCACTGAACTATCTTTATTAGACTGAGAATTCAGCATGCACTTTGGTGACCTACGCGCCCCTAAGAGCATCAGCAACCTCCAAGTCCCAAACAGGCACTTTATGATGGAATTGAAATTTAAATATAGAACCAAACAGAACAGAAAATTCTTATTTAAATCAAAACAAGTCAGGAATGATTGTTTTTCTTTATTTACTCGAATCTGAAATGATACTCTATTCATAAATCACACTTAAAATAGAAAATTCCCAATTCTAATTCACTTTTGTTGTTTTGAAATGATTCTTCATTTATTTCATTGTTGAATTACTTTCAGATTCATTAGTAAAGAGGTGGAAAGTAACAGAGAACAACGGCAGGCTGTAATTAATATAGTGAAGGGTGTGTGCCGTCCTGCTCCTTACATCATTTTTGGTCCACCTGGAACTGGAAAGACCATCACAATTGTGGAGTCAATTTTGCAGGTATACCCTTTGAACATATAGATTGTTGAGAAATAAACCAACAATTGCACATCTCAAATAGTTGAAGTGTGAATGCCAAACTGTGATGATTCCCGGTACTGTACATTTTCATTGCTGCTGACCAGAAGAGTGAAAGGAGTGTCTCACAGTTGATTCATAATGGGGCATACCCCACACCTTTCATCTAATTTGTAAAAGACATATTTTATGATGAAATCAATACTAAGCAAGAAGTCATTATTGTTTTCTATCATACTTTTATCAGTAGCATTGATGATTTTATGAAAGCAATTTATAAATATTTTTGCATGTTTGTGTAAACATAAAAAAAGTTTCTCATTTTTTACAAGCCAATTTTGTGCAACTTTTTTGTTTCCTTGTAGAAGGACAGGCACCTATTTCTCATTGTACTTTGTGATCAAGAAAGAATTTTACTTTGATTATCAGTTTTTCTGTATTTAGTCATAATTTTTTGAATTTCTCATGGTAATAGTGGACCTTTGCAACTGCTGGAGTATCAAACTTCAAGCCAAATTTTTTATGTTGATACTCTTATCGATGCGGGTATTGTTGGCCATTATCCATGTGTAGTAATGTTTTGAGCATGTAAAAAAATCTGTTTCAGATTAGGAAAGTGTTTCCACAGTCACGCATCTTAGTATGTGCTCCTTCCAATGCAGCATGTGACCATGTGGCAACTCGTTTGGTCCCTCACTTCCAGGCCACTGAACTGCTTCGCTTCCATTCATCCAATCGTGAATGGTAATGTGAATTTATTTTTATCCTTGGTATTTTATTTAATGAAAAAATTTTAAAATCATAATTATCAGTAGCTTCTTCATTTAATGTAACTATTTACTCAAATATAAGATGAAACCTTTAAGTTCAAAGAATCCTCCTGAATTTTTACAAAAATATTCAGGTAATATTTACTATTCAGTCAAGCTAAAATTGCAAATCATAATTAACTAGAAAATTATCTTGTCAATGAGTGTTTCAACTTAGTATTGACTGAGCTGTCACTGCTTCCTTGTTCCAACAATCATCTATCATGGAATAAAAATATTAATCCTAACCGACTTTAATTATCTGTGACTGTAAAATAAACCCGTATTTTTTTAATGAGATATTTAGGAATAAGCTAGTCTTGTGTTGGGGTAAATATGGTATCCCTTGATTTGATGATTGGGATGATAGTTCCTAATTTCTTTCACAGCAGAACTACTGGAACTTGTTTCCAAACACTTTCCCTTTTGGGAAATTTAGTTTGTGGGATTTGGTCAGAATGAATTAAGTTGTTAAAACACAGTTGCAGACGTTTCGAAATATTTTTACTCCATCCTCAGGGCTTACCACAAGATATACATACATAAACATGATGAAAAGTCTCCAACACAACTACAGTGGTTACAGCGCGAGGGTCCGTCCCCCCCATATCCCTCTGAGGTCAAGTTGTCATAGCTAGTGAATGAAAATTGTACTCTGTGAATGTTTTCATTCACTTGCTATGATGCCTCGGCCTGAGGTGGAGATGGGCAGGATGGACCCTTGGATTGGGAATACACAATTTGTACATTCTGCACTCATGGTTACAAGACAGTATCAAGTCTTGTGTACAAATGGGAATCAAAATATAATGAATGTGAATAATGCATGATTATTTGGGTGGCATCAGGCTGTGCTGATACACATTGCACAGAACCTATAAATATCACTAGGTCAACTGAATGACTGTTGAGTAATCTGCAACCACAAGCAACTTTGCCATATTTGTGAACAATTTGCAAAAGTACTTGTGAACTGGAATCTATTTACATTACAGTTAGTACTGTACGGCTAGGCTGAAAGTTTACAACTGCCTTGGTCACATGCTAAACAACTACTATTTTGACTGCTGATTTGCAATGAATTGCTATTGTATATCAACTCTCTGCCTGAAAAGAAGGGAAATCGAGGGGGAAGGGAAGAGAAAGCCATTGAGGCAGTAGTCCAACAGATGGGAAAAAAGGGAGTTATTCCTTCAATTGTCATTAGGTGGAATTTAAGAATATTTGGTTAGCATGTAGGTCTTGTAGCCAAAATTTGACATTTCATTAGACTTTTAATAGTATAAAAAAACAGCTTTTGAATAATGTTATTTTAAAGTTGACTTTGTGTGCAGGGGCACAGTCCCAGAAATTCTCCACAAGTACAGCAATCGGAATGAGAATGCTTACTATTCCCCAACTCCAAATGATTTGTTGAAATACAGAGTTGTGGTGTGTACCCTCATTTCAGCAAATAAGTAAGTAGTTTGAAATTGCAATTTTAAATTTTATTTATGTAATTGTGTGCTAAGAGGTTTATATTAAAAGCACATGTATTTTCTTCACAGATTGGGGGCCAAAGCCACTGAGCCAGGCCAGTACTGTTTACAGAAGGTAGTTTTCACTCATATCTTCATTGATGAATGTGGTCAAGCACCAGAGCCAGAAGCACTTGTTCCAATTGGAGTGGCGTTAAGTCGCTTCACGGAACATTCCCCCAGTGGAATGGTGGTTCTTGCTGGGGACCCATGTCAGTTGGGTCCTGTCTGTAACTCAAAGCGTTCTGAGAATATTGCTATTGGAATTTTTAATGAAGATGAGGTTATTCCTGAGACTGACGCTGTAACTAAACTAAACAGGCGCATGGGACTTGGTGAGTATTATTTGTCGTTTTTCTAAAAGAACGTGTGCAGTTGTACACTCATTTATAATATTCTTTATATTATATTTGCTATGAAAATGCAGATGTTATCTCAGTGATACAAAAGTTTGGAAAACCGAGTATCAGGGCTAAGCAATCCAAGTACCAAAGCGTATTTCTTCAGGAAAATGAGAAAAAATGTGAACAGTATCTGTTGACATATTTTACTTTAAAAAGGAATTAACAAAGCTCATGGTCTGGTAGCCCTGCATGAGCAATTGCCCTTAAAAAATCCCAAGTAATTCAGAAAATTCTCTATTGACCCTTAGACTGCTTAGTGCTCCCTCCCCCTTATTTCTTTTTTGCTTTCTCATATATGTAATGCTGTGGAAAAACAATTTCAAGATTTCATAGTGCTGGTGATATTTCGGCATGCTGGCAATTACACAAGTGTGAAAAATGAAAATATAATTCAATTTTCACTGAGCCATTTCAAGATTCAAAACAGTCCACAATATAATTTCGAAGAGATAGTGTCACGAGTAAAGCAAATTCATATTCATCGTACCGGATGTTATGTGGAATCAAGATTACAAAGAAAATATCATTTCCCTCTATGTTCATTTTTGAGTAAGAAAAATTAAAATGAGACTCATTTTAATTATTCATTTTTTTACAATAATGCCTTTTTAAGTGATTTTTCATTGTGTACCTCCTTTTTTGCATCCCTACTTCAGCTAGAATAAATGCAATTTTTTTCATGCCTATTTTAGTAAAAATGTCTTTTTGCCTTCCTACTTTAGGAAAAATAAATGCATGAACTTTTGGGCTCTAGTTATAACTATTGAACTAGTTTGTAAAAGGTCTTTACAGAGTTATTTGGAATATTTATGATCCATTTTCTTAGTATTTTCTTGTGTGTGGGTTTATGATAACTATAACACTATATCTTCACTCCTAACTAATCTTATCATGCCTCATGTTTTCATTACTTATTCGCAGAATTGTTACATGCTTTATTCTTCCGTTTTGCCCATTTGTGTTGTAGTTTTAACAAATTTCACAGGATTGCTTTTTCTGTAAAATATTTATACTCCTATTTTTTTCTCTATGCAAAAGTTCAGATGGATAATATTTCTATTTTCTAAAAATGATTTTTAAAATTATCTTTTGAACCTTCTTCAGTGATTATAGCACACTATCGTATGATCCATCCCTTGCTATAATACTGCTGATGTCCAGAATAAAGCATAGTATAAAACTAACAGATGATTGGTATTCAGAAAGTGGCCTAACTTGTAAATTACATAAATGAGATATCCAATTTTTTACTTTTGTCTTAATACAGTAATTTCATTTCCAGTTACAGTCAATGTTATATAGTCATGGGTCGTCAGGAAATGACCAGTTCTCTCAATGGCAGTGTTGCAAAAATGTCATTTATGTACAATAAAAACAAGATGGGTCTAAGTGTAGTTCCCTGAGGGACTCTGCATGTTATTTGAAAGATCTCGGGCTTATTTTTACAGATTTCATTCTTTCTATGAGGTTGCTTTTAAGTAGTTTAAAGGGTACACCTATAAACCTTAATTTGCACAATTTATTTAATAACATTACTTGAGGTACAGTGTGGAAGGCCTTAGCTAAATCCAAGAATATTTTCAAAAAGGAATATTTGTATTGATAGAGTTTTGGAATTGATAATTACAATTTTAATTACATCCTCAGTACTTTTTGTCCTCCTGGAAACCATACTGAGTGAATCTTATTTTATGTTTTTATACAACACATATTTCATATTTATATTACTTTGTTATAAATAACCACCAATGTGTTTTATTTTTCTCTTTGCTTATGGGCCCCTGTTTGCAGACGATCAGGCTTCAGGCTTGTGAGTAGGATTTCTAAAAATCATGTTAAAAAATTGAACTTCCAATTTTTTTGATTTAATCATATTACATGAGTTTGGCCATAGTATTGTTGACAGACACAAGGTGTTTTTTGTTTTTGTTTTTTTAATTAAGGGAAGAAAAAATTCGCATAATTATAAACTTTTTTTTAATTTTTCATTAATTAAAGTTCATTGTGGGACATTTTGAGGATATCAATTTTTCCTTATCTTCAGACAACAACAAATATAAGAGAATTTTTCTTTTATTTTATTTTTTATTATTATTTTTTTATTTAATTTTTAAAAAAAAATTTTTTAAGGTAATAAATACAAGTTCCTGGTACTAAAATAAATGATATAGTTATAATTAAACACCAGTACTCAATATCAAAGAACATGAGAAAACTCACCATTTTGAAAAGCAAAAGATAATTAATGCTTTGAACTAAGTAGATAAATATGTACTTCAGTGCAAAAGCACATCTAGCATGGCAGTTACATTAAGAGGATTGAAATGAACTGAATGGAAATAACTAAGGGCTGAGGAAGATGGGGGGACTTGGGAAAGGGCTTTAAAATACTGTTAAATGAAATACAAATGGACAAATTGTCTTGACTTCCCAAAACATATCAGAAAAGGAATTTAAAATCACAACTCGCATCAAATTAAGAAGACGGCAAATTAAAGAACTGGGGCAAGTAACCACACAAAACCTTATTGTTTTGTCAAATATTTTAGAGATAAAAGTTTTAACTAAAAAAGAAAATAATGAAAAGCACATGTTTCAAAAGATCATTGGGGCTGCATTAAAAAAAAATTGCATTAAAAAGTTGTCAGCAAGTTTTTAAATAATAATTTGTTCTTGTGTTTACAGGAATTTCTCTTTTGGAGCGTCTGATGGTGACATGCTCTCTATATCAGAAGGGTGCTGATGGTACATATGATAACAGATACATAACCAAATTACTCAAGAATTTTCGTTCACATCCAGATATTATTGATCTGCCGAACAAATTATTTTATTCTGGTGAACTCATAGTAAGTACACGCTATGGTTGCAAATAAACGTTAGTAACAAATGAAAGTGACTTTTCTTTGATAGGTTTTTGTTTTGTTTACAAACCATAATGCATGTTATAGCTCGACCAAGTTGAGAATGATGTTTACAGGAGCGCGCCACCGTCTGTGTTTACAACCGAAATGACAGAGATGGGGATACAAGGATAGTCAATTCAAAATTAAAATGGGACCGTGCCAAACTATTGCGAAAGAAAGCGTGATTTATTTCGTTGCAAATCTAGTATCTTCCCAATTAATATTTTAACTATATTTGGACATGTCTGCACCTTCTATTGGAAGAAATAAAAGTATACTTTTCTCTGCAAAACTAATTCTTTCGATGAGCAGTAACATTCATATAATCGTTTATTGTAACTTAAGTAGTTTCTCAGAATAAATACCAAATTAATGTCAACAATTAATGTCATAAGTAAAACTAATGTTTTGGTACTTTATTGCATATCTAACAAACCATCTAAAGCCTATGGGAAAAAGATGAACGAAGGAGAATACAAAATGTTTAAATTCAATGAAAAAATTAAATATAAATATAACTTTTTTTTATAGTCTTGTACTAGATCGGTGAAAAGCAAAAAAAAGCAACATAAAGGGACAAACGTAAAACAGTCAGTGCAAATCTTGCATGATATGTCTCTGAAGTTATATTTTATCAGCTGATTCACCTCTACGAAGGAGGCCATGGTGATTCCGTAGAAGCAGTCTCTGAACTCACTTCACGCTCCTGGCGACTTTTGTTAGCTAAACTGACTGTACAGATCCGTGTTTCCACCATTAGTTCCACGACGCACTGCAACCGCAGTCTTCATTCTTCGCTTGGTCGAGTTATGTTTCTTTCCAATATTACAAATTGAAAAAAAATGTATTGTCAGTATTTTATAAGAGGAATTTTTGCCATTGTTCTGAATATAGATTAGTGTCTTTTCTGCACACCAGAGGGCCTGAATTCTTTAATTAGAATATCTAGAATAGTGAAGATTTTTATTTATTTTACTATATTTGTATAACAAGTAATTTGACACTGTATTACTGTACAAAGTATGTATAAGTATGCATGTGTGTAATGTGTACATTTGAAAGAATTCAGAGTTACAGTGTCAATCGTCTCCTGTATTATTTCAGTAGTGTACCTTTGGGTTCTGGCTCTCACACGCAACCAATCTTTATAAATGAGGGCTCTAAAGAAAGAGAATTTCACGGAGACTTGACGAATTCCATTTTGGCTTTAAAAATATGGATGATTTCTTTTAAAAAACGCATCGAAATATTCATGTAAAATGCAACCTGCATCACATGCCAACCTATATTGTCAAATAACTCATAAACAAAGCGTTTTAGAGCCTTAAAATGTAAAAGGCCTCAAAGAAACGTTTTTCACATCATAATCTACAAGATGAGACATTCTCCGATCCATTCAATTAAATTTTCGATTCCACGCTTCAATACTATCAAGGCCACCTCAATATATCAGTCCTTCCTGCTGGTAGCAATTTTTGTGGCGACACGCTTAGAAGGCTTAGATTCGAAAATCTTTATTTACGCTTTCTGTTAACACCGCAGTTTGTGCAGTCTGACGAGGTTTATTTGCATAATCATTAATTCAAGATTTGCTCTCCAGCAACAACTAGAAGTACTATTATAGTTGCTTGATACCTATACCTATGAAGATTGTTTCTTATGCGTGTAGTGAAACTATTCAATTAACATGTTTTCATGGTCTATAAGTGCTGTGTACTTAATTGTGGAGGGATGTGGATGTTGAGTGAAGACTGTGTTTGTGTTTTACCTGTACCAATATTTTCGTTATCATTCGATGAAATTTTCAAGTCAACGGGTTCAGACACGTAGTTTTCTCAAAAGTAAAAGTTTTCTCAAAACTAATATTTTTGTGACTATCGCGAAAAACCAAAACCTAATTGACAAAGAATATTGAATAATTACTTCAAATGTCTTTAAGTAAGTGTTGGGAATTATTCCAAGCAAATTCCCCATGATATTGAATAAATATTTATTGAAAATTTCTTTTACAAATTAATTTTTATTTTTATTTGTAATTGTGTTAGTACATTGCAAGTTACCTTTATAGATTTTAAAAAAATAAACACGTTTCATTAACTACTTTCCCTCTTAGAATGAAAATAGAAGGATAGGGATGAGTGTGGGGTCTAATATGCGAGAGTTCTCGCACGGGTACGCAGAGGTAGTGGGGGAAAACTTGTGCTATGGCACAACACAAAGAAAAACTATTTTAAAGTAGCTAAAGTAAAATAGCTTGAAATAAATGGAAAACAAAAATCAAAACGCGCTAGCCTACAATACTACGTGAATCAATTAAAAATCAACTAAATTTAAAATTATAGAAAGAATAGTGCAAGTCACCCGACAACTGCCAACGATCGCAGTCCAAACGCACAATTTAAATATTGGCGGTGTCTGGAAGTATGTACACCAACGCCCAGCTGCAAACTCATATTGTAAATAAAACACTGTTTGATATTAAACTCAAGGTATCGGTTCGTTAAGATATTAAAAATGCAAACATCGTTTGAGCAACATTCCCATGTACTGAAGTGGGCTTACTAATGCCTACTAAATTGTTTCTAATGCTAACAAATGGTATTTAGTACTCAGAGGTGAAAACATTAATTTGATTATTTTTTGGTTCGGAATTGTTTTTCTTGAGGTACGTAAGGACGCAGAAAATAATTCAATACTTTTTAGTAAACAAATAATTTTTCAATTTTCTCACCCCAGCAAGCTGGCACCCTGACTCTTCAAAACCTACTCGGTTCTTCATAACAAACCAAGGAAAGTTAAATAATATTGCAATGAGAAGATCTGTTCTTACCCGATCCGGTATTTTCGCACTACTTTACTTGGCTTTCTCAAGAGTAAAAACCTTTTCTATTATTTGACTATCAAGGAAAGTGAAAAGCTAACTCTCAAGGAAGATTGAAAAATTTCTTCAAATGTTATTTTTAAAGAAGTATGAATTGTTCCAAGAACATCTCTCTATAATGTTGAATAAACTTTAATTTAAAATTTGTTTCAAACATCAATTGCATTGTTATTTTGTTTGATATTCTGTAAGTACATTAGTAGTTCCTCTCCTTTGTGGAACGGATAGACAAATGGATAGGGAAAGGGTGGGATTTAACATGCGAGAGTTCTTGCACGGGTACGCTAGTTGTATTTAATACAGTAGGCAAACATCTAGGCAGGAGAGGAAACAAAGCAAGTGAAATACTATGTTTGGAGCATCAGGTGAAATACTAAGAACATTCAAGCAGAATCAGGTTTCAGGTATATCTTCAAGACGTTCAAACAATAAGCATTCTTGAAAACTTTATTAAGTTGTTCATCATCAAAATTATTGGCACAATGTTACACAGGTTAACACAAAACTTCTTTAGGTGAAACTTAAAAGAACATTATAAACCATTTGAAAGTAAATATTTCAATTAAAGACATCCTACATGAAAATTATTGACACCAAGTCATTAGATACCGTTGAATTTTTTCTTTCTTTCTTTTCTTTTTTTTTCTTTCTTTTTTTTCTGCTCTCTCTCTCTCCTCTCTCTCTCTCTCTCCCTCTCTCTCACATATGTAAGATAAACAGAGTAATATACATAGTATAGAGAAATGTAATACTGCGGAAAACGATTTCATTGTAAATACACATTTTGGGGTCCCCTGCTACTGAGAAAGAGTTTTTTTCAAAACATTCATCAGTCTGTTGTCTGTGAACAACACCTTAACTAGGCTTAGGATTTTTTCCAAATTAAATACTTCCTAGTCAACCTTTTCCTAACTTGAAGCTCTATAATTCTTTATTTTTTGGGGGTTCTTTAAACGAAGCCTCTGGGACATTTTCAAAAATGGCTCCAAATTATTTCTTTAATTTTTTTGTAAGAAGAGAGCAAAACACACAAAAATGGCATAGGTTCAATTTTCTGTTATCTCTGAATTTTTGAAAATAGGAAAAGATTTTAATTTTTTTGGCGTCTTCCCACAACTACAAATTGAAGATAGAGTATTTTTCTTTCAAATTAAATTTATTCTCAATAATTATTCCTTCCATTGATATCATCCATTTTATTGAAAATTTAGTAATTGTCATTCGATATTGTGTGAAATAATGCAATAATAAAAAAAATCAATATTCGAAAACGAGAATTTCTCAAAAACAGTTCTAAATTTTTATTTTAAACTTTTGGTAGGGATATTGCTAAATGTACTATATGTGACATTAATGTGATTTTGCTCTATTCTTTTGTTTTCTCCAAAAATTATGCAGTTGTAATTTTTTTTGACATCTTTCTCGTGTTGGTGATTTGTATATGTTATTGAATTTGTTAATAAAGAACTTCAAATGATGTCATATAAAGTGTTTCAAACACTAAAATGTTTTCTCTGAAAATAAGCTCAAAATTTTGCATTTTCAGAAATGCTTTAAATGTTCTTTAGGCCAATAACTGTTTCAGTACCAAGATTTTTAGGATTACTTTGCCTTCAAAATATATATCACTAGTTTACACGCCCTCAAAACACATACTGTGTAGAAGTGAAAAGATTGCTAGAATAGTCAACCAAGTGATGAAATGCATGTATTGAATAAGGTCCAATGAAGTTACAGTAAAACCCCTTTATAAGAGACACCTGGGGGAATGGAATTTTGTCTCTTTTAAGCGGGAACTCTTACAAGTGGGAAATGCGTTTTTGACATGTTTAACGAGATGTTACCATATTTTTAGTGGATTAGTATGATTTGTACACTTATTTTAAACTTGAGGAAACATAAACTAGTTGATTCCAGAGCCCATTTAACCAGCTCTATTGAGTGAACTTTATTACATTTAAAGCACATATGCTCACAAATGGATTATGTGTACAAATCGCCTCTAATGTATATATTGACATGAAAGTTATAAAAAAATTACATTTGTGTAATTTTTGAAAAAACAAATGAATAGAGCAAAATGATGTTAAGTCTTATAAAGTACCCTTATAACTGTCACTACCAAAAGTTTAAAGAAAATATTTGGAGCCGTTTTTGAGAAAATCTTGTTTTATAAATGTTTATTATTTCACTCGATTTTACATGAAAACTTTTTTTTTAGTACACAACGTTAATGAAAGACCTAATTATAGAGAAACATTTTTATTATAAGAAAAAAATTTCTATCTTCAATTTTGTAGCTGTAGAAAAACCCTTGAAAAAACTGCAAACTTTTTCAATTTTCGAAAATTTAGAGTTAACAGTGACAATCCTAACAATGCCACCTCTATCAGTGAATTCACTCTATTCTTAATAATAATAATAATAATAATAAAATTGCCTTTATTAGTGGCGAGGCTCAGGCCATTTGGCCTGCTCTTCCGCCTAACCACATTAAATAAATACATTATTTCCTAAACTAGGAAGAAGATCTAGGGGGGCAAGATACTTTTACTTCTGGGAGAGAAAACTAGGGACCATCCCGGCATACGCCTTAAGCGATTGAGTAACCCAGAAAACCTCAATCAGGATGGCGGCTGAAGGCCGAGGACATTGACAAAAATAGTAAATCTAAATTTACTTAATACATTAATTAGAAAAATAATAAATTACAATATAAATTAATTAGAAGAAAAATAATCAATGGTAATACAAAAAAGGCAAAAATAAGAAACAAAACTTATACAATAAGAATAAATATTGTGAAATGTTAAGTAGTGATACAATATCTGCAACAATATGGTAACATAATATTGATAACATACAACTGATAATTATAAGAATAAAGATTAGAATATTTTCAATTTCTATATTAGTTACAATCAAATAAAATTTATTTTATAAGATGTCCAGCGAAAAGAAAATTTAAAGTTTACAGATATCACAGACAAAAGAAATTTAATTTTAAGATAAATAGATAGTAGCAGATAAACATTCTACACTTTATGATGATTTATAATAAAAAATAACAGTCGATTTCTTGGGAATGAGAGTTCAGTTAAGTTTAAAAACCGTTTGAGTACAAATTAAATTATAAATCTTGTTTTTGAAGGAGGTCTTTAAAGGCTTAATGATTTCCCGGAAATCAATATAAATTTTAGTTTAGGTGATAAACAATTACTTAACTTGTGTGTACGTATTCAATATGGTTAGTTATTAATATTATTCTGATTCTTTGTCATTTACTTTATCATGTTTTCCAAGAAAAGCGGACTTGAGCACTCTTTAGCAAGAAATCGACAAAAATATAAAAGAGACAGTAAAATGAAATTAATTACTAATACAACTAGGTAAAAATATTTTTCATCAATTTTTTGAAATAATATTACACTACCATAAGTACGTAGTAAGTTTGAGTTTTGTAAATTGTATGGCAAAAATATTAGAGGCTAAGCTTACATGCCTTGGAAAATAATAGAGCTTTTAATAGCTTCTTAAAAGAATTGACAGAAGGACTGTGTTTAATGTTCTTTGGGAGACAGTTCCAAGCTCTCGTTACGCCTACGGTAAATGACTTGTTATAATAATTAGAATTATGTTTTGGTATTTGAAATAATAATGATTTATCGAGTCTAGCGGATATAAGAGGTCTGAACCGACTTGTTATATGCGGTAGATGTTTTGTTTTTAGTAATTTGAATAGAAGAGATAGACAATGAAGCATCCGCCTGTCGCTTAGCCGCAATATTTGATTACATTCAAACATGTTCGATATGTGATCGTATTTTTTTAGATTGTAAATAAAACGAATACACGCATTTTGAGCTCTTTGTAACCGTGTGGCATGTGCTAAGTTTAAATCGTTATACACAACGTCGCAATAGTCGAAGTGCGGAAAGACGAGGGATTCTATTGCAATTTTTTTAATATTGACCGGTAAAAACTTTCCAACAATCCTAAGAGAGCCAATTCGTGAATAGACTAACTTTGTAACTTTATTTACATGAGAATCCCAGTTGAGGTTGTTGTTAAGAATTACTCCTAAGTTTTTGACTTCGGAACAATATGGTACAATGATTTTATCTAGAATAACATTTTCTATACGAAGATTTTCAACTCGTGATTGAACTTTTTTTGAACAGATTAACATGGTCTGTGATTTAGCAGGATTCAAGGAAAGGCCGTTTAATTTTGTCCAATTCAGCAGGGTTTCCAAGTCCTTATTGGTTCTATCTACTAGTTGTTTCAGTGCAGAGGGTTTTCCGCTAATATAAATTTGTAGATCGTCAGCATACATATGATGTTTACAGAAACTAATGGAATTTGGCAAGTCATTTACGTATATTAGGAAAAACAATGGCCCGAGAATGGATCCCTGGGGGACACCCTTTGTCATTGTTTCTGTCACTGAGAAATCCTCCCCGACACTAATAAATTGCTGACGGTTTCTAAGGTAATCTTCTATCCACCGCGTCGTGGTTAACGAAAAGTTTAAGTTCCTGCATTTTGTGAGTAAAAGGTCATGGTCAACAGAATCAAAGGCTTTTGCTGAAATCTAATAGCGTTAATACAGTTATTTCCCCATCATCCAGGGCTTTCCTCAGGTCTTCGGTAACTTCAAGTAATGCGGTTTGTGTACTTCTACCTGGTCTGAAACCGGACTGGTACGGATTTAATAATCCATACTCTGCTAAGTATGAATAGATTTGCCTATGAACAACTTTTTCGAGGATTTTGATAGTGTCGGCAGAATACTTATAGGCCGGAAATCGTTGGGAGACGAAGGGCTTTGGGACTTCGGAAGCGGATGAACTTTGGCTAATCTCCATGCCTTTGGGAAACAAGACGTAGTTAGTGAATAATTAATAATGTGAGTAATAACGGGAAGAGCTATATCTGCAATAAGCTTCCACTGTCTAGCATTAATTCCGTCAGCACCGTTTGCATTTGATTTTAAACTCCCTAAAACTTTACGAACCTCTCTATTGTCAACACATTTAAAGTACAGTTTGTCTCTGAGGTCATCTATACCGATGCTCGAATACTTTGATAAAGAGTTTGCTTTCAGCACTGGATCAAATGAAGGAGCCGCATTTAAGAAATGTTTATTCAATTCGTTCAATGGTATATCTATGATTGGAGTTGTTGATCTATCCTTGCCCACACCAATATTTCTAAGACTGTTCCAGATTTGTTTAGAATCAGTTTGTGCTTTAAACAATGTGTTGTAGTATCGCAACTTAGCATTTCGTATTTTTTGGTTAACTATATTACGCAATTTTGTATATTCAAGTTTGAGAATGGCCGTTTTTTCTCGTCGGTATCGTTTCTGAGCTAGATCGCGATGCTTCATGCAAGCCCGAATTTCATCATTCAACCATGGTGCTGCCGGACGCGTAACTCTGGATGTTTTTAGCGGAGCATGTTTAGCGAATAAGTCCCTTACAATATTATTTAACACATTAACTTTGTCGTCAATAGACGTCTGTTGGTACACTAATTGCCACGGCGCATGGATGCTGTCGGAAAGAAAATTAACTGCATTGAAATGTTTGTAGTCACGGTACGAAATAATTTTTGGCTTGTACTTAGGGCAGTTCATTGAATATGACAAGTACAACAAATCGTGCCTGGATATTCCAGGAACTGGAATCTGGCCGTAAACTATTGCCTTGTCAGGCTTCGAAACAATGACATGATCAATCCAACTTTCACTATTTAAGGAATAATGAGTTGGATTTAATTTGAGAATATGCAAATTCAAGGATTCAAAAGTTTTCACAAAATTACGTACGGTGTGATTGTCTGCATTTACTAAATTGCAATTGAAGTCCCCCATGATTATGACGCTATTGTAATGACTAATAACAGCGGAAAGGTGTTCTTCCAGCACTTTTAATGTTCCGGTTTTCGGTGGCCAATACACTACTATAGCTAGGCAACGTTTTACACCAACCCTAATTTCTACAAATAAAAATTCCAAACCAGTCGACTCTGCAGCGGATGAATGTACAACTTTGTGTTTTAAATCATTCCGTATATACATGGCTACACCACCACCCGATTTGTTAGTGCCTTTCTCTGTAAGAATATTACGATCTTGACGTACTATTGTATAACCTGGTATCGCGACAATGTTGGATGAAATAGATGGTTTCAACCACGATTCGCTAATCATTATTATATGAACGTTTATTTCCGAAAATATTGCAAGAATTTCATCGTGGTGTTTGCACAATGACTGTGCATTTATGTGCACTGTATTCAGACGACGAGGAAAAGCGGCCAATGTCTCTTTCAATTTCTCGAGGGTTGTGGGATTTCCGCTCCCAGGTAGTTCGGAGCTTAGCGGGGTCCTGGCAGGCGAGGGGCCACCAGCATTGGAATGTGGTTTCTGCGAAGGGTTCAACATAACGAAAGTGCTTGGAATATTCTCTTTTACTAGCAAGTTAGAAAGCTCAAACTTACTCAGTACTTTTCCTACTGTGTTGAAAAATATTTTTTTACAATAAAATAGAGGACTTTAACAACTTAATATAAAAAACAAACAAGGTATGAAGTTAATTTAATTAGTGGCAGGTTGACTATTACATAATTTCAAAAAAATCTGCATCACAATTTATTCTAATTTTGTAATTTTTATGTTTAACTATTATTGTGCCATCTTGGGTCCATACATTTTTTAGACCAAACTTATCGATACATTTTCTTAGGAGTTCTACTCTTTTCTTAGTCAAATCTTCCCTTACAGTAATTTTAGTATTAATTAAAAGTCTCTTTGCACGAAAGACCTCAGCACGTTTTCTGTAGCTGGTAAACTTTACAATAATTGGCCTATCACGTCCTTCAATTTTCCTACCTACACGATGGCTCCTATCAATGTCAGCATAAGTTATATCCACTTTCAGAGTTTGAGCTACCTGAATGGCAATATCATCGGTGTTCTCGCGATCACTTTCTGTGTAGCCGAAAATTCTCAGCGAGTTCCTCCGTTGATATTGCTCGAGTTCGTCCGTTTTTGAGTCAATAGTATGCTGCAATACATGTATTTGATTGTTCTTCCGCTCGACTTCCTCCTTAAGGTTTTTCACTTCCTCCCTTAAACTCGAAATCATGGGCTCTAATGAACGATGGATTTCTTCTCGGATGGTATCAGTAATAAGGGGCTGCATGAACTCGCACATCTTCTTGATCAAATTGTCGTCTAACGAGGGGATGTCGGCGGAGGAACCGGACTTCGTGCGCGTCATCATGATGTTTGATATGCAAAACAAAATAAAACGGCAACAGTATCCGAAAACAGGAGAAAACTATAATACACTCGAGCTCTAACTTCAGAAATGTGGAATATTAAACTGTTTAATGGCCGAAAAATGGCAAAGAAACTACTGATAGCAAGTAATGAACAAATAGAACACTCAAAAAATGTAACTTTGCACACTCACCGTACTGCGAACTGCTATGGACAGCGCCAAAACCAACGGGTCCCTTCACTTCTCTCCTGCGCTTATACCTGCAACTACCTGCTTCACCCAGCCACACCAAAATACGTCCTTACACCTCGACGGTCATGACACGACTGACATTCTTACAAGAAATTTAAAGAAAAAATTTGGAGCTATATTTGGGGAAATTTTGAAAATGTCTCACGGGCTTCGTGAACAGTACCCACAAAAATTTTGAATGTTTTTCAAAACCGCAGAGTTCCGAACGGAAACAGATCAATCACGGAATATTCATTTTGGAAAAAAATGTACCAATAGTTTTTGGTGCTAGTGTTATTCACGGACGGACGACGGAAAGTTTTGAAAGAAAAAAACAAACCTTTTTCGGTATCAGAGGACCCCAAAACATGCATTCTGTTAAAATCTCGAAGTTGATTTTCAGCAGCATTACATTACTTTCTCTATATTACGTATATATGTACGTATACGAGAAAGTAACAATTGTTAACACTTGTCAAAACACTAAAAGCAAAATGTGATTTATTCAACTCTATTATACCTCTGGCAAGTATCAGCTGCTGAAGGTTTCGTCCAATCGGGAGCTTGAAAGTCACCATCGTGACATTACTAGCGACACAGAAGCTTCTGATTGGATGAAACCATAAACAGCTGATACCTTCTAGAGACTTGGTTACAAAAATCGCACTATAGGCGTCTTTCTTGTTGCCAAAAGACACGAAGCTTACCGAATGAGCTTTCTTCACAAGAACTTCGCACACCTCCCCCCTCCACAGGTGGCACTGGTGTTGCGAACCCTTGCTCCAGCCTATTTTAAGCACGTGTCCCAATTCTTACCATGCTGAGGAAATTCCCGAGTCATCTGGAGGAAAATTTCGCGGCTTGTCTCTTACAAGTGAAAAGAAACGCATGGAATAAAATCTTGTCCATTATACCCGGGAATCTCTTAAAACAGAGTCTCTTAAAAGCGGGAAATAAATGCATTGTTACATACAACTGACCTCGGGACCGTGAATTTTGTCTCCTATAAGCGGGATTCTCTTATAACGGGGTCTCTTATAGCGGGATTTTACTGTATTTTCTTCCTGGTACAAACTGCTACAGGATTCATTGGCTGTTCTCTGAATCTCTGTGTTTCATTCATATTGTTTCACTTACATTTTTCCACCACAAGTACTATTCAACTCCATTGGAGTTTTTCAGCTATTAACCTTTTTTTCCTGGGTGCAAATCACAGAAGGATTTTTATGTTCCTGCAGCCTGCTTGCTCAGATATTGTCCGCCTGGATCCTGTTCGGCGCAAGATTTTGCCCAATGGCAAAGCAAAGCAGTCATGTGCGGTTATTTTTCATGGAGTAATTGGCCAAGAGAAAAGAGAAGGGCGCTCTCCAAGGTAAGAGGAAGTATTTTTCATTTTGTCAAATGCTGAGTTTGCCTTGAAATTGCTCATGTTCTATTGAGATTCAATTGTATTATTGAATATAATACAATTCAAATATATTATGGATGTTGTTCTTGTTGTTTGTGGGTTGTTCTTGTTGTTTGTTTTTTAATTTATTTATTATTATTATTATTATTTACCTGTTCTGTTTATGTTATGCTTAATTTTAAATGCGCACATATTTACGTTTCAGAAGAGAAATCTTGGTTCCTTATATTTACAAAACTTATAATTTTTTTTATAGATTACAATTAATGAATTCATGTTGAGGGTTTTATTTTATTCTATTTCCTCTTTTGTACTTTCTCAAAATTTTTTCTCCACTTCTTCTGCATAAAATTAGTTTCATGGAAAGAGAAACTGAGAACATGATTTGGGAGTGTTATTATGATGTGTGTGCAACAATTTAAAACAAAATATAATTAAGATCTATTTTAAATTTAATTTATGTTTAATAAAAGATCTTTCTTTCCCAAGCTACTTCAATCTGTATGAAACAGATCAGGTGATGAACTACATGCACCTGCTCCTTAGAACTGTAAAAGACATCAAAGTAGAACCTTCAGATATAGGAATTATTGCTCCTTACATTAGACAGGTATTTGAAACAGTTTGTCAGCCTTTAATTTAATTTTGGAATACATTTTGGAATGCTTTTGGTGTTAAACAATCAATCTATTGCAAATAAATAAAACTTCCTTGTTTTATTAACAAAGTAACTTGTGTATTGCAGGTCTACAAAATAAAACATGCTTTGAAACAACAGAAATGGGATGAAGTAGAGGTTGGCACAACAGAGACCTTCCAGGGTCGTGAAAAACGTGTAATGATCATTTCCACAGTGCGTGCTAACCGAAATCTCTTGGATTATGATTATCGCTTCCGACTTGGTTTTGTGGCTGATCCAAAGGTACGTGGAGAGATTTTTAATTAATCTTCTAATGGCCATGTATTGTTTTTGGAAATGATGTTGTTATTGTTGTTATTATTATTATTATTATTATTAATTACATCTCGTATCTCTAAGGTGACTACATAAATTGTACATATTAACATAATCACAATGCAAATTATGGTTATAATTTTGAATCTAATTATCACGTTGATTTCCTACAAATTTTCTGACAATTCTGGCTGTTGAAATGATAGTAACCATTTGCATAAGCTTCCGTAGGTTTTCAGGAAGATCTAATTCCTTGAGACTTTGATGCATGGTCTTCAGGATGCCTCCAGTACTTGATAGTACTTGAATTAGAATGATTCTCACTTTGCAAGCATTCCATTGTTAGAGGATAGACTTTTGAGAGATCCACATACTTAGTCTTCTTTTCTGTGTATTTCAACTGAAGATTGGAAGTGTTCGAAATTGAGACATCAATAATGTGGACTTGCCTGCTTTCTTTATTGAACAGAACATTATCAGGTCGATTGCAGATGACAGTTCTGTCAGTGAGAATTGTTCTGTCCCAGTACAGCTGATAAGAATGATTTTCCAACATATTCTCTGGGTTATACACATGGTGCGGAACTTGTGCTTCGAATGATAACCGGTTCTTCTGGGTCAATTCTTGGTGGGTTACTTTCACTACTGCATTATGCCAAAAATGACACAGGTTCCATGTTCTTTGAATGCTAAATTTTTAAAATTGCAAAAGTTACAAATAGTGCAAGAACTGTTGAGGCACCATGGTTGAATTTTTCTTCAAAAAATTTAATTTGGTATCCGTATAAAATTTGTTCCTAATTTACATTCACTCTTTGTGTTTTTGTGATAAGTGTATTTTTTTCTCTTTTTTTATTGTCTTTTATCTTGTATTTTATGGGATGTATTATTTAATGTTCATAGTAATAGTTTTGATGAAGTTCTAGTTTTCTTTTTAGTCATAAATATTGTTAAAACATGTCCAATCTTGATTTGCCAGAGCATAAATAAGATTTTGCATATTTGTTTCGGTTGCTATTCACGGAAGTTGTTTTCTGCTAGGTGGTGTGGTTCCTAGTACTTCAATACTTTGCATTGGGATCATATGTATGTTTGTTAAGAACTTTGGTACTGTAGAATATGATAATTTTTGGATGCATGCAAGGATTGTAATGAAATTGTTTTAAAGTGTTAATTTTTCATTTTCAGCGATTCAATGTGGCAGTAACTAGAGCTCAGTCATTACTAATTGTTATTGGCAATCCTTATCAGCTCGTCAATGATGCAAATTGGAAGAAATTAATAGAGTTCTGTAATAATCATGGATCATATTTGGGCAGCTCCTTTAAACCACGCAATGAGCAGTGGCGGGATCATGTTGTGGGAGCAGTCAATGACTTGTCTATTAAAGATTAGTAAACTGAAGTCTACATTCCTTTCTTTTTAGGAAAGTTGAAAAAATTACCAAAGTTTACATTCACTCAATGTGGAATATATTTTTTAGAAATGATGTTGTTTAATGCATATTAATATATTTATAGTGAACAACCTGAATTATACAAAACAAATATGAATATGAGGTGCAAGTTTTATACTGTATGATAATGTCCAGGATCACTTTCAGTGTATGTAGAAATAGTAATTTTGTACTATTTTGAACTGCTAGTATTAAAATTTGCAAATAACAGCAGTTGAATGCTTAGAAAGAATTGAATTTTCTGATTATGAAACTGATGAAGGGCGTTTTACAAGGTCAAGGCAGAAATTGAAGTTTTCAAGCAGTTTCTTTAAATATGTATTGTATTTTGGAGTGAATAAGATCACTTTCTAGATTGGAGAGTTTATTGTGCAAAGTTGAATTATGGGGGGAAAATCAAACTAGACCCATATCCTGGGTCTTTATCTCTGTTTTCAAAACCTTAATTTCTTTTGTTTCTATTTACAATTCTCAAAAAGTTAATTCTATTTCTAACTATCTGATTCTATTAGTTTGCAGGTTGAGGTGAATGGATTTTTTTTCATAATTTCCTACTTAATCCTAAATGGCACAGACGTGACCAATTGACTTGTTATGTTTCAAAATAAAACCTGTAGGAAAAAAATATTTATTGAACAAATTGAAATTCTGTCCAAGACACTAAAATTGAAAGAACAGAATTCCCCAAACTAATTTTTATTAGTTTTGTTGATTGCCAGTCAGTTCTCATTAGAAAGAAAAAAATTCACGTGAAATGAAGCTTTGATAGTAACATAGAACAGAAAGGAATTTCAAAGAGTTTACAAGCTTCTCTGATGCTGTTGTCTTTGTTAGAGGCTCATTCTTATGGAGTCCTCATTAAAAAACTTTTGACCAAGGAATATGGTTATTAGTTTTTGGATATGATGAGTACTTTCACAATTCTGTCCAAACTTCAAACAAACTTCAGTCTCAAGAAACTAATGTTAAAGTGCCTTTTGAGAAACACACAGACAATTTGAACACTTATCAGGATTTGTTGATTGAGCATGTGTTGTTGATTGAGTTGCTTTGATAACAACATAATATTCAGTGAGTGTTGTCACATGGACCATGAACTATTATTATTGTCGTTTTTAGCAAAATTTCCTCTCTGACTTTTTAATTTTCATATGGAGTTAGTAGAGGAAATAATTAAATGATATATTAAAGAATTCTCCCAGTGTAATCCTATTCACCCCAAATCAGAGTACTGATTTTTATTTTGGCTTTTAATAGTGTACTTAGTCTTTTTGAATTGTTGATCAATTTCAAGAGAGCACTTATAGAGTGAGTTTTTTTTTTTTTTTTTGTTGGTATCAGATTTGAGATCTTTTAAAGGTGTAGATTAAGGTGTTACCATAAATTTAGTTACTACAGTGAAACCTCTATATAACGTTTTTGAAGGGACCATGAATTCTGAACACTGTACAGAGGAGAAAACACTATAAAGAGGAAGACTGTGCATACAGGCTTTTGGTCGGGGTCAGAAAAAATTGATGTAACATAGAGGAAAACATTATGCGGAGGAACATTATATAGAAGTTTCACTGTATATTGTGCCTTATAAATACACCATTACAAATCTATATAATGCATGTGGAAGGAAGTGTGGTTGTGCATTTCCAGTCAAGATATTTTTTTTTTTAGAACCAGAGCATGTTAATTTGTAATGAGATATTGTTTTTATCATGTTTTACTGTAGATTTTTTAACAATTTTGTTTGGCTATTACACTGAAGTATACGAGTATCTTACCACATTTATTTTTGTACCTGTTCTCTGATAACTCAGTGGTGCTATTCAGTGTATTTAATTATAAAGCCTTACAAAGTTTTCTACTTTCTATATTTTATGAAAGTATTAATCATGTTCCCTGTTTTGGGAAATTTTATGGTGCAATTATCCTGTGATCATGTGGACAAAATAATTGACTGTAGTGTATTGTAAAATGAGCTGTGGAGCAATAAATAATTTTATTTTCTCAAAATGACCTGTGATTGAAGTGTTTTATTTAATATACAAAAAGGGGAGTTGGGAAAAAAGAAACAGTGGACAAAAACTTGGTAATTTTCAATCTGATATGTCAACCCAGCTCATGCCCATTTCGCTATGTGGCAATTAATTCCAAAAAAAATGTGGCAATTAATTCCAAATTGTGGCAATCAATTAGCAATTAAATAGCAATAACCCATTTGACGTGTTTCATGCTGGTGTGCTAACATGGCTGTTCCAGCTTGAAATGCCTCAAAAATCCTGCCACTGTCGGAACTGGTATCTAGGACCTCCCAGTCAGAGGCCCTGCAGTGACATCAGTTGATGCTCTGAGCCGCCAGTTCCAGTATTAAAAATATCATAAATAGTACAATATTCAATAGGGATGTCCAGAACACATGACTTTTAGAGCTTCTGTGCAGAGAGCGCTTCTTAGAGTAGTGTGTGGCATGTGGCAGGTGCAAGATGCCATGCACTAATAGTTAAAACCCAATGATTTTCTTTTAAAACATTGTGATAATTTTTCATTGGAGATTTTCCTCTGCCTATAATGGTTTTAAAACGGTTTTGTTTTGTGTAGGTATACTTTCTCGCAGTGAAATTTTTTTTTTTTTTTTCCCCTTTAAAAATAAAATTGTATTTGTGTGATAACCAAGTTGTGTGTGGTAGTGGACTCAGGCAGATGAGACTGAGTAAACTCTGTCAGATACCTTACGTTCCCATAAAGCAGGAGTGTAAAATTATAGCATCTTCGGAACAAAGGGGACAAAAAAGACTTCCTGCCTGCCCTCCCGCCCGCCATGGATTAATAACTTCTACTTTCATCTTCATCCACTAATTTTTTTCTTGTACAGATTCTTGATGTTTTCTTTCCAGCACGTAAGAATAAGTCTTCTTTCTGTTAATAGTGCTCCATCAACACCTGACTTGGGTGTAAATTCTTTGTAGCTTCTTGATATTACAAAACATGTCCCTTGTTCTGTTTTTACCTTGCTAGCCTCCACTTCTTTGTATACACAGCTAATGGACTTTTCCTTGTCGTGGATGAATGCTGAAATGCTGCATTCAACTTGAGCACATTTCCTGTGTTAGCATCAATTTTCGCTTTGCACCTTTTTTCTGCTATTGCGATGGTGTTATGAGATGGCTATTTATTGCCCTTCTCACCATGTTTCTTAGGAGTGTGCTTTTCTGCCTCCTCAGTCAGGATTGTTTTAATATCCTTCCAAAACACTTCGGCCGTAAAATACCTGGTTTTAAAAGGCCATTAAATATCATGTTTACAAATATTGAAATTAGTCATGAAAATTTGAATACCTACACAGAAAACTTAAGAAGTTTGAAAAAATAAGTGTAGTGCAATATTTTTATATTGTAAATAATTTTATATTGTATTTATAATATACGTTAAACAAATAAAACGTTAAACGGTATCAATTTTTTGTCTAGTTGGTGCTTTCGGTTTACCCTCGAGTATGGTTTACCCAATCCATGAAAAATCAAAATTTTTTGGACTGTATGAACATTCTGGGTTTTTCGAACGATTATTAAAATATAATGGATGTAATATTTCTCTCAGTAACAAAATTAATTCAAACACGATTCCAAAGTTAAATTAAAAAGTCCACAATTAAAAAATATGGATGGAATCTATTCTTCTCGAATAGCAATGGGGCCGAAATTCGTTTAAACCCACTTTTTCGTATCCAATCGAAGGGCACTGGATCGAAATCATTCGTAAAATTTATTTTATTATAAAATCACACCTTAACATCATCGCTTAAAATCATGACAAAATTAACTTCGAACCATTTTCGAATTGAAAAGGTAATGACCTGATAGGTGTAGGTTTGCCATAAAGGTAACAATGGAATTTAGCACATCCGAAATACATTTCAGAGCAAATTCATTATTTTTATACAAATAAACTGCAACAAGTAAATTGCTTAAAATGGAAACAGTATGTCAAGATATAAACAACTGCCGTCGAGGTGGGTCTATCCACGTCCTGCCGGGGGATGCAGGGAGGGCTCTCATGTATTCATTTCTTTCACCAGTCATCTTTCTTCTCCTAGGGATACGTTGTTTACGTATTTTGGGGAATATTCCTTGTAGACTTCAATACACTTGCTTTGGCCTCGGACTCTTGTAGACGGGCAGTCGAGAGCTTACCCACTTCAGAATAATCGGCTCGGACTAGGTCTTGTACTCTAGTCCAGGATGAGCCGGGGAAGTCATCGTTCAAGAATGTGAGCGTGGTCAGTCACGAGAAATCAAAAAGTCTTCCGGAAAGCTCCAAGCGGTCGCGCGATAAAGGAATTGTACCATTCTCTTTGAAACGCCTACCGACGAGAAGATCATTAAAGAAACAAGCGACGATAGAGAGTTTCTTTACTTACCACGAGTGCAATTATACGCCTTTAAACACGTGTTACGTTCAATATTTGTTTCGTTTACATTCGAAAATAATATTTTTAGCATTCCATAATTACATTCCATGATGTCATTTTCATTCTGAACTGACCAATCTTAATAGGCCTTGCATTGTGTATTTACGATCCCCATAGTGACTTGGTGAATTCAGAAAGAATGGAAGATTTTAATAATATTCCTGATGAAATATTACAAGAAGCGGAAAAGGCAATGGATGTATTGCTCCCTTCAAAAATTAAAGATTTTATGAAAAATAATACAATTTATACAAATCGTGGAAAATCGCTAAGCGACTCGCAAGCAATACTGAAGAAGTTTTATTAGCTTACTTTTCAGAACGGGTAAATAAAACTGACGTTTTTATTTTTCACATTTGTAATATTCTTACAACCAATGTTTTATATTTATTCATTTAAGTTACTCATGTTAACTACTATTATGAGGTTCTATTAGTCAACTATAGTGTGAAACTAAGCTGCTTACATTTGTCTAGGCTGAAATAGACGTTACGTGTGAAAGAGAATATTGATATGTTGAATTAATCCAATTTAATCGACTTTGTGAAAACAAGAAATAAAGGAGTGCCTCCAAAAGCGTCACATGTCTTTGACAGAAATGATTTAAATAGATTCTTGACGGAGGCACCAGAGAATATCCAATAAAGGTGGGTTAATAAATGAAAGAATCTCTATATATTTTAATACTGACAAATAATAAAATACTGTCAATGTTTATAGGTTGTTGCGATATTTGGGGTATGTAGTGTCTGCAGACGAGATGAACTATATAATTTATGCGTGGACAATGTACAAAAGGAAGGAAATGTATTGGTTGTCAATTAAGAAAAAAACAAAACGAATATAACTAAAAAAATCACTATCGTTAATAACGCAGATTGTGTTAATTATGTCAAAAAATGTCGACAGTATATTTCGCTTCGCCCCATACACGTGAAACAAATTATTTTTATTTCATAATAATGGACGATGCACCGTACAGCCAGTATGCTTAAATACTTTTGGATAGATCCCAAACGAAATTGCAAAATTTTTAAAGAAGCAAATTTATTTACAGGCGTTGTTTTAGACGGACATCTGCAACACTACTGGCTGATAGTGGAGCAGATATTTTAACAGTCAAACGACATTGTGGATGGCGTTCTTCTGCGGTAGCAGAAAGCTACATAGAAGATTCCATCCAAATTAAAATACAAATTGGAAAGCGTATAGCTTTGGGATAAGATTCATCAGTTGCAGTGGTGCCCACAGCCTCAAAACTCACAGCGCTCGCCCTAGGATGAGTCATGTTCAAATTAGTGATCTAAATAATCACAAGTCTTCAGAGTTGGTTCCAAGTAACGCCCGTCGAGGTGGGTTGGTCCACGTCCTGACTGGGGGATGCAGAGAAGGCTCTCAAGTGTTCCTTTCTCCATTTTTTCATCTTCTTGCTTCTCATTTCATGTCATGTCTTTTCACTCCTTTTTCTTCCTCAATGGCCTTCTCTGTATGCTGAACGCCCACCCATGTGTTTGCCGTGCATGGCGACCCGTGTCGGAGGGAATGTGTGTCCTGGCAGTTGAAGGACCTGTTTGTTTCCCTATCTAGTCCTAGAGCTACTGTTCGCCTTGCACTAAGGGGTACGTTGATTACGTATTTTGGGGAACATTCCCTGTAGGTTCCAACACACTCGCTTTGGCCCCGGACTCTTCTAGACGGGCGGTCGGGAGCTAACCCACTTCCGATCAATCGGCTCGGACTAGGTCTGGTACTGAACTCCAGGGTGAGCGGGGGGATCCACGGTGGTGCAGCGCTGTGTTATTCCCCCACTATATCTCCGTGGCAACCCTGGCACTCCGATGGAGTGTCCCCTTGTTGGGCTCCGTGGTGGGTGGGGACCATGGGGACGAATCCGATACCCATCTATGGATACTTCACCTTTCCCCTCGCCCTCTTCCGCAAGGAAGAGGAGATGTGCAGAGAGAACTATCGACTTGAATAGTTTCTTTTCCAAAGAAGAAGATTGACCCAAGAAGCCTCGTTTCCTCATGGCAGTGCCGAGGAAGGTAAAACTTTTAAAACTGTGAGTGCTGTCCGTCTGGCGCGAGCCACAGAAGCTTACGGGAAGCTCCTAGCGGTCGTGTGACAGAGGAATGGAACGATTCTTTTTGAAGCGCTTACCGACGAGCAAATTGGGAAAATTCAAAATACGAAGCAGATTGCCGACCTCCAGGTAGTAGTCACGGTTCATCCCACCTTGAACCTGTGCAAAGGCGTAGTAAATCCCGAGGACTTTGCTACAGAAACGGAGGAAGATCTTTTAAACTTTTTCAAGACCTTTGGCGTGACTGATGTGTATAGGATCAAAAGGAAGGAGCAGGGGAAAGTGATCCTTACTTCGACCCTGATCCTTACTTTTGACCGACCATCCCTCCCGGAAAGGATCATTACTGCTTTCTACAACCTCCGTGTGCGTCAGTATGTGCCGAACCCTTTGCGCAGTTTCAAGTGCCAAAGGTTTGGGCATACCCAGCAGCGATGTATGTCCGTAAACGCGGTTTGCGGGAAGTGCGGATCCATCAGTTCACGACCCAAAACCTTGCGACAAACCACCGCACTGTGTAAATTGCGAAGGCAATCACCGAGCCAACGACAACTAGTGTCCCACGTTTCTCCGGGAAAGGGAAATCCAAAAAATAAGAGTGACCGAAAAGGTTTCCTTCCCTGAGGCAAAACGTAGGTACAAAAACCAGGAACCCAGTGGACCTGTCACGATCTTTTTCCAGTGCTGTGAAACCTAAGTCCCCGGGGGTAACAGCGAGTTGTCAAACTCACTGTACCCCAGCTGTAGTTTCACACTCCAGTTGTCAGGTGTCGCCGATAGACTTCCCCAAAGATACGGCGTGTATTGAAGGTGGGAAAGTGATCATTCCCACAAAGTACAAAAAACCCGCTCAAAACTCCACCAGACATCGACCACTTCCACTGAGACTCCTACTGAAATCGATCTCAAGCAGATACCGCCTCCCAGAAAAAATGTCATCGAAATCCCGTCCACCTCTTTCTGTTTCCAAGATTCACATCGAACGGTCCTCCAGCCCCTGTAGATCTCGGTCACCCGTGGCCAAAAGCCGGGAAATCCCCCCGACACAGGCGACCATATCCAGCAGCAGTCAGGATGACTGCTGTTGATGAGGAACCCCACGAGAGTTCCTCTACAACCCTTCAGAAGGTGAGAAAGAAAAAAAAAGCAACCAAAGAAATAATTTCTCATAATGGCTCTCTCATGGAACTTAACCCTGCTGTGGTCCTCGGGTCCATTTCGACCCAAATAGAATTTTAATTTCTTGTACAGCTTAAGAAAATGATGCGATCGTTCTGATACTCAATGACAATTATTTTTTGACTGTCTTCTACCCGTATATAAAATGTCATTAATTTATTTTCAATACAAAAGGAATTATAATTTTTTTTACACATAAGTTCTTCGGGTCCATTTGGACCCATGACATTTCTCATGTGGAACTCTCGTTAGAAATTTCATATAATAACTCGGTAAATTCGTAGAAATCAACTATGGAAAGATTGTATTGTCATTGGAGACTTTATCTTCTCATAAGGTGTACAATAACAATATTTCGTCGAATAATACTATCAAACTACGAAAATACTATCGAAGTTCTACGAACAGCTGGGAGCAAACTCAGCTCTCTAAACTACGGCAAGACGGTTCTTTCTAAAACTAGAACGGAGTATTCTGATGTGTTTCTTCCTCTTCTGATAATGTGCAATCTTCAATTGTACGTAACAATCAATGAATAATTAGGCGCTCTCCCAGGCAATTGTCCATTTCGGCAGCACATGCCAAAGACGTGGCAATTACGGAAGGGAAATTTTGAATGAAACACGTTACGTCTGGAATGCAAACAAGAAGGGCAACCCAGAGAACAAAATATGGGAACAAAAGTTGCCCTACAATTATCCTCACTTCTGAAGGATAACAATATAACTCCTGAAAATTTCTTTACATCATACCAGTTGGGTCAGGAGCTTCTCAAACGGGACATCACTCCTCGGTGGAACTATGCGCAACAACAAATCTTCTATACCATCAAAGCTTCTCCAGACAAAGGGCACAACAAACTAATATTATACTTTCGCTTTTGCGAGTTAACCGACATTAGTATTGTATGTGCCACGAATGAACAAGTGTGTTGCCCTTCAATGCACCGTTTACAATGATGCAAGAGGCTGCGAATCTGGAGAAACGAAACCAGAAATAATGACAACCTATAATTCTACAAAGGGAGCTGTTGATATGATTAGTTCTTATTCATAGAAAAAAACACATTTTTGTGGCCTATTGTGGTTCTCTACGACAAAATAAACATTTTACATCAGTTCAAACGTTTTTTCCACAAAAGTAAATTCGGATTGCTAATAAAAATGTTATAAAAATAACAATTTTTATAGAAAACTTGGGAATCGTTTGTAAATCCGTTATTGAACGCAGAACACACCTGCCACAAACTTCGTCATCAAGAGAAGAAAAAACCTAGAAATCCGATGCAAAATCCACCGTCTTAAAAATAAGTTTTTTTAAAATTCTATTCGAAAAAGGGGAAAATGGAGTGTGTTACAAAACGTATAACAAATTTACTTTTCGTTGCTTCAAATAAAAACTTTTACAGGAAAAAATCATGTCAATCACATTTGTACTACATGTGTTCAAAGCACAAGTTAGTTCAAAGTACAATATGTGCAGTTCATTATTTTGCTATCACGCATATTCAGATACCATTATTTTACATTATTGCATAACCTTATAAATAAAATAAATGTTTATAATTAACATTTAGGTGTATAACTTTAACTTCCTATTAAGAATACTAAATATGACCAGTGGAAAAGTAAATAATCTGCGTGAGAAATTATATGGGTCCATTTGGACCCAAGGATCTTGAGAAGGAGTATATTTGAGGACCGCAGCCGGGTTAAATGGTCTTCGTGCCCACTCAGAAGAATTAAGATTGATTATTTTTTCGACACACCATTTATAGTCTGTCTTCAGGAAACCCATCTTCTTCATCATCATCCCGTGTCTTCGCGGATTTAACATCTATCGGTTCGATCAAGACGACGGACTTCGTGCTCACGGCGCCGTCGCGGTACTCATCCGCGACTCCCTGTTCTCTGAGGAACAGGGTTCGAACCGTTCTCCAAACAGTTTGCGTTCGGGTACACCTACCGTCCTTCTCTTTTACGATGTGTAGTATATACATTCCCCCTGGCCAAGTCGTGCCACAAGAGGAACTCGAAGATGTTTTTTCTCAGTTGCCCCCCCCTTTTTTATTGCGGGGGATTTTAATGCCCACAATCCCCTCTGGGGTGGCACGAGGACCTGCCCGAGAGGTTCTATCCTCGAAAATATTGACCAGCAAAACTTAATTATTCTGAATTCCGGGAATCACACTTATTTCTCCATGGCGTCAAACTCCTTCTCGTCAATCGATCTGGCACTCTGCAGTCCATCCCTATCTACCATGGTAGAGTGGACTGATCTCGATGACCTACATGGGAGTGACCATTTCCCTACTCTGGTCCACTTTAATATCCCTAATTTAGACGACATCCACCCTCCTCGCTGGCTAATTCATCGAGCCGACTGGGATAGATTCAGCGAGAAAATTATAATGCCAGATCATTTTTAAAATATTATCGATGCCTTGGTGGCCCAATTCACCGACGCCCTTCTCCGCGCAGCCACCATTGATATCCCGACGTCAACGTGTCGGCCGCGAGACGTCCCTGTGCCTTGGGGGAATGCTGACTGTGCCACCGCGGTGCGAGACCGAAAGCGAGCACTCGCGAGGCTCAATAGGTTTCCCACCGCATCAAACCTAATCGATTAGAAAAGAAAGCGAGCCAGAGCCAGATTAGTAATACGGGAAAGTAAGACCGCTTCCTGGAGAGCCTTTATTTCTTCTCTTTCTTGCCATATCCCGCCTAAAGAAATGGCGAAAGATCCGACAGATCGGAGGAAGATTTTCCCCACCATCTGTCCAGGACTTCTTATCAATGGAAATCTTATTACTTCTCCAGAAGAAGTAGTTGAGGAATTGGCCTGTCATTATGAAAATACCTCATGTTCCTTACACTAGTCCCCTAGCTTCTTGAAAACGAAGAGCAGAAAGGAGAAATGCAGATTGGACTTCTCAACTTGCCTGGAGGAAGATTATAACGCCCCTTTCTCCATAGATGAATTTTCCTGTGCGCTCCCCTGTGAGAAAGATTCTGCTCCAGGAGGAGGACCAGATACACAACCAAATGTTAAAACACATGCCGGAAGAGGCACGTATTTTTCTCATCCGTATCTTCAACAAGATTTGCATGAAACATTTCCTAGGACCTGGCGCGAAACGATTATTATTCCTATTCCTAAAGAAGGAAAGGACAGGACAAAACCGTCAACCTACCGCCCAATCTCGCTCACAAGCTGTGTATGCAAACGTCTAGAGCGAAAGCGCGTTTGGTCTGGCGCCTGGAACAGAGAAACCTATTTACACCCATCCAATGTGGTTTCAAGAAGAACAGGTCAACCATGGACCACCTTGTCACCCTTACCAAACAGATCTCCACTGCTACGTCAACACCTGGTAGCAATTTTCTTCGATGTAGAGAAAGCATATGATACTACCTGGAGGTACGGCATTCTTCGCACCATCCATTCTTGGAGTCTTAGGGACCGGCTCCCCCTTTTTTTAGTAGCCTTTCTTTCTTCAAGATACTTCCGCGTTCGCCTTGGTGACAGGGTATCCGTCAGCCACCATTTAGAAAACGGAGTCCCTCAGGGCTCAATTCTGAGTGTCACTCTGTTTGCCATCGCTATCAATAGTATAGCGTCGATAATCCGAGAGCCGGTGAAAGCATCGCTCTTCGTTGACGACTTTGCCATTTCCTGGTCTTCCAAGAGTATTCAAGTGATAGACCATTACAACTTGTCCTCAACAAATTGTAGGAATGGAATGATGCGACAGGTTTCAAATTCTCTGCATCAAAAACTAACTGTATGCACTTCTGCAGGATTCATCATCTCCATAACCACGCCGATCTTTTTCTTGGAAGCCATCTTCTTCCTTTTGTGGACTCTGCAACTTTCCTTGGGCTTACTTTCGATAAGAGCCTAACTTGGCGAAATAATATACGTAAACTGAAAAGCCGATGTGTCTCACCTCTGAACCTCCTCCGCACCCTTACAGGCAGCTCGTGGGGAGCAGACTGTGTGTGTCTCTTGCGTTTGTGTAGAACCCTCATCCGCTATATTTTGGATTATGGATGTTTTGTATATGGGTCAGCGTCACCATCAACCCTCCGGCCATTAAATACCATTCACAACGTCGGTATAAAGATTAGTACAGGCGCCTACCGCACAAGTCGCATCGAATGCCTCTTGGCCGAAGCTGGAGAACCATCTGTGAGCCGAAGGCGAGATATATTATTAGCCTCTTATGGTGCTTAAGTGTCGGGACTGGTTGACCATCCTTGTTGTCGTATAATCACCCACCCAAAGTATGAGTCCTCATACATTCTTCGAACATCGTTACCCCATCCCCTAGGTATTAGATTACGAAATCTTCTCCGGGAATTAAATGTCGAACTTCCCACCCCTGTGAAACCCACAAGTGACCGGATTCCCCCTTGGAAATTCCTCCTTCCCAGTATTGACTTCAGACTCTTCAATCTATCCAAACAAACTACTGGTCCTCTGGTTTACCAGAAGCAGTTTCAGGATATGAGAGAATCCTATCCGGATCATTTATTCTTATACACGGATGGTTCATCCTGCAGCGACGCGGTGGCATGTGGTTTTTTACTGTATCAGGGCCACCAAATCATTTCGGCTTCACTCCAAGTGCAGTATATTCACTGCCGAAATGTATGCAATTTTTGAGGCCCTAAAATACATTGAATCAGCGACGTTGCGGCGAGTAGTTATCTGCTCTGATTCTCTCAGCTCTCTTCAAGCTGTCTCCCGTCCTTCGTCAGACTACCTGACGTTATCCGTTCAAAGCCTGATTCATCGTCTTCTGTCCCGCCGCTATGACCTGGTACTTAGTTGGGTCCCAGGCCACGTGAGTATCAGAGGGAACGAACTGGCCGACCAGGCGGCGAAATCAGTGACTCGTAAAACTCGTATCGACATTCCTTCTGAACCATTGTCCGATGTTCAGGCTTTCTTGAAACGATCCGTGCTTAGAGCGTGTCAAACAGAATGGCACAATAGCACTTTCAAACTAAGTGCGATAAAGAATTCTGTGTATCCCTGGCGCTCCTCATCACGGTCCTCTAGACGCGAGGAAGTTATTTTAACCCGTTTTCGTATCGGACACTGCCACTTTTCTCACGGTTTCCTTCTTCGAAGTGAAACTCCTCCCATCTGTGACTCGTGCAAGACTGTTCTTTCCGTGGAACACGTCCTCCTGTACCGCAGGAAATTTGTTGGCAACCGACGAAGACATGACCTGGGCAACTCGCTACAAGTGGTGCTCGGGGATGACGATTCTGCGCTCTCAAAACTTTTTTGAGAGAAAGCGGAATATATAATTTTATTTGAAAGATAATAACAATGTTTTATGTTGATTTTTGGCCCCTTTACTTTTTTAAGATAATTTTACGTTTCTAAGATAAATTTTACGCGCCCTTTTTCCTTTTTCCTTCTGCCATTTCTACATGTATGCTTGAAGCATAACTCAAGCCCTCATTTTAGCCAATATACATGTTTTTAAACAGTGGGTAAGTTGCATATGCAACACTGAATAATTTTTCTCCAAATACTCTGGCATGGGCGCCAATGACCACAGCAGTTGAAGCGCCCTCTAAACCCTATTCAGTCAATCAATCCAAGTAACGGAGTGTTTTTTTTCAAATCTAAGTATTTGTACATTGAGTATTAATATATATATATATATATATATATATATATATACATACACACACACACACACACGATCATAAATGTTTACTTTTCATGTTACACGGAACTTTCGAACTTCAACTATTTGTTTATTTTTTTATGTATCCGTAGTGAAATTATTTTGAGCATTTTGCCAAGTTCTTATTGATTAGTAGTTGTGTAGTTTTAATTGCACGCGTGCCATTAATGTAGTGATAATAAACGATTTCCATGTAATTAATGAGTATGATCCGTGTAGAAACGAAAAAAACAACTATTAAGTGCCTCTTCTATTCGAAAGGCATTATAAAGACATGGGTATCACGAAGGAGTTCCCTTAAAAATGACCTAATGTTGGGAAGTAGAAAAGGGCAGAGAGATTAAGGTTTGCAAAGGAACAATTGAACAAGAACGAAGCATTCTGGAACAATGTTATGTAGCCGGATGAGACAAGACGTTTTTGGCTCAGACGGCCAGAGTATGGAGAAAAGCAAATACTGACAATGAAGTGGCAAAGACACTTCCCACTGTGAAGCATGGAGGTGGATCTAATATGCTCTGGAGGTGTATGTCATCAAGAGAAGTCGGAAATATTCATTTCATCAGAGGCATTATGGACTAACGTGTATATAACGACATTCTGAAAATGAAATTTGAAGCAAAGGCAATTATTAATATGGAATATCCCCAAACAACTCAAATCGCCAGTACGATATCCAGACTTCAACCTCATCGAACATCTATGGAAGGTCGATGCCACGAGCGGGAGTCCGTGGCACGAGTCCCACGCAGTTCATTACCCCGCCACAAGAGGCAACGCCATCACTATTGTAAAACGGCAGGGTTACTAATAGTTTCCTTTCCCGACGCAAGTTGCACAGAGAAGATCGTGACATGCTACGGTGCCACGAGGCGTGCCACTACCACCGGTAGAAGACCTTGACACCACTGGTCTATGGGCAAATTGGTAGACGAAAGGTTGTAAAGCGATTGTATCCTGCAAAGATGATCTGCAAAAGAATTGAGTAGAATGGATGACCATCACGTCCCAGACATGCAATCGCCTCCTTAGATCTACGAAACGCTGTTGTGAAGGCAAGAGAATACCCCCCCACGAAATATTAGAAACAAATTTAGTTCTGTTTTATGGGATTTCTTGGATACAGTATTGTTTAAAGTGTAATGGCAATAACTAGGGGTGAATTTTAAAGTTTTTTTCACTTTAGAACAATGCCTTTTAGTAAAGACATTTATTATATGTTGTGATAAAAGCAAGTGACCCACTTGTGTGTGTCATTTTTCGTCGATTTCGACCAATGAGTAAATTTTTATCATTTTTTCGTTATTTTTAAAGCATTTTTCGCTGGTTTCATCAGTTGAAAAATTATTGTATACTTCGGTTTTTCTTTCTTGGCGCACGGGGGGTGTCAATAAAATGGAATATCTCACGGTATTTCACGTCGTTCTCCGTTGTGCCGCTAGGAGTCGCATGATCGCCACTATCGGGCAGTGCTGGCGATCATGCGACTCCTGGCGGCCTTTAAATAATGTCAAATAAAGTTTCTCGAAAATTGAAGTTTTCTGTGAAAAGTAGCTCAAAATTGCGCATTTTCAGAAACGCTCAAACGCCATTTTCTCAAAAATGGTGTCATATTTTATCTTCAAACTTTTTGAACGGATGGTGCTAATTGCACTCTTGAATACGGCATAAAGTTAATTTGGGGGTATTTTTTGGTTTTTCAAAAATTACAAAAATGTGTTTTTTTAAGCTCTCTCATACGGTTAAAATGCACATTTCCAGCAATTTGTAAACACTATTGAATTTGTGAGTATAAGTGCTTCAAATGAAGTTTTTCGAAAACTCAAAACTTTTCTGTAAAAAAGAGCTTCAAATTTCTGTCTGTGCCATTCTTTAGCACCACTAGTTACTTTCCCGTATACGTACGTATATACGGAGTAATGTACGTAGTACAGGGAAAGTTATGTAATGCTACGAAAATCGATTCAATCGAAAATTTAAGACCACTTTTTTGGTTTCAGGGGACCCCAAAACGAGTATTTCCGTTGAAATCTCGAAATCGATTTTCCGAAGCATTACATACCTTTCCCTATACCACGTATCTTACTCGGTATATACGTACGTATATGGGAAAGTAAAAATGTAGAACCACCAAATGACGCACTCGCGAATGTTAAAACCACGATGCAAATATTTCCACCATGGTTAAAACCAGTAGCATTTCTCTAATCGCGAATGTACGGAACTCGCGAATAGCGAATTCGCGGATGTCGAGGGATTACTGTACTTGTGGAATACATCACAGCAGTGGCGTAGCGTCAGGGGACGCTGAGATGCTGAGCATCCCCGTATATAATATTAATAAAGAACCCTAAATACTGTATTTTTAATCTTACAAGTGGTCCGTTGAGCGAAACACGTTTTGTATTAATTTTAAATTGATTTTCTATGATTGAATTCGGCGGGTTGCTGAAGCTGGTCTGTGATTGCTTGGAACCTAAAATGCTTCTAGCGTCTGCCGAGAGATTGCGACCAAGGAGATTATAATCAGAGAGTATAAGTGGTTATAATACCTCCTTGATTGCGACGAGCAATGACGCATGCGCAGATGGCGAGGTTCCCTTCTTTCCCCCTGGCCCAGAGAAACCAGACTGCTTGACGCCACTGCGCATCCACTGCGGAAAGAAGCTCGTTTGTGCACGGGAGCGCAGCACACTTCAGGCGGTCAGTAAATTATCTCTCTCTCTCTCCCTGTCACTCGGGAGTCCCCGTTTGGTCATGAGCACAAACTGTAGAAATAGTGCCTGTCTACTATTCTTAATTAATATCAAAGAAATTGAATTATCCCTTAAATAGATTACATATTATTTTAGTCTGCAATGTATAAATTAACAAGTGGTCTCATTGCCACTCGCGTATAAGACTTCGCTTTCAAGACATAGGCAGTCCTGACTGCTGTGAGGATTTTGTGGGAAGCGTCTACACCTTTGTAAGCAATCGAGATCGTGGAAGTAGTTCCAGTGTGTCTGCATTGTGTTGCGTTCGCCTGTTAGAAGAAGTAGTTGATAGTGACATTTTGTGTTATTGTTGAGCATCCCTAAACGTGCGAGTCACGCTACGCCACTGCATCACAGAAATATGTTCTATATTAGAGATCGCAAGCGGTTAATTCCTTTATTAGCAAATATTGTTATTTTTGTATTTTTAAAATGCAATTTGAGAGCTCCAAAATAAAGAAAGGTAACATGTATGTTGAATCGAAGTGCATCTGTCTCACAATATAGTGTTAGTGCAAGAGATTCTGGAATGCAAAGGCGAAAAGGGCTCAGTCGCTAACAATGTTTTAATATCAACCGAAGTCATACTTTATTTAATATTTTATTTCAATGCCCTGAAATGCGTCAAACATTTTGTCATGAAAAAACAAAGAAATGACGTGGATAACGTGGAAAAATAAGGCAATGACTTGAATAACATGGGAAAGTCAGGGAAATCGGTTCTAAAAAGAGATGGTTCACCCATGGCGTACGTAAGTATTCTTACACCACGGTTTCACCTCTTATTCTTGAAAGAATGAAATGTAATTTATCTTGATCATGGAGCTACAGTATGTACAATCTTTATTCATACAAGCATGATGAGGACATAACATAAAAATGTATGGATTTTTTAGAAATGAAATTTATTATATTTTCTATAGAATTTTAGATATCTCAGGACCAACAAATAAGAAAGCAGGCATGCGTTATCTAAATGGAACAGAAAATACAGAGCAACGAAACAAACAAGGAGAAAAATAGTGTGTCCTAAGGGACGGATTTTGATGACCTAAAACATTGCCAAAAATGATGAATAAATTTCTCTTAAAATGCTTTTACAAATGCCCAAAAAGCAAAGTAAGATGTAAAAAAATTGTTCAAAACCAGTTCAGATGAACTACTCTAGCTGTTGGATACTTGACTGAGTAATCGAGGCTTCTTTCTTTCGTTCAAGTGAAGTCAGATTGCAAACTTTTGGCTTGGACTGTTCTTTATCAGGAAATCTATCTAGTTATTCCGAAATCGACTAACCCGGCATTAGCGCTTGTAAAGGTAGCGATATAGAGCTTCGAATGATGTAAATGGGAGAGCTACTATCTGCGGGTGTGGTGATACAGAAATTCTGTTTATAATCTCTGTACAAAACACAATGGATCCCTCTTGTTAGTAGATTTATATGACAGTATCAGTGATCACTGAATAAATAGTTAAGCTTTACGTGCATTGGGTGCGTGGAGAAACAATTTGGCATTAAGGCTAAATGTACCGACACTAGTTCAATTTGTCGCCACCACGTGGCAGCACCAAATATATTAAAATTTACTTTACCAATAACGTCTGAACAAATGGTCCGATTTTCGATCTGTAAACGGTATTTGATTCCTTTTTGTAATAGAATTTACGCTACGAAGCCCTTTTTCCAAAAAACTAGCAGAAACTCGTTTTCTAAAATTTTTCTCGTACTTCCTGGAACAATTTCAAAAATGTGGGCTTATAGCGCGATGGCGACAAGCTTCCAGAATCCAACACCGTATCAAACAAGCAAATCGGATAAATAGGAACATCGTAAAGTCAAATTTCGGAAAACACCTCACCCCACTCCGCCTTCCACACCGCCCCCGTCATCCACCCGGTGAGCAGGGGGAGGGGCCGCTTCCTCAACGCGGAGACCACCGGCACTGCTAATCCCGGCGGCCTGTAGCGGACGGGCAGGCAAGGCAGGCACTCCGTTATGCTTTCGTCACTTCGCATCTCAATATATTTTTTCCCCGCAAATGAAACTAGAGCAACTGCAATTTGAGAAAATGGTGTTTAAGCATTTGTGCAAATTCGGAATTTTCAGTTCGTTTTCACAGAAAACATTTGTTGTCGAGGAATTTTTAAGACATAATGTAAAGCACATATACTCCTAAATGTAATAATGTGAACAAATCGCCGTTAATGAAAATATTTACGAAATGAAAGGCTAGTCAAAATATTACATTTTTGTAATTTTTGAAAAAACAAAAGAATAGAGCAATATGGCGTTTGTTATCTCATAGAGTTCATTAGGCACTATCCTTTCCAAAAGAAAAAAATTGGAGCAGTTTTTGAGAAAATCTTGTTTTTGTATTTTTTTAAAAATTGCACATATTGCAGACAATATTGTGCGAAAACTAAAAGTTTAAAAAAATGTACATGACCTTATTGAAAGAACTAAGTATGGAGAACAAATATCATTTTAAGGAAAAATTTCTATCTTCAAATTTGCAGTTGTAGGAAGACGCCGCAAAAAATTCGGACTTTTGCAATTATTCAAAAATTAGAGTCGATAATGAAAATGAGATCTATGCCTATATTTTAGTTTATTCTTACAATTAATTTAAGGAAAACATTTGGAGCCATTTTTGATTGATTGGTAGTGACTTCGGGCACGTCAACTACTGAGGTCTTTAGTACCGCAAGTGTAGGGCATGTTTATGTAATCGGGAGGTGGAGGTGATGTTCCCCGCTGGATGGCGAGATCCGGCGCTGACCTTCCGTCTACTAGCGGGGTTTTCCCCAACCAGGTATCTACCACCAGCGGGGCACCACCCCGGCCGGAACAAGCTCTAAATCACCGACCGATGACGAAAGCATGACTGCCTGGCTTGCCAGCCTCGCGCGCGGCAGCAGCGCGCAGGCAACCGAGACTGGCCTGCCCAGAGACTCCCTACCGGTGGCCGCGCAGGGAGCGCGTGGGCGTACGGGCGGATGGCTCGACGGCGCGGCGTGGAAGGGGGAGGGGTGTGAGGTGTTTTTCCAAATTTGACTTTACGACGCTCCTATTCATCCGATTTGCATGTTGACACGGCGTTGGATTCTGGAAGCTTGTCGCCATCGCGCTATAAGCCCACATTTTTGAAATTGTTCCCAGAAGTACTTCAAAATCGAGTTTCTGCAAGTATTTTTTTGAAAAAGGGCTTCGTAGCGTAGATTCTATTACAAAAAGGAGTCAAATGCCGTTTACTGATCGAAAATCGGACCATTTGTTCAGACGTTATCGGAAAAGTAAATTCCTTCTGATAGTGCTGCGATCTATTGAATTTTCCTACAAGTTTTTTTCGGTACATTTAGCCTTAATATCGGCATAGAGTAAAGATGTATATAGAGGGCTCACCAGGCGTGTTTTTAGTTACATCCTTTGAATAGTTCCCCGTCGACCGCTAGGATGCGCCAACGTCGGGAAGTGTGAAGGGCTGTCTGGCTTATTGTTGGTGGTGGGGGCTTTCTAGGAAATATCACGCGGGGGGGGGGGAACATGGTGGAGGGGAGTTGTTTCCATGGCGACGGCAGGCACTGGGCTCGGGCTGCCGTCGCTCCAGCTGGCCTGCCTGGTCACTTGTTTCTCGGGAGAGCAAAATGTGGAGCCACGAACGTACACGAAGACACCCGAGCGGAGTCGAGCGAGCCCATGCGCGAGCCGAACGGACTTCCAAGGCGCAAATCTTCAATTCGAAATCTGTCAGAAATTTAATGTTTCTAATGTTAAGTGGTCGTTAACGCCATTAACAAGATTTGTTGCGAACTTTCGTTTTAAACGAATAATTCCAAACTATTAGTCACATTAGTTTCTTTATTTTAACTTTTCTATAACTTAGTTATTTGGTAGGTGGTTTTTAATAAGTATTTAATATTCTCAATTTATTTTCCGTCGGCTAGTTCAGGTTAGAATTATTTTGGTGGTAATAAAAATGCAGTGGTAATAAAAATGCAGCTTTTGTAAAGAAGAAACGGCAGGAGATTGCAGTCACAAATGCCAGTGCTGAGGAAGTAGAAACCTTTTTAGTATCAGATGTCAAGCATTGTTCATTTTCAGCCAAAATCTCACCGGTCAAGCCATCAGCCAGTGCGAACATTCTTTCCAAGTTCACTGATGTTTTCCTGCTGAACAGTGAAATATCCGAAGAAGAGAATTGCACTTGCATGTTACTTCACAAGTGTGTTTAGGATCATTTACTGAAAGGATGCGTGTGAGTGTTGTCTGTGGATCCTCAAATGTATGCATTGAAGTAAAACAATGCCATTAATTTGCTCTTCAGTTAGTGAACAAGCGTAATAATTGTGAACAATTGTTAAATAAAATTTCAAATAGCCATCTTCTACCCTAACATCATCGTGTAGTAGGCCACCACATGAAGTAAATAGAAAAATTGTGGATGCTTCTTTGCAAATAGGTAGGGGACATTCAGCAATAGAGCAGTTTCAATGGTAATTGGTTTACCATGAATGAATGTTTCAACTTACAATTCTCATGTTCTCTCTGTTATTAAAAATAATACAAAAATAAGAGGAAATTTTGAGGCTTTCATATGTAGCCATACATAAAGCTTACATAGATGTTCTAGATTCAGTCAGTGATGAAGTTATAAATTTTTTAGTATTGTATGATGGAACATGGCATAAACGAGGCACTACATGTCGTTATGTAATGGGAATTGTAACTGGTCGTGTGGCTGATTTTCATGTTTTGTCAAAATACTGTGGCACTTATGAAAAAAACAAGAGCAAATTATAAGAAAAAAGCTGTGAATATAAAAAATGGAAAGAGATTTAAGTGGAGAGTGTGTTAGTAATTTTAATGGATCTTCAAAAGCAATGGATGTAGCTCATCATTTTAGATATACAACAATACTGTCAGATGGTGATGCAAAGACTTTCAATCACCATCTGAAACTAAACATCTATGGAGACAACTTTATTATTAGAAAAGAAGAATGTATAAAACATGTGATGTAAAGATTTAAATAGACTTACAAAAATAATACAAGAATAGAAAGTGAAGGGTGTTACACTTGGTAAAAAACAAGCGAATTTAAAGGATGACATAGTTATTTGTCTTAGCAAATTATCACAATGCCATCCAGAAGAATATTCCAGATGTGCAGAAGATGAAGTATGCAATACTTGCCACCTTATACCATGCAATGCCAACAGACTTGAAGCCATAGCATTTTAAATGCCCTAAAGAAGAAATTCATGGTGCTTCTACAATCGAGCTCAAGGGAATGAAATTTCAAAACATGGCAAAAGCAACAAGAAAACTTGCAAAAAATGAATTACTGGAATGCGTATATGGGAAAACACAGAATGCAAATGAATATTTGCATAGTTTTGTTTGGAGCAAGTGCCCAAAAGAAACATTTCTTTCCAGAAAAAAGATTGAAATTGCTGACATCAGCAGTGTCCCAGTTCAATATGGGATGTGAGGCCAGTGAAAGAGCATGCTTCAGGAATCAAAGTGACATCTCCTAAGAAAATAAAGATATTATGATAGACAAACGTCGTCTCCACAAAAGTGAAATGGCGTTGCAACTAGACTTTAAAAGTGCTTAAAAAAGCCAAGTCAATAAAAGAAGGAAAGGTTTGTCAAGTCAATAAAAGAAGTAAAGAAAAAAGATGAAGATGCAATGTATGCTTCTGGGCAATTTTAAAGAAAAATTTTATTAATAAACTGTAAATGCACTATCTTAAATTTTCTTTTTCACTTTCCCGGTAATTAATTTTCCTTACATTCTCCCATATCTAAAAAGTTTCAACATTCACAATTTTCAATCAATTAAAGTAATAATGTAAGAAATTGTTAAGAGATTGTAGATTAATATAATTATGGTAGTATTTTTGCCTTAACCCATTAGTGCATGTGATTCGATAAAACGGATGCTAAGAAAAGCGTCAACAATGCCTGTGATTGGAGACTTATCTGTTTGAGATATACAAGAATCATCTTTCGCATTGTTGGAAAGTCATAAATTAAATGTATATGCTGCAACTTTCAGAAGTTTTAGATTTATAGTAATTAGAATGCAAGATGACGCATTACAGTCTTGTTGTTTCACGTAGCTAGTAAGTTTTCATATAATTATAATATCTAACCTTCATTGATACGAACAAATTTTGTACGAAATGAAATAATGAAGGTTTGTGTTTTACATTTGAATTGGTATTCTAAGAAAATAATTATAAATTACTAAACTATTTCAAATTAATTTTCGTGATCCGAAATATCGGAGGGGACACCTATCATTGCAATACAGTATTTCAGAATGGCTACGTCTTTTCTCTCTATATTTCAAGCAACTGCTTCTAAATGAAAAAGTATTGTTTGCTTATCTGTAACTGGAATTTTGAGTATGTTGGAAGAAGAACACACAAAAGGTGCCAACAATTGGGAGCAATGATTTTCACTCTTCTGCAGAAATTATGCATATTAGACGGAAAGCTCGCCTCGCTCGACTCCGCTCGGGTGTCTTCGTGGACATTCGTGGCTCCGCACTTTGCTCTCCCGAGAGACAAGCCTGCCTGGCCCCGCAGACCCGGATTACCGCGCTCGCCCCGCCGACTGGAAGGGAAACCTCACCATTTGCCTCTACGAAGCTGTGAATGGGTTTGCAGCGTGATCGCCGTTCAGGACAAGCCGCACTGGCAAAGTCTTTGGCCTGCCTTTCAAAGACAAAGAGTTGTTCCTAAGATGTAAAGGTGTGGACCAAAGGTGGTTAAATAACGGAAATAGGGGAGGGGTCTCTCATAGAACTTACCCCCTTCAGAATAGGAAATCGGCTAGAGATGCCATTCATCATAAAATCAGTATTTACTCATTTTCTATAGAAACGAAAGACTTTCAATATGACACTTGAAAACTCTTAAATAAATTAACCAATAAAAAAATTAAAATTCAGCTTACAGGAACAGTTTTTGTATGGAAACATCTAGTCTGCTGCACAATATACGTACCTCCTCCCTCCCACATACACACACACACAGAAAAATGCTGTTTGTGACACTAATTGATGTCGGTGCAAAAATGTATTATTGTTGCAGACCAAATCAATTAACTACATTTATTTATTGAACATCAAATACAGTTAAAAACTGTGTGTGACCTGCTGTGGGGAGAAGTGTATTGTGTGCAGGTTTTTTGAAATTCTGGGATACCTACTAAAATGTGCATTTTTGGCAAGACTTGATAAGAAAGTTCCTCCACGGTAATTAAAACTATTTGCTAAGGCAAATCAGCTATTCATTTTGACTGTCCCTTTACGTGAAGAAATCGAGGACGCCCTGCCCTTATAATATGGATCTGCCGTAATAATACGGGGAACGACAAATTGAATATTTCCAGATATCAGAAACACTGTTCAAAATATCAATAATCATGAGGGAGTAAATCATGAAAATCCGAGGGAGTATGTGCTGTTGTAGCACCACTAGTTTCCATACAAGATACTGGACTATGGGAAAAATCAAAATGAGTATGTAATTGGTCTGTTGAAATATTAACTTTTTAAATATTACAAGCGTACCCGTGCGAGAACTCTCGCATGTTAAAACCCACCCTTTCTCTATCCATTTGTCTATGCTTTCAATTAAGAAGGAAAGTTGTTAATGAAAAATGTTAATTTTTTTAATGTACAAATGTAACTTCTAATGTACTTGGAGAATATCAAACAAAAATAGCAATACAATTGATGTTGGAAACTAATTTTCAATAAAAGTTTATTCAGCATTATAGAGAGATGTTCTCGGAACAATTCATTAAAAACAACTTTGAACAAATTATTCACTCCTCCTTGAGAGTTAACTTTTTGCTTAACTTGATAGTCACAAACATAATAGAAAAGGTTTTTACTCTTCAGAAAGCAAAGCAAAGTTAAGTAGCGCGTAATACCGATCGAGCAAGTACAACCTTACTCTTTGCAATATTATTTGAATTTCTTTGATTTGTATGAGGAACAGAGGGGGTTTTAGCGTTCAGGGTGCCAACTTGCTAGGGTGCAAAAATAGAAAAATTATTTGTGTGAGACCAAAACATACATGGAATAAAGAAATGATCCAAATTTTAAAAAGAAAAAATTACAAGAGAAATAATGAAAATATACAGTGTGTCCGGGGAGGAAACGTTGAAATTTCGAAAATAAGCTCTTGAGACAATTCTAAGCATATTTTGTCTAATAAATTACTTGGATATTCTGAGTGGTTGAGCCGCAATAAGCACTCAAAAATTGGTTTGAAAAATTGATTTCTAGGCACAAATTTGCATTATAGAAGCATAGAAACACTCCAGAAACATAGAAGTTGTTCATTATTTACAAAAAAATGAATATATTTGTTCAGAAAGAAGAATTAAGCAAGAAATAAAAAGCAACCAATTTACACAATTCGACTGCTCTCTTATTTCTCACTTAATTTTTCTGTCTGAGCTAATATATTCATTTCTTTTGTAAATAATAAAGAACTTACATATTTCTGGAGTGTTTCTATGCTTCCGTAATACACATTTTTGCCTGGAATTCATTTTTTCAAACCACATTTTGAGTGCTCATTTCGGCCCAACCATTCCGAATATCCACGTAGTTTATTAGACAAAATATGCTTAGAATTGTCTTACGAGCTTATTTTCGAAGTTTGGACGTTTCCTCCCCGGACACCCGGTATAGATAAGTGGAAAAAGAACAACACAATAGTTCCTTACACAGATGTCGACTTTATAAATTTTTTAACATAATGAGTGGTTGATGTATTTGAAAAAGCGCTGGATGCAGGAAAATGTATTTTATACACAATAACCTGTGAATAAATAAATAAACTGAATCGTGGTCATTTGAACCAGCCCGTGCGTCCTGTGCCCAGGAAGTTGCCTAGATTGCAAGCGACGCTCTCTCGTTACTTCGGCCATAGACTAAGGATGTCTTTACTCTATGCTTCGGCACATTGTGTCACATATCACACTTCTGAGAAAAAATGATTTCTTAGAATGGTAAACCTCTTTTATACAGTTCCTTTATTTGTACTGATTCTACTTGTATTTATTTCCTCTTGTTGATAATTATTATTCGAATAATGGAATTATTTTGAAATATTTGCAGCATTTTTCATTAATATGCATTTATTCATTTTAATTAATTGTGAGAATTCAGCTAAGGTGAAAATACTGGAGGCAGGCCCTTTATAAGTTACTACAATAGATATAACAATATTTGGAGTCGGCGCCGTGCCCGAGATTGCTAAGGAAGTAGTGCCGTAGTGATCTCGTACCGAGGAGTCGCGAGTTCGAGTCCCACCTCGGGCATGGCTGTATGTGTTAGTCAACTCACCCCTATCATCACCATATCGTTTCATCCTCATACCATAACGTGAAATCCAATAATAGTCGCTAATGACCTAGTCGTTGATGCGACCTGAAATAATAAGAAGTTTGGAGATCACCACTTCGAAAAATGTGTGCCTTTGGTACGACTGTCTTTAGAGTGACCATATTCTTTCCGTCATTTCCTGATATATTCATAGAGGGTTGACCTCTATGAATTTAAGTTTACCTTTTTACCTTTCAGTAATTGTTTTTTTAGCCTCGCTGTTGACCCTGGGTAAAAGATATATACGTTTTGAAAAGAAATTGAATTAACAAATCCACGGTATTATATATGAAACTGGGTTTCCTGATCATCGAAAAAATAAGATTGAATTTTTGTGACAAAATATTGAATTTTTACATAAAAAGTACTTTTGGCAGCACGTAAAATTTTCCCGACCACCGGCTTCGGATCAATATTGACAGTAATGCTAGATGTAAACCGGCCGGGAGACAAAGAAAATCCACAATTACCAGTCTTCCAAAACAAATCGATTTGTATGAAATTCCGCATGTACAATTGAAGTAAATGCTTACGAACAAAACAATTATGTCAATTACAACAAGAGGTGCACAAATTTCTCTCATTATTGAAAATAGTCACATAATAATGAAATATATAATTATCTTTACTATAACAACTAATTTTTAACTTGAAAAAGGCCAAATCAACCAATTTCAATGAAGTGACTGTGGTGATGTTTGTATTAACAGAAGAAATTATCACATTTTATACAAGCATATTTTGGGCGACAATTTTTTTCCTTGTAGCAGACTGACACATTTTTCTTTTTGTACTGTGTGGTTCCATAGGATCGTATTTTCATTTTTTGTTTTCTGGATTTAGTTCGCATTTGTTGAATTTCTCCTGGAAGACTATTAATTGTGGATCTTTGAATTTCTTTGAGTAACAAACCATGGAGTTATCAGCATTTTGGAGATCACCATATTCACTCATATTGAGAACTATATACGTCGTGCAGAGAGAATATTCCGTTCACACACGAACACAAGAATCAAGCCCGAAAGATTTGGCGTGAGAGGAATGCAACGCAACGGCACAGAGAAATTCTGCGAACAGTAAGTGACGCCTTTTGGCGCGTGGGGCTGGCAATCCCACGCGTCGCGCGCGGTCAGAAAGACGAGCTACGTGACCTATCGTCATCCGGCTTATCTTGGGGTAACCTCACCAGCGGATGCAGAATCGTTCAACATTGGATGTCACCAGAACTCATAATCTTACACCTAGAGCTCAGCGAGATATTGAGTTCTTAAAATGCAATGGGTCTACTAGACTCATGCGCGCCTAACGTAGGGTTAATAAAAGAAATGCATTTGTTAGTTCTACATTTTAAAAAATTGAAGAAAATGAAAGAAAAAATTGGAGCCATTTCTGAGAAGATAATTGCTTGAAATTTCAAAATTGCCTATGTTTCACGCAAAATTACACAAATAATACTCATGTTTTCGAAAGATTGAACGTTACCTCATTTGAAGATATGTTTCCGATGAACACGTTTCAATAAGAAAATAAATTTTCTTCTTAATTGTAGTTGTAGGAAGACGCCTAAAAATATTGATTTTGCAATTTTCGAAAATTTGGGATTTTTAAAGAAAATGAAGATTTTCTCAATTAGACCTTGACCAAAACATTTGACGGCATATTTTAGAAATTAAAAAAATAATTCCAGGGGCTTTAGGTAAAATACCCTCAAAATTGAAATATATAATATAATACATTACAATAAAAATATCCATATTTTATTGTGGATATGTGTTGTGAGTTGGAGTTTCATTCGTATTTATGAACGGTGATTTTGCTCCCTGCATTATAACATTCAACTTCAATTATTTGATCAAAAAATATTTATTATTAATATTATTATTTTAAATTTATATATCTAATATTGTACTACCTTTTTGTTATTTTATGTGTAATTTTTATGTATTACAGTTTATACCGGATGATGGGGCCACAATGTGCCTGCTAATCTGGTAATACAATAATTTAAATGTCAAAAATATTGAGGTGTAACAAAGGAAAAATAACAATTAACATATAAGTTTCAAATGCAAGGGGCCACGACAACAGCCAGATCGATTGGAGACATCAACGTTGATGAAAATCTTGCTTACGGTTTATCGTTGTTCACAGACAGACGGACGGACGTGACGACAGTTTTGCCGTCAATCGATTTTACTGTCTCAAGGACCCATACATGAATTCTGATTACACAACATGTTAGAGAAATTAATTTACTATTTATAGGGACAAGATTTATCCACTTTTCATTACCAGGCCCGACAACAAGAGTTTCTGCCGAAAATTCCCCGTTTTTCTCCCCCGCACACAGAGCTGGATTCGTTGTTGGAAATTTATGAAAACTTATTCCTGGATGTTTTCGATAACTGTTGTCACAATCGGCATACGAGCATTTTCTTCCACAAGACAATGTGAACTTACTTCTCTGGTCGAAAATTAATATAGCGTATACTCCGTTCGACTTAAACTCCTTGGAGAAACCTCGCTTGTATGTCGTCCGTAAGCATTCGCAAACTGTACTGCGGTAGTTGTTCACTCCGGGAGTGCTTGTCGCCCGACTTTGATTTTTTTGTGGTTGTTAATTACTTTAATTGAATGGGGATTTTTGTGGTTTAAAAGAAGTTTTTTGTAAGAATTGAATTATTTGGAATCTAGTTTCTGTTTATAGTTGTAATTTTAAAGAGGGATTTTTGGACTTTGCATATCTGCAAAGGTGCACGTAAATTTGCATTGAGCCGCCAGTGGTCGTGGTCTTGTACGGAGAACACTCAATGAGATTGTTGCTCTTGGCCAACCTTTCGAGAAGATATCTTTCGTGAGATCATTCTATTCTTGTCTTATCTCTTCCACTGAAATCTGGAAACCTGGCCGCTTCCTTGTTGCCAACAATGTACGTTTTTACCAGATGATAAGTAAATGTTATAAGGAGTACAAAGCTTTTGTGCCAAGTATAAAGCTCGAGAAGTTGTATTCTATATCGTGCCGCGACATCAGGAGTGTTTTTGGAGATTACGTATTGTGTTCGAATTTATTTGATTTTTACTAATTTTCATGATGTAAAACATGTAATCATGAAAAATAGTAAAAATCAAATAAATTGTATGTATGTATATATACATACATATAATTATATATAATTATATATAATTATATACATATAATTATATATATAATTATATACATATAATTATATATATAATTATATACATATAATTATATTATATATATAATAAATGATTGAATAGATAAAATATAATATGATAACGAATAAAATTACTATGGGTTATTATTATAAACTTTTCTTCAAGCATTTTGTTATACGTGTCATAATCACTATTCCACAATATTGCTGCATGCAAAGGCAAAATGTATAACTTAAAGCGCATCTTTGCATATATATATAAAAAAAATTCAATTTTACGACACATGTAAATTAGAATTTTTTATCTATTTTTCCCAATATCTCCACAATCCAAATTATTCCCCAAAAAAGTTTGACCTTAAAAGAAAAAATCGTGCAACGAAGGGTTAATATATTTTTCAATTATTGATGTCCCTGTTGGTGAGAAGTAAAACGGAAATTATGTTAATTTAATATAGATTACGATAATTTATATTCAGTCCCTATTTAATAAATTAATTTAACATAGATTACGATAATTTATATTCAGTCCCTGATTAATAAATGCTTGAGCAACGCAGGACACTTCACCACTATATGATAAATACTATTGTTTTTAAAAAGCGTTGCAATGAATGGATAAGAGAAGTGCTCGCATGATTATAATAATTATGGTCACAGGATCACGTCATTGTTGGGATGCAGTTAATTGGTAGAGTGTAGGCGGAAGGTCCCGCGTGCTCACGCTTAGGGCAACAGCCCACCATGTGCTCCCTAAATATAAATGCCGTAGAAAGATCTTGTGGCAGTAATAGTTTCAATAATTTGAAAATACCGCCAGTGAATGGTGGAGGGGTGAAATCGGTAGTGGGGGCAGAGTCGCGACCTGTGCGCACTCTACTCGGTTACCACATTTTACGGAACTAAGATGCGACGGTGGTGCCATCTCTGAATGAGTCACCTTAAAAGCGTAACCTCAGTGCTGCTGGCAGTGAGCTGTCTATACATCCTTATACTGCGATTTTTGTAGGAAGAGCTCTGAAGATAACTCAAATCCCATCTTCGCGATGGAATATGTCACGGCATTTCGTATCATTCACAGTCGTTCCGCTAGATTTCGCACGATCGCGACCGTATGAAGCAGTGCTTGCGATCATGCGACTTCTACCGGCAAGATCGAGAAAAGACGCGAAATGCCGTGACATATTCCATCGCGAAGATGGGATTTGAGTTATCTTGAGAGCTCTTCCTACAAAAATCGCAGTATAGTCTATGATATCGGCTAGCGAAACAGTGGTTAATATTTCAACACTAATTTAATTCGGGAATCGTTGCACGCTTTTTGCATTCCCAACTGTCGGGGCTCGTTGCCAACTGTCTCGAGTTTAAATCCAATTGGCACGGTGTGCTAATACACACGCACTCTTGCTTGCTTCCATATGCGAGAACACGACTACTATGAAATCACTGTTGTGGAGTTTTGAATTTTAATAACAATGCTTTGGACGCGTCATCTGGCATAGTATACAGTGCTTCTGCTAAATTGTGCCAATTTCTAGGAAATTTTATTTCTGGCTTGCCAGGTGACCAGTAAGTGCTGCAGTCTGGTGGCTGTGTTTATAAACAGTTGACAATCTAGGGCCAAAGATCTTATCCCCCAAAGCATCTTGTGAAAGAAGTGATTCTGCTCCTTTCTTTAGAATTATACTGCGATTTTTGTAGGAAGAGCTCTCAAGATAACTCAAATCCCATCTTCGCGATGGAATATGTCACGGCATTTCGCGTCTTTTCTCGATCTTGCCGGTAGAAGTCGCATGATCGCAAGCACTGCTTCATACGGTCGCGATCGTGCGAAATCTAGCGGAACGACTGTGAATGATACGAAATGCCGTGACATATTCCATCGCGAAGATGGGATTTGAGTGGCCTTGAGAGCTCTTCCTACAAAAATCGCAGTATAGCGCGCGTTATTTTCCAACGCGCCACGTTCAAAATGAATGTTCTGAACCAGTTGCTAAAGATAGTTATAATATTTGATTTACTCGGACGGCGCCAAATTTAAATCATTTTTGGCCGCTCGCCAACAGCGTTTATAGGCGTCACAGAAACCTTGGATTACATTCAACGACTGACATTACAATTTTTGAGCGAAGACATCAAATAGGCCTTAGTAATAATGAGCGGAACATTTGCTGCATCTCCTAAATATTATTTGTAGAAAGTACCGTTATACTTTGGTTTTTCTTTCTTGGCGTACGGGGGTGTCAATAAAATGGAATATCTCAAACATAATTTGAATTTATGACTAGTGTTGGTGGCTTGGCAGTCACTTTTATTTTATGCCGCACGCAATTTTTTTCCTTTTTTCGATTGCATTATCTCCGTTGGGGGACCAGATAAAATTTTGAAAATAATACTTGTGAAAGGTCACCATAATAGCAAACTGCTGTATATTTTTCAACTTCAAAATGTGGCTCCAAAGAGGTTTAAAAAATCGTCAATGTGTGCAAAAAGTGTATCTTTTGCAATCGTTTTTTAATTGTTTATTGGTGAGTACAAAATATTTAATTGTGATACAAAATTAGTACATAATTAGTAGACAACAATGTGCTAGATGATTTTGAATTTCTGAAAAGTGGGGGTTGTAGGTTGACGTCATCCTAGCACTTTTGAATGTTTTTTATTGGTTTATAGTTGAGTATTTTTTTTAAATTTTGGTACAAAATTAGTTCAAAATTATAGGCTAGTTAATTTTGAATTTCTGACAAGTGGGGGTTGCAGCTTGACGGAGGTAATGGTCTCTGATTCGCAGTTGTACTGCTATTTTTGTAACTTTGCCCCTGACAGAAATCAGCTGTTTCGCTGCAATCCAATCGGAAGCTTATATTTCGCTACAGTGGCGTCACTATTGTGACGTTTGAGCTCCCGATTGGATAAAACCGTCAACAGCTGATGTGTGTCAGGGGCACAGTTTGAAAATCCCAGTGTACATGCTGTTCCAGAAAATGCTCTTTGCATATAGACTTACTAATGCTTCCACGAGCATTGGGCTAGAGCTGGTTCCCGATATCTTTTTGTCATTCTTTGCATCTAAAATGAATATATTTATTTTACAGATATAATTTAAAAAATACTAGTAATAAAAAATCAGCATTATTCAACAAAATTTATTAATAAAAATGTGATACGACTCATTTTTTCTCGCTCCTCGGAAAACCAAATTGGCGCGTTTCAATGGCTAATTTCCGTTTCGAATTTGTGCAATTTGGCACCCAGCATCTTGTCGTAGCGATAATACACGCTTCAGACCATACTCTTTGGCAGACACTGGAGCTTAAAGTATCACATTCTGCAAAAGTTTGAATGTCAATTCACATTAATAAAATAATATAATTGTAAAATATTCAATTCCGTTGGGTCAAATTGGAGGTAAAGGTTTTGGACTCAGAACAGTTATTCAGGATCTGTGCAATTCTTATTATAATGACCTCACTGAAGTGGAGCTTCGGGAAATCAGCGAAGAAAACATTCTCGAACGTAATGATGGAATAAGGCCCGCAACAGACTACGCCGAGGAATGCGTTGCGAGAAATGTACGACGAGAAATGAGAAAAGGGGCCGGCGTGGCTGCGTCCACACACAACAAACAGGTTATTCGATGTCTCGAAATGCCTTTAAGTGCCACAAGCCGAGAGTGGTGGCAGCAGTTATAGCTATAGTTGTGGCCAGCTAAAAAGACCAGCTAACTTGACAACTTTTGAAAAATGCCACTATCGGATGAGAACATGTATGCATACTCGATTTAGGGTAGTTTCGTTTCGTTTTGTGTTGGCACATGCCGTTGCCAACCTTCACACAATTACCCTACATATATTACGTTTACTGGGTAGGGACATTTTTTAAAATTTAAGTTTGCAATGAAAAAACGACTACTTCCGTAGATTCCGCCAACATTCAAGCCATTCATGTGGATTGTGCTCAGTTAGTTTGCTATTGCTGCTAGCGATTCGCATATTGGGGTTTGCTATTTTTCATAAATCTGCATTTAGTGATTTCGTCAGATGTATTAATTTAGTTCTACGCGTTTTTATTTTTATTTATTATTTTTCAATTGTTTTCATCACTAATCATAGTGGAGTTAGTCGAGATAGTTTTAGTAGTAAAGGTTAGTTTTTTCGATTTTGTATTTTTTGTGTAAAATTAATTTTATTATATTATTAATTTTTCTGAACCCAATTTATTAATCATTGAAAAATAATGGATAGCCCAACTACATCTGGGTCTTTTCTTAGTATTTTGTCTTTAAGGTTAAAGTAAATTCAAAGTTCTTTTCAAACGGGAATTGTAAATTTATTTTGTGGATTGTGGAAGAAAACAATGGAAGAAGGGGTACCATTACTCTGAGGAACAAGTATTGTCAATCACACTAATCTGACATCAGAAATGGAAAAAATTATTACAGGTAAGATTATTATTTTTTTCCTAAATATTATCTTATAAAGCTGACAGGTATAATTTTCATAATTAAAATAGTTATTGGTGTATTTATTGTCTATAACTATTAATTATCATTAGTTATGCATAATAGTAATTAATAGTAATTCAATTTTCTGTATGTTTACAGGTGGGTGTGAAGTCTATTGAATGAATTATCAACAGACATAAAAAGCAAGAAGCTTTGACCACACCTAAAAAGACCTCTAGGACTCATCCAGCTTCTAAATTGACAATTTTGTGAAGGATGGAATTTCCAATAAAATACATTGTAATTTCTGTGCAGAATCATTTAAAAATTTTAATTACTTTGTTATTATGGAATTTTATTCATCTATACAATGATCGCTGTATTTTATAGTATTTAATGTGAAGTACCATGATTTATATTTTATGCACATCTTGGTATTTCTATAAGAAACCTGTTCTTCAGAGATTGTGGGTGATGATACATTCAATTTTCAATACTCTCAAACCTCCCTGAAGCGTATAATAAAAAGCATTGGTTTTATTTGTGATAAGGAAGACAGTTATGCCCTTGTGAATGAGAGTGAAACAATAAGTTTTACAAGTGAGTACTTCCTAAGGAATTATATTGAGAATCCTAAAAAGTCCAGCACACCAAATATTGTAGTTTTTTTAATGAAACATGGCTATATTTATGAATGGCAATTTCTTATATTTATTTTCTGGAACATTAATATTGTTTCAGTTTTTTTAGCTGTTTGTAACCGTTTGTTGGTAACATTTTCAACATTACTTGTAAATTGGTTTTGGGCAAGTGGGCACCACATTTCTCTCCTCAAATCCCACATGCATTTTGAAATTTTCTTTGACATAATAAACTAGTTTTAATAGTGAAAATAACCATTGTCTTACCTTGAGCTTTTTCACAATCCCCATCAGCATTACAAGAGTGTGTGTAAGTGGGATAATAAATATATTAATCTTTTACTATTTGGATGCCTTTTGGGAATAATTTGGCTTGCATTTGTAAAACCAGAGTAAGAGGAGCATTTGGAAAACTGGAGTACACTGGAAACTAGAGTATAATATCATCATCCTGATTTGGTATTGTAGTTACAATAACTGATAATACAAGAGTGCAATATCATTGTGCAACTTTATATACTATTTACTGTGCCATTTATATTGTCAGTGTACTACATTCCTGTTTTAATAAATAACTAAAAAAATCAAAAGTTCGATTTATTACCATAACTAACCCTGAACATGTACCACACTCCGTTTTAATAGAGAAGAAATAGGTATAAGTCTGTCACTGGTTAGAACAAGTAACTTACTGAGGACTACTGATATTAATTATGAATTTCTTATTTTTTAAAGGATCTCTAACTTTTGAAAGATAATTTAATTAAGCAGATAAATAAAATGGATGCATTGCATAAATATTAAATATCTCAGGACTGTTAGAAACAATTAATTAGGTCACAAAGATTACCATGTACATGTAAATTATTAATCTTAAATAATTGTGGTATTTATTTCAATGTAAATCTTAATTGACAGATAAATCATGAATAAATTGATAACACTATCATCTCAAAATTATTATTAACACACGTCAGCAGATAACTTTTTGCACAGGACCACAGATAACTGTGTAAATGTATGTTCTTCATTTGCTCTTGGCGCACTTTAACATCGCTCACGCTCACACTTGCTGATAATGATAACTCTTATTTAGTTTAATTGTTCATCGAGTTAATATTTGTTTCTAGATGAACATTTTATTTTAACGAAAAACGAGACAAACATTATTGACTGTGAACTCTTCAATAGCGCGAGAAGTGAATGACAACAAAAGAAACAAATGCGAGAGAGTTGATCGGAATGATTGTTTCATAAGTTGGCTTTTCCGACAGGAAATCCTTTTAGCTGCCATATTGCGAATCTAGTGCGACCTAATACACGGCCCATTTCTTGTTTTATTAAATGCTCTAATGTACTTTTAACTCGTGATGTCCTTGTTTTGTTACAATAATCGTAAACCATTTGTTTAACGAGTTCGAATTACCTAGAGAGAAACACACTACTGCATTGCACATAAATCATTATTATAAAAAAACGAAATTATGTGACGTACAAGGAAGAAGTAGTACATCAGAAAATTTTCTTGAGCTCCGTAATCTCTACCCCGCTCTGGTTTACAATATTTGTTGGTTGAATAATGAATAGATAATGAATGATCAAATAATTCATAATAAAATTGAAATTAATAGATTCATTCGTAAATACCAATTAAGAAAAGTTATAAATTAATACAATTCTTTCAAAATACCCTTTCAAGCTCCTTGCTTCAAACTTTTATTTTTATATTACTCCTTAGCGGGTTTCATACAAATAATACTGTTCCGTACACACCACAAAGCCTTCGCAGGCGTCTCTTTCTTCGTCAGACACTCGCCGCGCGGAGCCGGCGCGCCCACGGCCGCCGGCCTCCCCTTCCCCAGCGGCCACCCGCAGGTCACCGAAGGGCCTGCAACCCCCTCCAAAATGCCCTTCCCCTCTTGTCTCCGAAATAGCCTCAAACGGCACATTCCCCGCGAGGCTTCACTTCTAGAAACTCCGCCAGCCGGGAACCACGTTTGTGTGCGCTCTCAGCGCATGATCGAAAGCCATTGCGTTTCGAGTAGGTTTCACGAAGCTGCCCTCGGCAGCTCGGCACGGGGTGAACCATCAGGTTCAGAATTAGTCTCATTGCGCTTCGCGCAACGCGCAACGGTGCCCTCGGCAGTTCGGCACCTTTTACACCAGCAATACAGGTGCTATTTCACGTCGGCGTGAACTACGCCAAAACCGTACCTCCCACACCTGAGGGTACCGTGGGTGGCGCACGACCGTGTGGGACTCCTGTTGCCATGTCTCCTGTACCCACAGCAGTTGGGCCACGTCTGTGACCCGCAGTGAGGCTACTTCAGAGCCCTATAAGTGGGACATTGTGCGGGTCCTGCGTTCCTGCAGCATCCCGGAGCGGCAACGCTCCAGATCACGCCTGCCAGGTACCACTCAGCCAGAACGTGAACCAGGTACCACTCAGCCAGAGTTCAAGTAAAGGTGCACTGAGACAATTTATGCCAGGAAAATTAATACCTCACACCAATGTAATTCATTTGAAATAAACATGTGCAATATCAATATCATTATTGCTGCACCCTAAGTAAAACTCAGATTCCAAACATCCATTCTACCAGCGCAATCCCTCTCCCCCCCCTCCCGGGCAGCAAGGCCCGGCGCGGAATTATTTTACGTTGGATAGAGAAGGCTCACAGTCCTCTGAATCACCACCCCCATTTCGCTATCCTCTCCCTTCTCTAACCAAATACCTTCCATACAAGTTTTTTCTTGTTCATTTCCGTTTTAAGAGAAAATTCAAGAAAACAATTAAAAAACTGGTAGTTTATCGCATCTTTTACTGCCAAATGTTACAACCTCACTTAATTCTATGCAATGGTTGGTATTTTCCTGCGGCAGCGAACGCCTAAATGTCGTATAACGAGTGATGGAGTAGAAATGTGTCCGAGAAAACTAGCTCGCCGACCGACTCGAGCGAGGAACTCTTTCGCTACCGCAGAGAAAACTCTTTCTAGTGTGTGGAGGTCCATAAGTGTCCTTTGTTTCGATTTTCCACATTTCTCGTCGCATCCTCGGTGTAATCTGTTGCGGGCCTAACGGAAGCGAAACTGCGTCCTGGAATATCCAATGTCGAAACTGTTAAGACCCATTCACAATGCAAAAATAAACATAAGCATGGCGTTATACTGCGATTTTTGTAAGAAGAGCTCTCAAGATAACTCAAATCCCATCTTCGCGATGGAATATGTCACGGCATTTCGCGTCTTTTCTCGGTCTTGCCGGTAGACGTCGCATGATCGCAAGCACTGCTTCATACGGTCGCGATTGTGCGAAATCTAGCGGAACGACTGAGAAAGACGCGAAATGCCGTGACATATTCCATCGCGAAGATGGGATTTGAGTTATCTTGAGAGCTCTTCTTACAAAAATCGCAGTATAACATAAAAGTTAGAACTACGTCCATAAGCGGACTCATTCACAATGCCTTCGCATAAGCGTAACACATAAGACGTTAACTTTAAAGCTTCAAGCTTCTGTGCTTATGCTTATTACGTCATGGTGGAAATAACAAACAACAAATAACACCATTATTTCTACCATGGCTTATCTAAAAAATTAGACGTTAACCAATCACAGTACGTTTAACTCAAAATCGAGTATTGAAATAAGACCGAAGTCGATAGTCGAACAAAAGACTTGTTTTCCAAAATGCTTGGTTGATTTACGTCGGTTTTCTGCATTGTTTTGTAGCGTACGACCTTTTTGTAGTTTATTTTTGTGGTAGTATTCATAATAGTATCATTTAGTTTCAATTTTTATTGAAATTAAAATACCTATCCTCACCTAACCCAACCCATGGCCGCAAGGCCGAGACGCCGCACGGTGGTCTGAACAGGGCCGAAACGCGCGCATAAGCAAAAAAAAGAAGTGAAAAACAATTTTTTATTGATCGATATGAATTCCAAATACATCAAATTACTGGAAAATAAAAGAATTATTACTTTATAACAATTACTGCATCCATAAGACATCCTCAAAGTCCAGCGACTCAGCCGAGGAAAAATTCATTCACTTTTGCAGTGAAAATATTCCCACATTTCATTGCCAATAACTTCTTTCCTAATTAACTTTTCAAATTCCGTAAATTATATGTGATTACAAACACCTTTCTAAATACATTACACGTTTTGAAATGTCACTTATTTTTCTTTTTCACGTAATTACGCCATATTGAATGAAAGTATGCAAAAACTTAATATTGTTTAAACTACGTAAACTTTCAATAAAAATTACAAAAAAATACCAAAAAACACATCCTCAATATTGATATATGTTATAAAATGAACATTATTAATCGTTTTCCCGTTGAGATCAGCCGCCCCTGCCCGCCCCTTTCAAATGGTGACCGTTTAAAGTTACAAAGATCGTTTGAAAAGAGAGTACCTTACCAGGCGACTCAACACCTAGTAGGTTTATTCGTAGAAAACGTGTTATCTGCTTAACATTTGCAATTATAATTCATTGCATATAACTTTTAATATTATTATAAATGATATTTATGATTCTTTGTCATATTCAATTATTTATCAGAAAATTCATAGATATAAAATGGCGATTTGCAGAATTGAAACTTGCATTAAGTAATCTTTAACAAGCGATAATATTAAAAAACAAATAATAATACATCTGTAAAATCAATGCTTTTTATTAAGTAAACATTTTTTAACAATTCTTCGTTGACAACATGCCTCGGACCGAATATTTCCAAAGGCATTCGCTCCAAGTAAACACGGTGAAAGAAACAGAAAGAACCTGCCATTTCCGTGAGCTACGTGATAATCGGAAGCAATACCTAATAACAACTAACAATCACTCCGTGAAATTAATATACTTCATTAAGTGGAGGTGGATAAATAGTGTTTTGTTTGAATCATCCGCCCCCAATGGCATATTTCAATACGGCAAGCGTTTATATTCTCAATGGCGAGTTCGAAAGAACGCGCCATTTTTGATTGGTATTTACAAAAATACAACTAATCACACTTGCGTGAAATTAAAATATGTTATTGAATAAACATTTCTAAGTAGTGTTTCGTATCCATCATCTGCCCCGAGTGGCCTCTTTCTGTTTTTAGAACGTTTAAAATGTACTTGTATTGGGCGAGAAAAAATCCATTTCCATGAGCTAAGTGATGTTCAGGAGCAATAAGAAATAACAACTAACAATCACTCCGTGAAATTAATATATTTCATTAAGTGGAGGTGTATAAATAGTGTTTTGTTTGAATCATCCGCCCCCAATGGCCTATTTCAATACGGCAAGCGTTTATATTTTCAATGGCGAGTTGGAAAGGACGCGCCATTTTTGATTGGTATTTACAAAAATACAACTAATCACACTTGCGTGGCGCTTTAGGAGCGCTCTAGTAGTATAATTTAGCAACATAACAATTGAATAGCACTAAAAGTACTAAAAAAACGTTGCTACCAGAGGTCTGCAACGGCTCCTGTGCCGGCACGAACACGCAACAATGGGCGAGCGCTATGCGAACAGAAACATTCTGGGTAGTAATGGATAATGGGCAGTGGGTATTTTTTCAAAATATTGACATGCATTAGTGAACCATCTACCTATATAGCCTTGGGGGCTAGTCTCATTTTCGGCGAACTCTGTGTTGTCGAAAATATCAAAATTTTAACACTTAAAAAATTCTGAATTGAAGATGAATAGATTTCCCTTAAACAAAGTCTTTTCTAAGAAATCAGCTCTTTAAAATAGGTCATGCACTTTTTAAAGAAAGTTTTGCTCAATTTGCGCTTAAAATTTATACAATTTATTAAACAATATTTTCAAAAACCGCTCAAAATCTTGTTTGTAAGTTTCTTTTCAATGATAGTAACTCTACAAAAAATGGCACAGACCTCACTTTCGTTGAGCTTGCTGAATTTTCGGGGAAAAAATGCGAGAAAGTATGTGCTGTTGTAGCACCACTAGTTAACCTAGTAACCTGACAAGGTGCTTATACGATCCTTTGCTTTGTTTATGAACAAGTAAATAAAGCTTTTATTCACCTTTATTAATATAAGATACAGACCAGAATTGTTAGTAATATAAATAAATAAATAAACAATAAAAATTAAATGGGGTATTATTATTTTGTTCCTAGAACATGCTTCTTTAGTTTCGCACCCCCAAAACCGTTTTAAAGTCGCTAATTAAATAATTATTTAACTTAATATCCTATGCGCGCGTATCGACCCCGTTCAGACCACCGTGCGCCGCTGGTAGGCCTTGGCTCATAAAGAGCTGTAGTGCCACATACGTTTCACAAAATTTCAATATATATTCATTTATATTATCTATCTATCTATCTATTTCTATATATATATATGTATATATATATTCTTCTTACTAACTCTATTATATATATATATATATATATATATATATATATATATATATATATATATATATATATAAAGTTTATGTCTATGCGTTATGCTTATGTTTACGTCTGCATTGTGAATGGGCCTTTATACTGCGACTTTTCTAACTTTTCCCCTCAAGGCTCGTCTTCACGATGGAATATGTCACGGTATTTCGCGACGTTCTCAGTCGTGCCGCCAGATAACGCATGATCGCGACATTATCAAGCAGTGCTTACGATCATGCGACTTCTAGCGGCATGATGGAGAAAGACGCGAAATGCCGTGTGATATTCCATCGTGACCATAAGGGTTTGAGGGGTAGAGTTAGAAAACTCGCACTATAATAGCGTTCTAAAACTCCAACAAGCTCTGGTGGAAAGGGCATTCGCACATAGTCCGAACATGGAAATAACTTCGAAATTTAAAAGAGAAATAGAAGCAGCAACTCTTCTATATTGGGATATCAACGTGGAGGGTGATGAAACAAAAAAACAAAACAAAACAAAAAAATCTTATATTCAGTCACTTTGAAAATTTTCAAGTAGTCTTTCTTCTCTTTGAGATGTTAATTGTGAATTCTGTTCGAAGAAGCGCTTACTGTGTCCACTGCAATTGTTTGTCATATTTTTTTCTTTCTTTTAAACAACTTTTTCGATATCCAGGAACCTTACCCACCTTTCTTCATTAAAAAGATCGACTCAACATACGCGGATTTGACATTCGCGATGCTTTTGGGGAACATAACTCTCGCGAATGTTGAGGGATTACTGCACTCCCAATATGCAGTTTATTTGTATGGATTTAAAGCAATATAAAAATTCAAGAGATTTGGCAAAAATAAAGAAAAATCTGATAGGACACATGTCGATATTCAGGACATACAGTACCCACCACGAAGTGTACTTCGTGGTACCCACTTTTTCAGGACGTATGACAACCCTATTATTATATAGAGATAGTAGGACTATTAAGAATATGAAAGAAGAATGCTTTTTTACGTGAAATTTGAGAACGAGAACTCAAGAAACCGAAAGGAAGCAAATATATAACTGTAAATAACTTTCGTGAGAAGAAATATAAACTTCAGTCCAGAGAGTATATAACCTGCCACTGTGCTTCAGCCACTGTACGTACTGCCATCTAAAAAACTTACCAAGAATTAATGATCCACAAAAAGCTTATGCAGCGTACCCAAGAGCTTGCCAAACGCCACCCAACACTTTCCTGCCTGACTTCTATAGTAGTGATAGATATCCCTCTCTTTATAATTTAGGCCTACTTGATTTGATATGGCACCTATTGAATAAATTATTTTCCACCTAGACATCTGTTCGTTCGAGCAGTATGTGGAACTGTAAGTAGAACGTTGAAAAAGAAAGCACAAAAAGAAACCCATTTAAAATTATATGATATGGCTCTCCCAGTTTTACTATATGGATGTGAAACTCGGGTTCAAAAACAATAAAATTTTAGGATTGAATCAGCAGAAATTAGAATTTTGAGAGGAGTAAAAGGGCTGTACATTATGAGACCAAATAAAAAGTAAATAAATGAGGAACTAGGGCGGAAAGAAGCTGTACATGACAAAATTAAGAAGTACAGACTGCAAAGAGTGACACATATTGGAAATATGCCGCTAAGACTTCTAGCGCAAGCCCTGAATTATAAGCTGAGATGAAAGACAAACATTGAAAGGCCAAGAATGAGATGGAAAGAGGCTGGAAAAGGCAATATGCCCAATCCGTAAACGATGATGACATCTATTCGTGTATTTGTTACCTACACAATAATTCATTACGTCAATCTACAATCGGTGAATTCCTCCGGAAATACATTTTGGACATTGAATCTTCCAAGTGACCACAGAGTGACTTTCTTCGGTTCTAGCTAGGAAGAAACTCGTATTCCTGCTGGTAGTTCTCCCGCGTATAATTAGTTATTCTGTGAATTTCATGGCATAAGTATGTACGCATGCAGCTCTTCGATCATTGCGTGGTTTTGTCTACGGGTGCAAGCTGGGTGTAAGCTCCATGCAGATTGTTTGTCGATGAAAGTGCGTGATAGTGGTCGACTTGGGTCTTTTCCGACGTAGATATTCCGTCTGGAAGAATAAAGTTTGCTTCTTCTGGACAGTAGATCGCCTTTGATTTTCTAGTCGAGGTAAGTGCAGAAAAATTAAAAATGAGAAAATTTTTAAAGTATGTACGCGAGGAGAATTTCGTTGACTAATGTGCTGCGGGTGCCGGTGGTTAGCTTCGTTTAGAAAAGTGTATTGGTATTACAAGTTTGGATTACTCATTTCGTAGAAATTCTTGCATAGAAAGTTAGTATAAAAAGTTACATTATTTTTTTTTATGAATCTAAGCTCGAAAACTTACAATTTGTGTGTGAAAACGATCGTATTGTGAATGGCGGAATCTCCCAACGATCGTAATGGAGTTCGACCAATGTCTGGGCTGCGTGATTTCTTTGGAATTTAAAACATTCATTCTGCGCACTTCCGAATATTAATATATCGAAATACTTAATTCAGAGAGTTCATCGCGAACATTTAATCATTACAATTGCATTCGCTATTGTATCAGATTCTGGGTAAATGCTACGCATTGTACGAGATTTTAAAACTCCTATAAAACTTTCGGGTAGGCATTTTCTATTAAGCGAAGTATTCATTATTACATCGTACTTGCCGTGATTTATTATGAACGATGCCTATCGTGCATTCAAATTTGGCAATCAACCAAGTCAAAGTGGTTTAAATGCGAGGGAGTTGCGCATATATAAAGTAATGAATTTTTTTTCTCATTGTGAGATTTTCCTTGGGTACGATCCCGTGCTGTTTCAAAAAAATATTTAGTGTATTGGTGCAAAATGTAAATATATTTTTGCTGTTTTAAGCTTGGGATATGTATACATTTTACTGCATCCTCATTCACTACACACAGGCAAGTTTTATGTTTGAGGGGTATGTTATTTTATTAGAAAAATTTGTAAGGGACAATAATTGTCTAAATGTTTTAAAATTTCATGTTTGGTAATTATTCAGATAGTCGATGAAAATCTTAAATGTTAAGTCATGACCAATACAATAGAAATGGTCTTAAAAAGCAAATCTTGGATTGCAAATCTTTTATCTAATGGGAACCTGGTGAGATCAACGGATAAGTATATTACTTTGGAAACTGTGGAATCATAGTAAACCTTCTTGCAAAAGCATTAATACTTGGATAAAATGGTTGCACCTTGAGTTTCGAGATAGATATGATGGAGAGTGATGTTATAAATATTTCCTTCTGAAATGTAGAATTGTGTGTTGATTAGGTCACGTTCTGCCGGATTTACTTTTACATAATTCGTTAACTACAGACTAAGTGCTCAAAACAAGTTCCCTAATAATTATACAAATTCTAATGATGCAGTGAAATGTAATTTTGTTTTAACAACTAATGTGGCAGGACTTGATTCATTAGAACATGGGAAACATTGTTAACCCATCTAGACTGTCTTGCAATTAGAAGAAATTAAGCCTTAAGTTGCTTTACATATTGGTACTGTGAAAGATTGTTTTTGTTAGTTGATCTAATATTACACTCTGAACAAGAATTTCAAATTTGAACAATTATAAATGTTATGATCATCTGTTGTAAGGGCTTGAACATTATGAAATTGCTGAAATTAACACTCCATGTGATAAAACCAAACCATTTTATAGAATGTTCAAACTTTTTATTGGAATTTTTATCAGGTGTACAACTGTAAATCTCAAAACTTGCAACATTTTCCAACTGACAAAATTTAAATTGTACTGTTATACCATACATAATTATTACAATTTGTCTATTTTCATTGAAGAGGCAAAATTACTGAGAAATTGGAAGAAAATGTAAATTATACATGTTCTAATAATACTGATATAACGTTTACATGTAAATCATGCATTTTCATGAAGAACATTCAAGTAGTTTTTTAGGACTGTCTGCAGCACACTCTTGCTGGTGTTATAAATATTAGAATGGCTGCTAAAAGGATAACGAGTCTAAAATAAAATTCTGTTTTGTAATGTAATTGACCTGAAAATGTGAAAGGGGAAGGAAGGGAAATATCAAGGATTAAAAAAAAAGAAATATTTTGAAGGCAGGGGTGTTTTTGAGATAATTATGAATTCAGATATTTCTTTAAGTATAATTGAAGCAAAATATTTTGTCCGCATATTCAGTTATTGCTAGATCTCCCAGTGGCATCCTTTGGATTTCTCATTCTCTTTAAATCTTTGTAAATCCCCCTTTGTTTTCATTGTTAAAGATTTGTGATTTTGTGAATTACCATTATTTTCCTTTATTTATAATGTGTAAAAAATTGAAATGTCTAAAACAAATTGCATGAAAAATTATTGAAATTTCCTAAAATGCCCGAAAGGCATTATTTTGACTCCTTGGGTATGGAGTTTGTGCTGCACCTTCTCTTTTATGTATTTCAGTGCTTAGAGTTGTCAAATGTATATCTTATTTCAGAACCCTTTTGAAGAAATAGACGTGCATTCCTTACACTTTACAAAGTTTTCTGGTATTGTACAGTACCTGCAAATTGACGAATCCCTAGTTGCTTCATGTTGGTGCTGCAAATACTGTGTATATCTGTTTGTAAAAGCAAATTGTTATCACATAAAGGAATAGCTGTTGTACAAAATATTCTTTAAATTGTTCACATAAAGAGAAATGCCACTCTAGATAATGTCATGTATTTTCGTCATTCACCGCTCTATTTTGTGATTTTAGAATTGATAAGTAATTTGAGAAAAAATAAACTGGCTGCTTTTACTGGTTCATTTGAAGCTTTCATCTGAAAAACTATTTTGTTTTAGTATCAGGAGTTACATTTCCAAACTAGTATTTTTATAAGTCAGAGGAATAGAGCTGAGAAAAAAGAATTTTCCTTTCTGAAGTTGATGTAATAAAACAGTTCATGGCATAAAAGCCAAAAATATTCAGGTTACAGTTAGGATTTGTGAAAGAGATTACTAAAAATGTGTGTGATAAAGGTTTACCGCAAAGATAAATTATTAGAGAAGTATTGGGGAGACATGGGAAGAAATGCCTCTTAAAGAGTAGTTATGAACCATGCTTCAGGATACAAAGTAAATTGGATGGATACTTTTCTACAAGTGTGCTTCTAAACTATGGACTGCACGAGTCTTTCATGTTTTGGATCATAACTAGACTTGTTTGTACTGTTGAGATATGTCAGTAATATCAACAGTAAATTGTACAATGTAAACTCGAGTAAGAACTTTTTTTAAGAACAGCTGTTTGAAACATAGGGTTAATTTTCTTTCAGAATTTTGTCATGTAACGCATATCAAGACAGTATTAAACTGATATTCTCAATAGTTTTGTAGTGTTTTAACATTGTTGTAATATTACTTGTTACATTCCTCCAAATCACCCCAACCACATAATCTGAAAATCGAAATTGTGGGCTCCAGAGCGACTAGCATCACTGTTAAACTTAAGAGCACAATTCTTATTAAGTTGGCTATGTATAATTCTTGTCAAAATACAAAAAGTACCAATCCACTTTGTAAGAAAATTGTTTAGAAAAAAAATCTTAAGAATAAAAACAAAAACAAACAAAAAATCACAAAATAATAATAATAATAATAAAAAAAAATCTTAAGAAACATTCTTGAAGATTCAATCTAAACTTCTCTGTGTGTTGTAGAGGGTAGAGTAGCAAAGCATTCTTAATAATGGTATTTTTGACTGCACAATCAAAACGCTTACTAATTAGTAGAAGGTACCCAAGTTTTGCCTTTCTTATTATTTCCTTCAATGAGAAATACTTCAAGTTTGTCAAGGAAAAATAAAATTATTCTGCAAAATTCGGAAAAGTTGATGAAGTTTGTTCTCAGGAAAAGTGGACGACCTCTATGAAAATGGTATGTATGAATTTCATCCAGAAAGTGTCCCTAGGAGCCCAGTAGAGCAATTAGACACATCTGAAATAATAGCTACAAAAGGTTTTATTATTTGGCTTCATTTGTGACCCCAATATGACTATCCTAGGTTTTCCCCCGTGGCAGAATTGTGCTTATGTGTTGGGGGTAAAAATGGACCCTTCAAAGGCGCGGTTTTGCGATTACATCTCGTAACGAACTCTCAATATTGAAAACATGGTCCTATTATTGTTGGGCAATAAATTCTGTAATAAGACCAAACTCGTATGTTTTTGGCTACCCCATGCCCTTACTAGTGCCCATCAAATTTGAACAAATTTTACATGTATTATGAAAAATTTTAATTGTAACGTAGTTTTTTGGCAATATCAAACCCATCTATCAATAAAGGGGTACTTATGAAAGTTATAGAGAAATAAATTGTGTTTAATGAGACTGAGTGCTTTTTTGGGCCACCCATTTCCACATAGCTCCTTAAAAGTTTGGATTGTCTCTCATTAATGAAGTCTATTTAAACTGCAGTTCAATAAGTATTATTTACACTGTGTTAAACAGTGCTCCACCGTACTAGTCTTGTTCTTGGTAAATATTTGTGTATACTTCCCGTTTTTCTTTCTTGGCACACGGGGGTATGTCAATAAAATGGATTATCTCACGGTACTTCGTGTCGTTCTCGGTTGTGCCGCTAGGAATCGTATGATCGCGACTGTATCGAGCAGTGCAGGCGATCATGTGATTCCTGGCGGCACAACGGAGAACGACGTGAAATACCGTGAGATATTCCATTTTGATGACACCCCCCCGTGCGCCAAGAAAGAAAAACCCAAGTATAGTAATATAATAAAATATTAAACTTATAAAATATATAAAAAGTTAATAATAAAAAATGGTTTCATATAGAATATGATGAGATCCATTTAGTTGATATAATGGAAACCTTATAAGTAACAAAATCCTTGAAAATTATTAGTGATGATATTTCAAAATAAAATTTGTAGTTTAAGGTACAAAGGTGAAAAGGAAAAACAATAGGTATATAAATTTCACTGATATCAACTTTTGACTTTCATTGGGCCACTTGGCTCCTCAGTCTGTAATTTCTGATTCTGAGTCTTTCACTATATCAATAGGCTCCTCGAAGTCTGTAATTTTGTTCCCCCGTATGCAGTCCAGGTCTTCATCAACATCTGGATGGAGGGAGTTAGTGAAGGAGTTCTCCTTGCAGTTGGCACAAATTAATAAGCAGAAAATTGTAGAGTGAGATTGTGTGTGAAAACTGGAGCCCTTCTAGTAGAGCTAAAATTGTCATATCCAGTTGTGATGTGGAGAAATATGAACTGTCTTCTTATTGTTGCCTGTCAGTTTGGTTGGGACCAAATACTTTGATGGGATCGCTCTTCTTCCAAGTTTTGAGAAATATAGGTTTGCTGATGCTGTGGCCAACAATTTATTGGTCTGTGACTTCATAATCTTGCTTTACTTATAAGCCTTCACCTTCAAACCTCTCAGTAAGCAAGCTAATGAGATTTATTTATTAATAGTTATCCAAGCAGTCTCCCAATTAAAAAAAACAAACAACAAACATAATTATAATGAACGTCTGATAAGCAATAATAAGAAATATATTTAAGTTATTTGCAGAATGTGGTACTTTTGTAGCAAAATAACAGAAAAACAATAAGCTTACTCAAGAATTAATATTGAAACAATAATTTCCAAAATCATTGAAAAGCACGCAAAATCAGTGTCTTAGTCAATGAGTTAAATCCTTGAAATGAACATTGCAAATCAATCTTCAAATCATTGGCTAATCTCATTCTCCTCCAAATAGGCGCATTATAAAAGAAGTTTGTCCTTGTTGGGGTGACAAATTCATTTTCTATATTACAACAAAAAATTCTAGATGGTATTTTCCAAGCAACTAATGAAAGAAGTTCACTACAGTCAATCATATAATTTATCAACTTAAACAAGAACAGTCAGTTGTTCAGATCCCAGTGTGATCTTGGGGAGGATATGTTACTCAAAGTAGCAATTTCATCACAATTGTGTGTAATTCATGGTGATGGAAGATGCAATTTCCATGCCACATAATTTAAGAATTTACGCTGAATAGACTCTAATCTACACATGTGGATCTTGTAGTATGGTGACTAAACTTAAGAACCATATAACAAATTTGACCTTACTAACTAGAAATACAAGATTCACAAAGCACTGAGATCCATTAAATCCAAGGTCATCACAAAGTCGGACATTCAATATGACTTAGACACTATATACTCAATATGCTGTGAAAACTTCATTTTATCATAAAAAAAACACCAAAATCTTTAAATTGAGTAACTATCAAGTTGTTGACCATTTTGATCATAAGAATAGATAATTTTTCACTTTGAATGTGAGAATCTCATTACCTTACACTTCTCAATGTTTAGATGCAGGTTGTTTTCAAAACACCATTCATACAATAAGTCTAATTCACATTGGTGCACATCACAATCTGCAAAAGAACATACCATTCGATAGAATTTAAGATCATTAGAAAATAGAAGGAAGTTTGCCGAAGGTATTCTCTCCTTAATGTCATGAATGAATACAAGAAAAAAATAAAGGTCCCAGATGCGATCCCTGGGGGACACCTGAGGACACTATCTGGAGCTGTATGATTTATATTTAACATTTTGAATTCCATTTTTCACATATGATTTAATCCAATCCACACAAAAAATATCATGAATACCAGTAAATTCCAATTTGTGAATTAAAAATATGATTAACCACATCAAAAGCTTTCAAGAAGTCTGTAAATACAGAGTCAGCTTGATCGCCTGCATCCAGGTTCTCAAAGATAAAATGTTGGAAAATTAACAAGTTTGTGGTTGATTTTTTTATTTCTAAAACTTTGCTGCTTGTTAATCAAGACATTATTTATTTGCAAAGTAAGTTTTTGTGATTTAATGTGTTAAAAATTGATTTTGTGATAAAATGTGTGCGTTTTGTCTTAAAATGAAGATTTTATTTTAAATATAATTTTATATAAATTGTATTTAAAATTATAAAATTTGTCAAATAAACATTTCCATACAAATTTTTGAGTAATTTGTCAATAGGTAGTATGCCAATTGTCAGTAGGTCATTTTTAAGTCCTTTTACAGGTAATTTTCAAAGAATTTTTAGGTATTAGAATCCCAGCGCTGTTAATGACCAAGGTTGTTAATACATTAATGCATGCAAAGGAATGCACATCAGTGAAATAGGTTCTATTGTTCTTTCATCGGGAGTTTCAAAATGATAATGGCATTGGCTATTTCTGAAGAAGGCAGTTCCCAAAATTTGCTTCTGGCTTTGTCAATACTTACACTAAATTCATTAATCAAATTACTTACAATGCAAAGATATATTTTGTAGCTAAATGTTTCCTTTATTATCATGGACTGTGAGTGTTGGACAAAATACTTGGCTTTTTGGAATAACATTGTCTTTGATAGTTGAATAAATTATATTGCATCGTCTGAAGGCACTGAAGAGGACTCATTGGTATATTAAAATATTTTGGCACACTAATGGGAACTTTTCCCCTTAATTTTGGTATTTTTGATATTTTAGCCTTTTAACAACTTTTCAATGTTATATTACAATGTGCACAATAACACACAAAAAATTCTTATTCTGTTTGTCATCTTTTTTAGATTGGTAAAGGCCAAATAATGGGTATTTCGAAATTGTGAAGGAAATGTAACTTATCTACTGGCAAGTATTAGCTTTCATAGAGATTTTTTTTTGTTTGTTTCAGTTTTGTAGTGCCACGCCACAATGTCACACAACCGCCGCATGTTTGGTGGGCGACCTGGGGGCCCTGGAGGTCCCGTGAGCCCTTGGGAAGGTGGCGTTGTGCCGGGTCAGGGCCGTCCGGCATCAGCAGGTATTCTGGGTGCTGCGCCACAGCCTCTGAATCTACTGTCTCAGCTGTCAACACCGGAGGCACAGCTTGCTCTTGCGAGCAACCTCCTTACCTCTCTGCTGGGGCAGCAGCAACAGCAGGCTGCAGCTATGCCACAACCCCGAGTACCTCCTGGGCCGCAGCCCTTGCTCAGCATGAACGCTACACCTCCTGGGCGAGGCTTTTTTCCACGTCCAGATGTGAGTTCATGTCGCTTATTATATTTTTAGGATGTCAGATAATTTTTTAGATGAATATTCTCATCTTTTTTTCTCGTTTGTCATTTGAAGTTTTTCATTGAGTTTTCCTTTCCTGCTTAATGGGGCTGATAATCTCTACTTAGACTTCAATTTTAAGAGTTTGTTGGAAATTTGCTTGGAACATGGTGTAACTGACTGCTCGAGACTCCCAATATTAAGCAGTTTTGTTTCTTAATTCACATCGTTATATGTTTTCATTGTCAAGATGTATTTTTAATTTTTATATAATACACTGTAAAGGGAAACATAAATAATATTTGAAGTCATTTTATACTAGTTATTTCCAAGAAATACAACTTAAAATATTACGTTTTAATGGTTTAATTAGAATATTCAATATTTGATTAGAATATATAAAATTTGCGGCAGTAACATTTATTGCTAATTGTATCTGAATGACCTTTGCATGTAAACTTTCCGCACTTGCAACTTGTAATAGTGAAAATACTTCATTGAACCCGTTTGCCCTTTTTGTTTTTGACTCTCCATTTTTGTCACTTTACTGCCAATGCATTTTGTTAGGGATGTCCGAGATGTAAACTGCTTAAGTGTGAGACCATGGGAAAGATTTTTGAGAAAGATTCTTTGTAAAGGTGAATTATTTTCAGATTTCAGCATTTGCAAAGGAACTGTATTTTTGCGAAATAAGTTTCCAGAAACTCATAAACAGCCTAAAGCATCTCAGATTATTCAATATACAAACAAACAAATAACAAGTATGTCAGAATTCTGGTTCATACACCAGTGCTGATTGTTGAACACACCTGATGATCTTTTAGAGCCTTGCTATGTTGAATAACATATCTAAGATAAAAAAAAAGTGATTTATATGCTTTTCAGATATAGTTTTAGGAATAGATGCATTGTGCTTCTTTTTGGAAACTATATTCTTTTCTTAATCAGAAATATGCAACTAACTCTGTCCAACATGGTGAGTGACAGAGAGTGAAAGATTTCTAAAGATTTCCTAAAAAAAGGTGTAAAAATTGAAGTTAAAATTTTTGCTTAACCCATTAAGTACCAGCGTCCTCATTTGAGGACAGTGAATTTTTTCATTATTTCTTTACGTTATAAATTGTGTTCACAATCACATTGTTGTTTGACAACACCGCAAAGGTTCGTTCAACAGATATAAACGTTTGTTATCGCTCAGGTTTATATTCTTGTAGTTTTTCTAGCTTCCTAAGTTAGTGCATTTTATTCTTTGTTTATATTGACAAAAAAATTGATTATATCTACTTTTCTAAATTTCGGTGAGTTGCTAAACTCCCTACGTAGTGTTAGTTTGTGCTCATACTTTACGAAGAATATAAAATTGTGCAGTTATGATTCAGTGTTCTCGAGACGTTGATATTTTAGTGCCTTCCTCATATGAGGGCGCTGGGACTTAATATTATACAATTTTGTTGTGAAGTGAAAAACTTGTAAAAGAGTTGGAATTTCATTTCATGTTGGTTTTCTTGAGAAATGATCATGCTGCTATATGTCGCATGATTGATCATGCGACTGCTTGATCATACACTGCTTGATCATGTGACATCTACCGGCACGACAGAGAAAGACGCGATTTTTATAAAGCTGCCTCTCCAGGACAGTCTTCACGATGGAATACATAATGGCATTTCTCTGTTTTCTCGGTCGTTCCGCTAGATGTAGCATGATCGCGACCGTATCAAGCACTGCTTGATCATGCAACATCTAGTGGCACGACTGAGAAAGACGCGAAATGACAGGATAGTTTTCATCGTGAAGACGGGCCTTGAGAAGTAGCTTTATAAAAATCGAACAATAAAAGTTCCAAGAATCTGCAAGAAAGAAAGTATCAGTTTTGTCTTCTCCAGCAAGTGTGCTGCCTAACGTAAGATTAGACAGAAAAAGACCCATTATCACGAGGATTGCTTATGCACAATATCAACAGCCATCATGCATAAGCAAGCCTCGCAAATATTTTGCTAAATGCTGTATTACTCTCTGTGTGGAATGTTTCGCTCTATTCTACTTCAGAAAGTAAATTAGATTTTTCTGAAATTACTTTTGTACTATAATCATAGTTGAGTACAAGATCATTTTCGCAAATATGTTAGCAGTAGAAGTCGGTTCAATCAAGTTCTTTTTTGAAAATATTCTTCTAGTGTAATCCTATTTGCTTTGTTGATACATTACAATAACTTATGTAATTATGTTGTTTAATCATTTTATTTTATTTTTGTTTTAAATTTCAAACAATAGTTACTAAAATTCGAATCCAGTGTGCATAAACATTTGTTATGACGACTTACTTTTATTATTGCGGAAAACTTTATACCAAGTCCCAGCGTCCTCATATGAGGACGGTCCTCCACACCTACACAAGTGAATATTTTGAATTAATTTCGATAAAATTAAATAACTAACACTCAATTATGATGATTTTTTGAATTTCTCTAAAAAAACTACAGTAAAAATAATTTGGGACTTAATGGGTTAATGTGAGTTCAGGAGGGGGAAAAAAAGGTTTGAGTAAGTGTCTGAAGGAGGTTAATTGACTGGCTAAGATGGTCACATCACACTGAGAATTCACATGCAGTTGTTGTAAACACCTACTTTCATACATATAGTTTGTATGTGAGCATTTATCAGTTTTGTTGTCTTTATATATTACATAAAATCTTGGTAGAAATTTCTTTACTACTGCCCAAGAGACATGGGGATGGACATAGTTTGGAAGAATCAGTTTTATATGGTCAGATTCCTTTTTCCTTCCTTAGTTACACATTTTTTCTAATGCTATAATGTATGTGTTCTTTTTCTTTGGGTAGTGCATGGAAATGCTTTTGTTGCAGAACATGAAAGGTGGTGGACCAATGCGACAGCAAAGGGGTCATGGTAACAGATTTCCTGACAATTACAATAAGCAGCGTGGAGATAATAGGATGCGTCCAAATGCTCCCATGAATAAGAGAGGAGGTGGAGCAGGTGGACAACAAAGAAACCAACGTAAATCTGGTGGAAGTACCCCCAACAAGTCTCCTGCTGAGAAAAAGGCAGAGTCCGAGAAGACTACTCCAATAAAGAAAGAGAATGAAATAAAGAAAGAGGATTCTGATGCCAGTAAAAATGATACAAAGGAGGAAGAGGAGGATGAGGAAGCTGAGGAGGGGAAGAAGCGGGATTGGAAGGATGAGAAGAACAAGAAGGATGCATCAATGGATGTTGAGGATGAGCAAGAAGATAAGGATGATAAAGAAGGTGGAAGCAAAGGTGGTAAGGGGGCAGCTGCTAAGGAAGGCAGTTCGCCTGCCAAAGGTGGAGCTGGGAAAGACTCTGATGCATCTCGTTATGCAAATATCCCCAAAGAGTTGTTGGTGTGCCATATCTGCAACAAGAATATGTGGGATGGGCAGTCATTTGAAAAACCACTTACGAGGGAAAAGCCATCAGATGATGATGGATCAAACTGAGAAGACCTACAAAGTGCAAGTGAAACTGATGCGCCAAGAGTTAAAATTAGCTGAAGAAAAACGTGAGATAGAAATGGAACGTGTACAGCGTTTTGGTAAGAAGGTAAGTTTTCTAGGCTTCATTCAGTTTATTAATAATAATAATAATAATAATAATAATAATAATAATAAATACATTATTTCTGTGATCGACTTAAATGGTTCTAACATTTTTGTCCATGCTTTCACTATTCATTGTTGACGAAAATTCAGTTCTCAAAATTTTGTAAAACCTCTAATGTTAAAAACCATGTTGCTAATCTGATTTCTTTAAATTTTCTTATTACTGCTTGACAAAAATGTTGAGCTTGTCAGTTGAAATTGAACTTCAAAGGATATGGGGTTCACTTAACCCCTGAGGCATGTACATCGGCATGCCGTCCTTGACAGGCTCACTCTCTAGTGTGTACGACGGCATAGGCCATTTTTTTGAATGCGTTGCCAGGGTAAATCAACAAGGTTTGGTGAAGTGATCGCTAGCTAGCAGTTCAGTGTAGTATCTTTGCTTCTTGTACACCGATTTTCATGTTTTTCACATCAACTGTTGATTTTTTATGAACGATATTGTGGTTGCCGACATCGAATTTTCTGTGGCATTACTACAATGATGGGATTGATAAATTATCCAGATGTAAATTCAGGTACTAATACCAGAAATTTATCTAAGGAAGTGATAAGTAGAAAATAAACATTGTTGCAAACTTTGCCTTGGAAACCCTTTATGTATTGTAGTTGGCTTTGAAGTACACCGTTCTCAGAAAGATTTTAAAAAACAATTTTTTTAAGGTTAATGTGCATATTATTTGTGATATGAATAAACTAAATGAAAGAAAGTACTTTCATCCAGATATCCTAATTTGCTGCAGCAGCTGACGATGGGTGGCAAAAGTCATACCTGAATGGTTTAAACATGAATTGTCTGGTCACTTTAGTTTTGGTCTTTGGTACGGCCTTAGAATGATAAGGTCCTATGTAAAGACACATTTTACAGACCATTTGGGATGTTTGGAGGTATCTAATAATGTAATTTATATGCACTAATCATATATGAAAAAGTGTGTTTATGCCGTAAAAACGTGAAAGATTTGTCCTATAAAGTATATTAGCCTATCATAACAAAGTTACTTTCATTACAAAGGTTCATACAGTTCATAATAAATAAGAAGACCTGTGTATTTAACAAATGATGGAATAGTAAATGAATGATTGGAAGAGTTGTTTAATGAAAGCCTTGCATTCACAATAATTAAACATTTTTTACCGAAAGAAACGAAAATTGTAGTGGCTGGCTGCTCTGATCAGTAGTTTTCTGTGGTTTCTCCGTTCAACACCAGGCGAATGCCAGAGCAGTACCCTAACAAACAGGCCTAAGAATTGTGTATGATCTTTCCTTCCTCTTCCTTGTCCTATCCTCGCCCCTTACACACTGCCACATTCACTACACTACCACACTTGTCAGGAGGCTAGTTGGGAGCTCAGAGCTCCTCCCAACTGGGGCAGTACCCTGCTGGTGGGAGACACCTGGTTGGGGAATATCCCTGCAAGTTAGTGGTAGGTCAGCTCCAGATCTTGCCATCCAATGGGGAAGATCACCTCCACCTCCAGCAACAAAACATGCAGAACACTTATGGGAGTAATGACCAATCGATGTGCCCGGGATCACTAAAAATCAAATGAAAAGAAACTTATCTTCACCTGTGAGTAGAAGTGTAAAGTATTGTGATCTATTTGGCTGTGATTATGCTGACTGAATGTCTCACTGAGAACAACGTGTATCAAGTCACAGATTTAAGAACAGGCTGACATTCTTAAGACATAAAACCCTCTATCTCATGTTAAAAACTCTATGCATTTCGTGCACTAACCTCTTTGGTATTTTGTGTGTGCTGGTTCAGGCAAGTATGATAAGCTGAAGCCAGTAGACAATTTTTTTGACTTGTTCTGAAACACTTTAGCATTGCCAAAGACGACATCACTCAGTGAAAAGTATTCTTTCGCCAGTTATAGGGCCGGAGTGCTTGCTTGTAATGCCTCAAAAGTGTCACTTCAGTGCCTGTTGTTGAAGCTTAGGGATAGTTTTCATGAATGATTTACATTGTTCCAACATCATTACAAAAAATAATTATGTAGGAATTCATAATTATTGGGTTGTATTATGCAGTAATTGACAATACTTATTTCTTTAGGCTTCCTAATTTAAATGTGCTAGTCGTATAGTCTTAATTTGGGGATTGTTCCGTGTAGCAACTCTACCTCACCTGCATTTGGGCATCTTTGCCGTGAAGCGTTGGGCCTGATGTATTGTGTCCATTCACAGGTGAACATCAAATCCCGCGAATACTGCACAATGTGCGATCTGTACTTCTTCGGCAACATAATGGGCCACCGCAAGAACGGACTGCACCAGAACCTGAAGAACTTCCTGCACCCGCGCTGCCTGCTGTGCTCGCAAGAGTTCCCCTCGCGCACGGAGTGGGACCATCACCAGCTGACGCCCATGCACCTGGTGAAGCTGGCGGAGTCGCAGAAGGAGGGCAAGGACTCGGCCGAGGTGGCCATGGTGGTGGAGGACGAGCCGGCGCCGGTCGACGAGGGCGACGAGAAGGCGGGCGACGGCGCGGAGCCCGCCGGGGGCGAGGGTGGCGGCGCGGGCGGCGAGGGCGGCGCTGCCGGCGGCGACGCCAAGGCGGCGGGTGGCGCGGGCGGGGAGGCGGGCGACGGCAAGACGGCGGCAGGCGGCACGGGAGCGGCGGGCGCCGGGGCCGCCGGCGTCAAGAAGCCCACGGGCCGGCAGACCGTGCCACCGTACGACCCCAAGAAGAGCTACGGCACCCACCTGCTGAAAAAGGTTCTGGGGTACACGTGCGACGTGTGCAACCGCTTCTTCTTCCAACACAAAGAGGCGCTGGCGCACTGCCAGACGGCGCCGCACTACAAGAGCTACGCGGCCTACCTCCTGCGCACGGGCGCCGCCGCGCCCCCCGGCACCCCGCGCGCCAAGGCGGGCGAAAAGACGGCCGCCCCGGCCCAGGCCCTGCCGCAGCCGCCGCCCCCGCGGACAAGGCGGCGGGCGACAAGAGCGCGGAGGAGGGCGCGGGCGGGCCAGACGGCAAGCGCGTGCGCCGGGAGGGCGGCGAGGCCCAGGCCCAGGCCGAGGGCGACGCCAAGGCGCCCGCGAGCGACGCGGAGCCCGCCAAGGGCGGCGCGACGGGGGCGCAAGAGCAGGGCGCCGATTCCACCACGGAGAACGATAGCAAGAGCGAGGAGCGGGACGCGGGCGCCGGCGGAGACGAACCCGAGGAGGCGGAGACGGCGGGCGGCGGCGCGGAGCCGGCCACCAACGGCGTGGCGGGCGAGGACGCCGCCGAGGGCCAGGACGAGGGCGGCGACGAAGCCGCCGACGAGGACGAGGCCGACAAGGGCGACAAAGCGGCGACGGGCGACGAGGACGCCATGGACGCGGAGGACGAGCCGGAGCCCGAACCCGTCCCCGCGCCCGCCTCCGCGTCCTCCTCCCCCAGCAAGGGGGACTCCGACAAGAAGTTCAGCGGCGGGGGCCAGCAGGCGAACCGGCGCGGGATGGGCCGAGGCCTGGGACGCGGTCGCGGCCGCGGCCACCGCCGCAGGTAGGCGGCAGCGGACGGCTGCGGGCCCCGCCCCCCTGCGCGCGCCGGACCACCGCCGTGGTCCACGCGGCTCTCCGAGACCTCCCCTGCAACGACCCGCTTGCCTCGCCTGCCTGCCGACTAGCCCTGCCCCGCCCTGCCCGTCGGCTCGGAACAACTTGTGATGCGAGCCTGAGCACTGGCGTGGCTCGGCTCGGCGCGGTCCGGCTCGGCTCGGCGCGCCCACGCACTGGGTAGCTCTTTTGTGTTGTTTGTATGCATGTCTTCCGTTACTTCTCTCTGCCATTGTGCCTCTGTCCTGGAAATCTCGACTCGCAAGAGTTGGGCCTCACCCGTTCCTTTCATTTTGTTCTCATGGAATCCTTCATAAGTGGTCAGTTCAATACAGTGGAAGTGCAGTGGAACCTTTATATAACAGGGAACTTAGGAGGTGGAATAAGCCCTGAAGCTATCATACTTGTAATTGTCACTGAGGAAGTGCACGGCTTTTTTGCTTAGTAACGGACAGTGTGTTTGAAACAGGAACTTAAAAATGACAAGTGTATATGAATATAATTTTATATGCACTTAGATTTTTTTAATTAATGAAGTAAATAGAGAAAACATTTCAGCTTCAGTGATCATTTTGCCCTTTGTTGTAAATTTTTTTAAAAATAATTTGCAATGTTCTCAGATTTTGTTTGACAATTGCAGTTGAAGCAGATATTGCCAACTGCAAATTGCTCATTTTCAATTTGTTCTTTTACCTTATTTTTCCTTCACTTTGTAATTGGTTACTTTGTGGTGTAGCGGTAAGGAAAGAGTTTCTAATGTAAGTCATTAGGTGAAAGAAAGAAACTATTTGATTTGAAAGTACATTTCTTTGGAAAGTACTTCTGAATTGATCCACAGTGTCTGCATTAGTATATCTATGGGTTGGTGGGGGAAAATTTCTTCTCTAAGATGCCAGATGTGTAAAGAATCTTGTTATGAAATATTTTCCGTTATAAATAAGTGAAGTGACTGTTCCTTCAGTAAAATCTTTATTCAGGCAACTTGCTATTTGTTGTTTATAATGTGAGAAAAGAATGCCCTAGTTATGAATTTCTCAATTAACAGGGTGTAAATATTGATATGTAAATTATTATGATACAACTGTTGGATGTGGCAGTTTGACATAGGCAAATGGTAATCTGGAAAGTTTCTCTAAATGATAATTTCAAGAAAACCCTACGATCTTGAAAAATTCTAGAATTGTTTATTTTATATAGTTAATACTGAATGTATTTATTTAATAAAAATTGTTATTTAATGTAAAAAAATTCTTTGATGACTAGGTGAAGTGAGATTTTGTGTAAAGTTATCCCCAAGAATTGTAGGTAAATTTTGAAGTTTGTTTTACCATCAGTTCACTATTGGTTTGTTTGTAACCTTTGTGAAGGTTTTAATGTAGATTTATAGGTAAGAAAGTTGATAAATTCTTTTATCTCCTTTATGGGAACATGTGAAATATTTGATGAGATTTGAAATCAATGAAAAATCATGAAAAGTTGAACGAGAATACCCAGAAATGTAGCTAGTTTTATACATTTTTCATCTCCAGTAAATCTTATTTAAAACGGTGGTTTGAGCCCGGGATGGTTTTGAGGTTTTCAGCCAGTGGTGGCACAATGATAAATAGAATTTATTAATTATGGTTTAAGTACATCTGTTGGATATCTACTTCTTCTCTCTGCAAAAAACTGACTTCATTTTTTGGGGTGTAAGAGGATGTAGGCAATGCAGCAGTGAGGTTTGTTTAAAATCTCAGATTTATTGGTAATTTCTACTTAATATTTTAAATGAAGTTTTAGATAGTGGAGTATTTTGGAAACTAAAGGTATGTAACAGCAGACCTGAATGTCAAAACTTAACACCACTAAGTGTTTAAAACTCAAAACTACTCATTATTTTCAGTGTTTGTGTATTCACTTCTAGTACAGACATTCATTGCTAATAAAAAATAAAATTATGACAAATGAAATATGATGAACAAATTAATAAAATAGATGTAGACTACACAATGTTCAGAATCTTTTCAGTTTAGACTAATGCTTTAACCTGCCATCATGCAACATGATTTTTCTCTGCATTTCAGCTATTCATGAATTGTACAATTTTCTTATGGAGTTGAAGCCCTTCCATTGATATACTGTTTTCAGACATTTTCCAATATCTTGATTAGCTGATAATTATTTAGGTAGTGTGCATCAATAATATAATAATAATAATATAATAATTAACAATAATAGTAGTAATTTCACAAAAAATAAATAGCTTTGATAATGAGAACCACCAGAATTATTAGAGAAATTCTTTAGAGGGAAAGGAAGATATGTTTGGGTGTTCATTTACATCACAATTTCACGAAAACTAGGGAAAATATTTGTTTCTGTGAAACATTGATAATATTCCTAAAGTTGCAAAACATTCTGCACAACTTGATGCTTATTCAAGATAACTAAAGACTACTCAGATACGACTTATCAAATACAAACATCAGTAATTAATGTAGTTGATGCACTTAGCTCAAGCCATATCTACATGTCATCTGCTCGCTCAATTTCCAATCAAAGTTTGATAATGATTCTTGCACATCATGCCTACCTTCAAGCTTAGGGTCATTTTCGTATAAGTTTTGGTACAAAAACATAGCTAATCCTGATTGTGTTTTTCCTTTGGTAAATAAAGTAAACAGTCCTTTTAAGGAAATGGATGTATTGTGAAGGTCCTAAGTAGCATACTTCTGTCACAGTTTTATGATGACAATCAATACTTCCTCCAGCGATGAGAGGTTGAATTGTTCTTGCATTTTGATTTCTTATGATACGTCATTCTGCCACAAACATCAGTAATCCATTTATGAGGAAAATGTTATGAATTAAATGTTGAAAAGTTGTATGAAATGTATTTGTTTGTGTGAAGAGAAAAATAGAGGTAGAATTTTCATTTGTTCACATATGATGCACTTTGTGATATATTGGTGTGAGGAGGCTGATTGGAATATTGTTGCTTGAAAAATGACATCATTAATGGAAGAATATCTAGTGCCATTTGTTTTGGATTAAAATTTGATGTGCTGAATTAGTTATATGGTGGTTCCACTGCATGTTGTTTCAGGGAAGGTCTCTTTATTCTGCTGAACTGTGTAGAAAGTAGTTTGAAAACAAATAATGTGCTTTCTATTTTTGCTTCCTGCAAGCATTACTGAATCCAGTCAGCATTCCTGTTTCATATTAAAACCTTTTCTTTCCCTCAGTTTAGGGAATTTGAAAGGGTGTTTTTTTGTTCTAAGATACACTATTAATGTATAGATTTACTAAGTAGTGTGATGATATAGTATTTATGATCGTTTAGTATTCTTTATTTTCTTGTAGTTTGCATTGTTTCCCTCAATATTTGAGCGGAAGCTACTGGTTAAATATGATCATCTTTCTACTTGTCTTCTGTCTGTGTCCATGATTCTTGAACTCTTCATCAATGTTGTTCACCAGCGACAGCTTTAATAGGCTGTATTACTGAAGCCACGTCCCAGTCTTGGATGTAGAGGCGGATTCGGGGCAAGATGCCAGAGGTGCCAGCTGTGAGGAGGGTCAGTGCAAAAACAGGTCAAGTTCTGAGGACACTGAACTGGATTTGAGGCGAAACATGCTAGATATATAACACTTCATGAATCTTACTACTTTATGTACTTGTAGCTGTTCATTCATTTAATTTGCAATAAAATTCCTCTTAAGGTTTTTAACATTGATGTTTGTCATGATACTTCATTTGCCTGTGGGCCTTATTCCCAACACATCTGGTTTGTCTCTGACCATTCCTTTATTCTGATGCTATTAAGCATCAGAAGTACTATAAATGCCCTTCTTCTTTATTTTATAGATTTTCCAAAATATGAAGAAATTTTACCTTACCAAGAGCCAGTTTCTGACTTGAGGCTAATTTACTAACAAGTTTATTTTTGTGAAAAAAATTGTTTTTATTTTTATCAAAGATCATCAAGCATTGATTCTTCCTGCTTAAAAAGTAATCATATTAAGGTTCTGCCTCTGAAGTCAAGTCAGTTAGCAACACAGTTCTGCAAAATTGTTTCTACAATTTTTCAGCACATGTTGCACTTATAAACATAAGAGTATTTACAAATTGTGTTTTTTGGCAAGTTATGCTCCAGATCAACATTTTCTGGAAAGCAGTCATTAGAATTTTCTGATCAACATAAATCATCTCTCAAGGCTCCATATTGGCATCATATTGAGAAAAGACTGCTGCAGAAAGAGCTGATGTTATATAATGCTCTAATTGTACACAAAATTTATTACTTTTGTACATCTTCAAGAGGAACACATTGGTTGTGAAATAATTCAGAATATTTTCCAATTTGAATTTTACGACTTAGTTCTTATTTTAGAGTACAAAAGTTGTTTGGTTCTCAATTTTACTTAATATACAAGTTGTGTTTTTGCTATTGATTGAAACTAGAGAGAAAAGGCTTTAGCCGTAATGCATTTTAAATATATTCTCAGTTGCAATTGTCTGGATTTACAACAGAAAAATGTCAGGAATTGACTTCAGGATTTTTTTACTACTAACATTGTGTGATGTTGAAATGACACCTGCTTTCATAGTAAAGTAACTGAATTGAAAGCATGTTTTAAGTGTTCTATTCAGACTTTTCTTGCCATTAACTCTTCATGGCAATTCAAAATAGTGTGTGATTGCTAGGTTGTTATAGTAAACAAATTATCAGAAATATTGGACATGTTATTTTATTTTCAATTATTTCATTGATATATCTCAAAAAAATCTGTAATTGGTCTTAGATTCTTCCTTTTAAAAATTTGCTGATTGTATTGATATATTTTGTGTGTGTGTACTCATTATTTACATTATTCAACAAGGTGAATTATTATATTATTTTTCCATAACAGAAGAGTGAAAACTTACAATGTTTATCTTGCCATGAAAAGTGTTTCATCTGTCTGGGAAAGAACAGAGAAAGTTGCTTTTACACCTTGTGTGTGATATTTGTCTTATTAGAAGTAAACATTGATACATCTCTTGACTGCTTGCATCCCTATGCAAGAAGTGAATTCTTCGAAAGTATGTCAGAAATGATCATTCACCATCATGCAATTCTTTCGGAAATGGATAATATTTCTGAAGCAGTCGTTCTGTTTACATCATACATTTTTGCATGTGCATTGAAAATTCGTCTTAAGAACAGAAAAATTCTGTCATTCATAATGATGGTTCATTATTTCTCTGGTTAATTTTTTCAGTGGTCGACTACTGTTTTAGCTTTTGGAAAATAATTTTTTCATTGGGTGAAAAAATGATTTCATAAATTGTATTCAACTTCAGTAATCTTATTAGTACTGTACACAGTAATGAAGAGTGGTGCTGAAGTGCTCATATGATCTTAAAAACAGGAAGTGAGATGTGAAATTATCAAGAACTTGTGATGAATGTTCGAAACTGAAGATTTGGGAAACTTTCCTCTAAAGATTAGGATACACAAGTGTTCTATTTTAATTTCTTAAGTGAGTGAAGTTGAGCAGATGGATTTTTATGTGCCTTGAATATTGATGGAACTTGGAAGTTATTGATAAAATCCTGAAAGACTAATGAGCAAATTGTGTTTGCTGGTCATAATTTCTATAATCTCTAAGAAAGAACATTTGCTAACTTAATGTTGCAGCTATTCTCTTTCCCAGCAACATCAGAATCAGTGATTCATTGCCTCTTGAAGGTAGGGTATTCTTATTCTTCTTAAAACCTTACTTCCTCTAATTTCCTTTTCATTTATACATCAAAAATTGTATTATTTCTTTATACAGAAATGCAGTTGTTCTCTTGCTGGCTTTAGGAATGGCAAGACAGAACAATGTGACCACTTTCAATATTTCGGTGCACAAAGCAGTAAGATGTACTTCTAAGAATTCTTAAGAGAATTCTTATTTTAAAATTCATTGTTGATTACATTAATAAACTAGTCATTTATCAATATTATGATATTCACCTTCTTGACTTCTTGTGTTTATTACACTTCATTGGAATGGAAGTAAATGTTTCAAATTTCCATTCTTGTTTACCAGTTAATTGATTTTAGCACAATGCTTTTTGTCTAAAAGCCTATAATATGTGCTTTTGATTAGTAAAAAAAAAGTCTTCGTTTTGATTTTAGAATCTTCTCTATTTTTGCTTCTATTCTCTTTACTTCACAAATATGTGGAGTCATAAATGTATTCACCAATGGTGTTTGTATGTTAGAAGAACTTATTATGATTATTCAAAAACATGAATACAATTTTTCTTCTCTTCTCGCACGAATATGCTCCTCTGTATTGAGCTATTTATAATATTTCTCTGCTTTAGCATTGCTAGTGTTTGGGTTGATGCTGTTGTCAAAACCCTTGCTCACCTAGATTTGCAGGATGCTTTTTTTGACTCCTTTCACTGCAATGAAGTAGCAAGATTTCACGTGAAAGCTGCTCCATGACACCCAGTACAGTGTAGTTTTCTTCCTGCTTGTGGACATGTTACATGGGAACGCCAATTCTTTTTGCCAAAGGTAGAGTATTCAAAGCTTTCATGCTACTTTCAAGTGTAAACAGGGAAGTATTGTCTTTAATGCTCAGACCTCTGAGCTATATCTGTTAATCTTTGATTTTTCACCTCCTAGATATGTATTCATCTTGTGTCTCAAGATTTTATTTTTTTGATTTCTAAAGCAGAGTTAAATTTCTGCAGTGCATATTAACACTCCAAGAAAGCAATTTTCAGTTTGTCTTGTGCCAGAAAACCTTCCCATGCAAAGGTCTTCAATTACATGTGTCATCTAAGTCTGCTATGTGCCTGACACAGTATAGCTAGGTTCATGGGGCCTGCTATAACAACTGTGAAGTCAGGTGCGTATGGCATCAGAGAGAAAAAATACGAAGTTAAGGTACAGTTCATCAGTTTTATTATCCATCATTACATTGACATTTGCCTGGACAGCTAGTTCACGTTTTGTAAAATGTTTGCTGTGGGCTGACATGTATATGAAAATAGACTATGCAGATAGGAAAATATTTACAAGTATTTACAACACAATTTGAATATATTAACTCACATTTATACACATACTCGATCTACTTACATTTATACATCACATATACAGGCTGGGGTAAAGTGACAATCTTATTTATCAATCTACCTGTACAATGCAAGAGAATTTGTTTGATGTAAGATCCGTACTTTGCTACTTGGCTTTATACTGTGCAAACCATACTGAATAGGTTTGTAATGAGTGTACTCTAATTATTTCTAATGATGTTCAAAGTGCTAATTTCTTTTCATTTTATATTAGTTGTTTCATTCCTTTAGGACAAAGCATTCTGTAGACCAGCCATACTTATGCCAAGTAACATCTATGGATCTAACCTACTTACAATATTTTTGGTACATTCACACTGAAGACTAGCAGAGCAAATGTTTAAGAAAATTAGTGTTGTAACAACACTCTTGAAGAGCTTGGAAATGTGGTTTGCTTCAACATAACATTTAAAATATCAATTTATCAATACTTCCTCTGCTATGAATCAGATTTTCTTTTAATTTTTATTGAATGAGATCTTCTTTCTTGTTGGGGATTTCAACATGACAAATTTTTGAAGGTGAAATTGTGTAATTCATAAAAAAATAGTTTCGTTGTACTTTTAAGTTATGCAATGAAAGAAACAGTGCAAGCAAGTAAACTATATTAATAGTGAGTTTCTTTTTGGTGTGAAATACTAAAATGATTATACAATTTTGTTTTAATTGTTGTTACATTTTTAGAGCAATATTTGCTTGCGTGTGTGTGAGTGACACTTGTATATTGCCAGGAAGCTACATTCAGTGAAAGTAGTAAAGCTTGGAAGTTAAATTGAAAGAGAAAAATGACATTTTTTTCATGTTTCCAGGTTGAATTCTCTGCTGTGTGGTGGATGAAACTGAGTTAATCGTATGACTTGCTTAAAGGTATGTATTCAGCTAAAATTTATCATCTTTTATTGAATTAATGGAATTCAGGTATTCAGTTATGGTCATTTTGAATGAAAATGTAATTAAGGGATTTAGATTTTTCTTATATTTTATATTTTTCATTACTGCAATTTTAAAGGAAATATAATACTGTGAACACTTCCTTGACTTCCATTTGTAATGAAAATAAAAAGTTAGTTGTTAATAACAGGAGACATACATCAAATTACATTATATCAAGCAACTTTATTGTTATGAAACAAATCCATCAGGAACACTGTCATTAAAATTTGCAAGTTTGGAAATTTGGGTTAATTGGATAAAAATAACATTGATGTGTTGTGACAGGTGGTTTTTTGCTATGTACTTTCTTAAGTATTTTACTATCAGCTTTATTGAGATCTGTATCAAATGACTTTAACAACAAACAATTTTGACTTTTCATTATTAGGTGACCTCTAATGAACAAGAGATTTCATATTGATTTCTATTTAAATTCTTTTCAGAGGAAAATACTTTTTACCAAATTTTCTCTTGCAGTTATAGAAATCGATCTTCAAAGTTTATCCTCAATAACAAATAGAAAGAATTTAGATCTGCCATTTTATGGAAGAAAATAAACCAATAATTAATTACCTTCTCTTTACTACTCTGGAAATAAGATTGTGAAAGATGACAGAGGGATGTTAGGCCGATTTACAATTGACTGTTGGGTGGATGCAAGTTGCAAGAAATCCAAGATCCCACAGCAAACATTTTTAATGGTTTTGAAATCTAAATCATTTTTGTGTACCCTGTGTAGCCAGCGCTTTCATGGTGTGGCAGATTTGATACACAGTACATACTCTGCCTTAGGGATTTAACAAGTGAAGTCATTTACAGTGACCAATCATGACAAATTCATTGTTGGTATATGTTATGGAGGCCATTGTTTCAGTACTAGTATTGAGCTGTGCTCTACTATATTGGTATCAAAGTTTAAAGGGATTTTGCCAGTAATGTTATTTTAAGTCAGTATATGATAAATGAACTACTATTTGTTTTAATTGAAAATACATACTGTATTTATAGGGATGTAATAAATAACATTATTTGTTCCATTCAAAACAATATTTCATGGATTGTTCATTTAAGTTTTGCCCTAGTAAATGCAAACAAATTGAACCATATGAAAAGAGCTAGAAAATTATATGTACTTGTTTTTACTCCTGTATTTTCTTCCTACATTTTTTAATTGATTTGTTGTAAGTAAATGTACACGTCTGTAATACTGTATTGTAAATCCGTTGATTTTCAAGTTTTCTTTATGCTTAGTTGAACATTTTTACTATAGGTACATATGTAACATTCAATTCCATCTTCTCTCTGGAATGTCTATATTCAGGACGTTTTTGAGATTTAATTTTTTTTGTAATGCTGTTCTGTTGAACATTCAATTGCTTTATCCATAGTTCCCTTAAATTTTTTTAAATTTTCTTTGAGTTCTAAGGAGTAAACTATATAAAGAATAGTATTACGGGTTTGTCAATAACATTTTTTCTAATTGCCTGATTTTTGGCATGCTTTGGGCAATTAAAAAATTGAATTTAGTATTTACCATTAGTGAATATAAGACATCTTCAACAATCTATGAAAATATTGCCTTTATTTTTAATCTGATTTTGGCAATTGCTGGCCACGGCTTTACTTATGTATATTTGTGAACTTCACGTAAATTGTTTTCTCTCAAGCAAATGAGTTTTTTAATATTGTTAAATGGAAAGTTTGTGTTGTGAATTCCACCAAAGATAGGATTGGACTTTCACTTGGTGAAATTGTATGTGATTGAGCTTTGAGTGTGGAGTCCTTTTTTATCTGTTTCAGAATGTTGAATACAGTTTCAAAACTCCTTGATGAGTTTACTGGTCCCCCTTCTTCTCAATGCTTCCATCCCTTCAGGAAGCTTCCTACCATTAAGATTTCCCAATAATTGTGATTGAACATATCCGGTTCTCTCCAAATACTCATAATGAGCATTATATTCAGTCTTCCACTTTGGGCTGACACCAATTTGCCTCATAGCTGAGGCATTTGGGCAGCCGAGAGGTGGTCTTGCCACTTCCTTGTGCGTATAGTTTGGGGTACCTGCTGGCCCCACATGCGACTGGTCCTAGCTGGTTGGTGCAGGAGCTGGTGTGGTGGGTGTCGCAGGAGTGGCTCCTCCAATACTGCTATCACCGCTTACTGAAGTGGGTGTGTTCTGTGGTCTTGTTGAGTAGCCGTTTAGGAAATACGTCACCATTTCTCCTTTCCCTTTCACCTTGATGCTCCCACGACATGTTAGTGGATATCCCTTAGCATGGAGGATCTGGTACATTTCTTGTGTAACCTGAAAGCAAGGATTGGATTTGATTTCTCACTTTTTGAATTAATGGACTTTATGAATGATTGAGGAAGAAAATAGTTCACTGCTCCTCAGTGGTATAGTTGACGGAATATTTTTTTGACTTCTAATGATTTGGAAAACAATCAAAATTGTTTTCCAGTCCTGGTCACTATTTACATATTGCATGAAAATAGTGACCAGATCATTTTGTACTATTCCACCAAATAGAAAAATGGTGGGGTTTCTTTATTTTTGTTAAGTGACATGTAACCTTTAATGAAAACTTGCAATGTTAGAAGATTCATGTTTGTGCAAACTTTTTTTAACATTTCACTCTAAATGTTAATTTTTATTCTTGCAGGTATCACTCACCTGAATGTGATCCAAAATACCAGTAGAGTCCATTCGACTCGCTACATTGACTGCGTTGCCCCAAATATCATATTGAGGCTTGCGAGCACCAATGACACCTGCAACAACTGGGCCAATGTTGATTCCTGTGGACAGAAAGCCAATGGGTAAATAAAATTCTGGGTGAGGTAACTTTGTTCCAGCCCATCTGTCATGAATGTTTACAATTGATTTTGATTACTTAACTACGTGCCTTGGAGAATCGATGATTAAATTTTTAATAGTTATTTTAAGTTGCAGATCTACTTGCTGCAGAGGAACACTTCCAACACCAGTTCAGTAATAATCAAGGCTGTTCTTGATTTGTCCAATTTTCAACAACATTACAGCAAGGATTTTAAAATTTTGTACTAATGTGATTAGTATGAGTTCTAATTTCGTACATTGGATAAAAATTGAAATAAAAATTTATTTTTCAAGTGTGTGTATTTTTTTTCACCATATTCCTTGTTTTAATTTCTCATTTTTATATTTATCTAAATGTTAGACAAGAATTTTATCATCATCATCAACTATTTAGGTATAGGGCCAATGACCTGTTCCTATTCTACTAGTAGTCCCCTAGTAACTGCCAAGGTGTTCCTGGTCTTCCCATCTTTTCTTTGGCCGGCCTCTTTCTCTTTCGCGTCTGTCTGTACTTTAGCACCTGTTTTGGTATCCTGTTCATTTTCATTCTTTTTACATGTTTTTGCCATTTCTTCTGATATTTTACCAAGTCTTCAATTATGTTTTTGGTTTTTAGTTTCTTCCTTATTTCTTTATTTCTTATTTTGTCTTTCCTTGTCACTTTTAGTATTGGTCTCGGGTATCTCATTTGGGCCGCTTCAATTCTTTGTCTATCTCTTTTTTTCGGTATCTCAAGTTTCACTTCCATAGAGAAGTGTAGGTTTGGAAATGATGTTGTGGAGTTTTTAATTTTTGTTTCTGTAGTCATATGTTGGAAGTTTCTTTTTATACAGCCATTGATTTTGTTGTAGTTTGCCAACTTTGATTCAAAATCCTCTTCCTGTATTGAAATTTTGTTACCTAGGTAGGTAAAGCTTGACACTTGTTCTATTATTTTGTTTTCAATACCTTTTTTCGTCCTTATATGATCTTTGCCTTTGAAGCCCATTGCTTTAGTTTTCGTTGGTGATATTCCGAGACTATATTTTGTTATAATGTTGTTGAGTCTGTGTGTATCCATTTGCAGTTCATCCTCTGATGTCATTACAATTGCTTGGTCATCTGCATAAAGAAGGGCCTTATTTCTTGATCTCGCCCCATAGCAATGCCTCCTTTACTTCCTTCTTCCATATCTTCATGATATAGTTCATGTGTATATTGAACAGTAGAGGTGAATGAGGGCAGCCTTGTCTGAGGCCCACATTAGTGGGAATTGTTGCAAATGTGCCTCCATTTGCATCTTGTACTTTGACATTCGATTTTTCATATAAGCTTCTAACTGCTTTTACTGTGTGTACTTCGAAGTTTTCTTCCATAAGGATATCCCATAGCACAGGGCTGTCAAACGGAGCACGTACGTGCTCGGAGCGCGCTTGCGCTCCGCTAGGGCACGCAGGGCCCGCGGCCGAGGGAAGCTCGCGCTCCGATTTCTCAGGGATGCACAGAAGGAGTCGTGGCGGGGCGCAAGAAGACGTATAAAAAGTTTGTTCCAAGTGGGCTCTTATATACGTGCAAAATGTAACTTGTGCTCTCCAAATTATTTTTAAAACGTTTGTATTATTTTAAAATGTTTTTAAGACAGTTTTCATAAATGCAATTTGTATTAGGTAAAGTGTTTAAAACTTAGTGTATTTTAATATTACATTAATGTATCCGATTTTACATACTTATTACATATTTTTACTGTTTTCATTACATATTTATGAACGTTTTTTGACGTTTCATTCTACATATTTTTTCCGGTCTCTATTAATCATTACTCTATAATTTTTAAGTGCTTTTATTGCGTTCATTTTCACACGAAAGATATGCACATCGTATTTCTTTAAATGTTTATTTTCAATAATAATGTCAGTATTTTCTGAAATTATGATATACAATATTTATCTTGATTTAATATATATTTTGGTTTATATTTATTTTCTCACAAATATTCATTAGAATTAATAATTCTGTTATATTGCATTCTCTAACACTAAGTAGAAACGTGCGTTAATACTTCCGTGGTGTAATGATCAATGCTTGTGTAACTGCAGTTTTTGTTTACATGTCAATTTCCACTTAGTTCGTAAAAATTAATAAATGTCTGTTTATGATACACCATCCGATGTGTTTCACCCAACTCGCCACATTCGCACGATGTTTTCCTCACCCCTGCTTCCCGCCTGTGACTCGAGTTACTTCGCTACGCTGATATCGCCGCGTGCCCCAAACCTTTGCGAAGGCCATTCGCGTGCTCGTTCGTCCGACGGCCCTGCCATAGCACCTTATTTATTCTCTTGTATGCTTTTTCATATTCTATGAACAAGACAAATGTTTCCAGGTTCTGTTCATTTCTTCTTTTAATTGTCTGGTCAATAGTGAATATGGCATCAACTGTCCCTCTGCCCGTCCTAAATCCGCACTGCTTCCTCCCTTCATTTCCTCACTGTGTTCCATTAATTTGTTTTTTAATATGCTTGCGTATATCTTGTATGCTACAGTCTGCATAGTTATTCCTCTGTAATTTTCACAGTTTATTTTTTTGTGGATATTCCAGTTTCCCATTCAGTTGGGATTTTTGTTTTGTTCATATATCATTTATTACTTTTAGGAATTTTTCTTCTAGTGCCTGTCCTCTGTATTTTATTAGTTCACTGTTTATATTGTCTTCTGGTTCCTTGTATTTTTTAGGACTGTTTTTAACTCTTCCATAAGTATGAGTTCTGTTGAGTCCATGTTTTCTTCACAAGTATTTGGTAGGTCCATGTTAGATTCTTCCTCTTCCTGTTTGTACCATAAATTTCTATAATGTATCAATTTGTCCTCTGGTATTACACAAGAGTTTAAGTTGTCACTTTTTTCCATGTTCAGCTTCTTAATTATTTTGAACCCCATTCTCTGTGGGCCTGTTACATCTCTCTCCAGTGATTTTACGAATTTCTCCCAGTCCTCTCTTCTTGTTTTTCTTGTTATTCTTCTTACCTTAGCTCATAGTTTCTTGTATTCTCTGTGTATTCTCTGTGTGTTCTGGTGTCTCTGGTGTGTAAATATATTCTGTACACTTTTTCCTTCTGTTATTAGTTTGGCTATTTCTTCATTTCAGGTCCTCAGCCATTTCCTGTTTTTCTTTTGCTTGTATCCAACTGCCTCTTCAGCTATTTCTTTTATCTGTTTTAGTGGTTCCCATTCTTTCCCTAAGTTTTTGTGTACATAATTTTATTTTTCTTTGTTGGTATAATTCCCTAATACTTTGTTCTTCTAGAAGATGCACTTGAAACTGCTTTTTACTGAGCATCTTCTTTTTGGATCTTTTCCATTAGGTTAGGTTTTCCATTTTGAACCATTATTTTGCTTTCCACTAGGTAGTGGTCACTGTCCATTTCACTTCTTCCTCTAAACACTCTTGTATCTATAACTCGAATTTTTGGATCTTCTCTGATGATTGTGTAATCTAAGATGGATCTTGTTCCTCTTATTTCCCAGGTGTATTTGTGATTTTCCTTATGATTAAAACATGTGTTTGTTATTACTAGTTTATTGTATAAGCATAAGTCCCTCAGTATTTTTCCTTTCTGGTTGATGAATTGTTCTCCTTCTGTTCCTGTATATGGTTTATTCTCTTGATTCCCTATTCTAGCATTGAAGTCTCCTGCCATGATTAGTATTTCATCCTGTTTAATTGTATCAATTGTCTCCTGAAGTTTTTCAAAAAATTCTTCCACTTCTTGTGCATCTTCTCCTGCTGGAGCATATGTACCCATTATTGCTGTATCATATCCCTTATTCTCAATGTCATAGTTATTATTCTGATATCCAGTTGAGTCTATTGCATGTCGTTTCAGCACTTTTTCTATCATAATTGCTACCCTTGATGAAGCTCTTTCATTGTCTTTTACTCCTGAGTATATTAATATATAATCTAGTTCTTTTGCCCCCTTTTCCTTTCTTTCGTGTCCGTGATTACTGCTATTGAAATTCCTCTTTGTACTGGCTCCTGCTCTAGTTCACATTCTTTGTTAGTTATACTGCGATTTTTGTAGGAAGAGCTCTCAAGATAACTCAAATCCCATCTTCGCGATGGAATATGTCACGGCATTTCGTATCATTCACAGTCGTTCCGCTAGATTTCGCACGATCGCGACCGTATGAAGCAGTGCTTGCGATCATGCGACTTCTACCGGCAAGACCGAGAAAAGACGCGAAATGCCGTGACATATTCCATCGCGAAGATGGGATTTGAGTGGCCTTGAGAGCTCTTCCTACAAAAATCGCAGTATAGCCCTCGTACATTCCAGGTTGCCACTTTGAGATTTTCTGTTTTGGCTTTGGCTTTGTATTCTGCTTTGGTATTGTCAAGGATTTTCTTTCTTCTAAATATCTCATTAGAAAAGTAAGGGATTGTATGATTTTCATAAGTGAAGCCTAGACAGAAGGGAGCTATGCTTTTACAATGCTTTTTGTTGTCAAGAAAGCTGAATTGTGGCATTAAAATAAGTTTCATATCAGATTAAAAAACAACAAAAAACTAGTGCTACAGAATCGCACAAACTTGCTCTAATTTCTTTGGTCTGGCCTAGATTTTCCGTCTTGCCACTTTTGCCAACTGCCATCTATTGCCGCCAAAGTACATTTTTACTTTGCCTTATACATACGTATATACGGAGTAATATATGTAGTATAGAAAAAAATTATGTAATGCTGCGCGATAAAACTGCGAATTTTCAGCAGAAAATAATTCATTGCTAGGTCATGATGAAAAAGTGGATAAATCCATTTGCTAAATTAAGAAAAACAATCCTCTAACGTGTAGCCAGAATCTCTGATTTGTGCGTCCTTCATACCAAAAAACCAATTCAGAGCAAAACGTCCGTCTTGTCAGTCTGTGAACAACTCTAGCGCCAAAAACCATAAGTATGATTTCTTCCGAAATGAATATTCCCGATCGATTTTGTTCCCCTTGAGGCGCCGCAATTTTGAAAAACTCATCAAAATTTGGTGTACTTTACATAAAGGACATTTTCAAAATTTTTTCAGAAACTGCTCCAAATTTTTTCATTGAATTTCCTTTAAGAATAGAGTAAAATACACTTAAGATGAGGCCTGATTTGCATGGTTAACTGAATTTTCGAAAATTTCAGAAGTTTAATTTTCTTCGGCCTCTTCCTACAAAATTAAATGATTGAGATTTCTCCTTCGAATAAAATTTGTTCTCCACAGTAATTTCATTCATTTAGGTCATGTACATTGTTTTGAAAATTTTAGATTTTGCGCAATATTGCATGCAATATATGCAATTTTAAAAAATTGCAAAAACAAGAGTATCTACGGTGCAGCAGACATGGCACGTGCCATGGGCGCCATACACGGGGCGCTATTTAGAGTATACACATTAAAATTAATTTTTAATTTATCGAATACACGTAAATCTTACACTTTTAAAATATTAAGCTAGGTGACTGTTGCTTTTATCTGAGTTTTCTTGTATTTATTCCAATTTTATCACGTACTTTAACACGCATTCGTGACATGGCTACTGTTCGTTCTACTCTTTTTACTCTACACCCTCAAAGCCGACCTTCTGAAAGCCTTCACACACGTAAACAGTAATTTAGATAAACATATCCGAAGGCTGGAAGAGGTCGTTCTCTACAATGACGGTTGGGCACAAGTAGGCAACACTGCGAATTTTCCCAACCGTGCACCCGTGACTCCACATAAGACACAGACACCACATCCAGTCGCAATTCAAAACAGATTTAGTGTTTTAGATTATGAAACAGATTTTCCTCGCCTTCCTGATCCTCACAACCCTTCCCTTCCATCGACAAATACATGCACAAACCAACGCAAACAGGCTAGGGAGCGTGTCAAAACCAAAACACGTAAAGCTTCGCATCCTAGCCCACTTGAAAACAAAGCCATTCCTACTGAGCCTAAAAAACAGGTACTTATTTTAGCTGACAGCCATGGTCGCCATCTTTCCTCCATTCTCAGTAGGAAGTTACCCCCCAACTACTCAGTCTCGTCTATTTTTAAACCTAACGGGAGGTTTGCAGACGTGACTGCAGAGTTGGACACTCACACGAAGACAATGACCAATCAGGACACAGTCTTTATCATCGGAGGGCAGAATGACATTAATTTGGGCGGTAACTTTACACCTGAACAACATGTAAACAAATTACAATGTGCCGCCCAAAATATTAACATTGTAGTCTCGACTCTGCCCTTCTGGTACAACAGGCCAACACTCTGCAGCGAGATTAAGCACGCGAACCAACAACTAAAACTGCAACTGAGAGAAACAGATGTAACACTTTTTGAAATGAATTTCCTCTCAGTAAAACACTTCACCCGGCACGGTCTCCACATGAACCTTGCTGGAAAACATGCAGTCTGTGAAAAGCTTGCACAATACATCAACTCCAGTCCTACGCAGCCTCCTGCCAAAAATCCATCCCTTTCACCTTCCTTACGTTCCCCACCCGCCACCCTTATTCTGAACCATCTTACCCCCTCCTGTGAACCTACTCCCGTTTCTTCCATTCCCACTACCAATGACGCCTCTATTTCCTCACAACCTGTGACTGCTGGGACACATTACAACCTTCGACCACGCACTCGAGGTAAAAATGGAGTAAATATATAGCAACTACAGTCAGATGCAGCAGAAAAACATTCGTGTAGGTACTTGCAAAAAATAAAGATATTGCACCATAATGTTCAATCCCTTTCAAATAAAACTGAGTTTATCGAGGCAGCTCTACAGAGCAATTTAAATCAAATGGATGTTCTTTGCTTTACAGAACATTGGTTATCTCCTAATGAACCTAGCATTTTCCAAATTCCAAACTTTTACCTCGCAGGCTATTATTGTAGAAAAGAGAATCTCATAAAAGTCCGGCATATGGAGGTTCTTGTATTTACGTTAAAAATAATATTGATTCTATCTCCTTGACGGAATTCAATGAGTATGCCGTTGAAAATGTTTTTGAAATTTCTGTTGTACATCTTCCTGTGCTAAAAATGATATTGCTTTGCATCTACAGGCCTCCAACAAAGAGAGCTGCAGATTACATTTTGTTCTTAGAAAAACTAGAGATAACACTAATCAAAGTCATCAATCGCTCTTTTGAATTCATTGTTGTATGTGGAGATTTTAACATTGATTTTCTGGTCGAATCTTGCGAGAAAGAACAGTTTCTTAACTTAATTCCTTCAATTTAGATATTACAATAAAAGTACCTACACGGATCACAGTAAATTCAAAGAAGGCAATCGATCAAATTATAATTAACAAAACCACCACTCGACATGAAATTGAAACAAAAGATTTAGGATACAGTGACCACGATGCACAAATTCTTACCATTATACGAAATGCGAACAATGACACAATAAATAATACACGTATGAGTAGAGTGTTTTCTAAAAGTAAAATAAAATTATTCATTGATTACTTGCTGCAGGAGTCATGGGACGCGGTTTATAATACTATTGATACAAACGATAAATATTATTCTTTTTTTTCAACGCTTTCATTTCATTTTAACACTTGCTTTCCTCTTCAGAAAAGAAAATTAAATATTTCACGCAAAAACAATTCTTGGATAACACAAGGGATTAGAACATCATGTAAAAACAAACGAGTTCTCTCTTTCATTTCTAAGCATCATAACGTATCTCAAGATTTCCTCCTGTACTTTAAAAAATACAAATCATTGTTAAGAAAAGTCATAAGGCAGGCTAAAATCATGAAACACGATCAGGATATTTTGAACTCAAATAACAAAACAAAATCAATGTGGGATATAGTAAAAAATGCGACCAAACCAACTAGAAACCTTGTACAGAATGTTGTTTTAATAGATAACGATAGAGATGTGAACGATCCGGCAACAGTAGCTAGTCTCTTTAACCAATACTTTTCGAGAATTGCTGTCGATCTCACTAAGTGTTTTCAGCCACGAAATTCAACATCTGACGTTTCCCTAAAAATCGTAGACACTATGTTCGTTTCCGAAACCTCTTCCTATGAAATTCTCAAAATAATCGGTAAATTAAAAAATAAATATTCGGCCGGTTTAGATGAATTTCCGGATTGTTTGTTAAAGACGTGCGCGCCAGCCATTATACACCCGTTAACTCACATATTTAATGCATCCTTATGCACCGGAATTTTTCCAGATATTTTTAAAACAGCTAAGATTAAGCCGCTCTTCAAAAAAGGCAACAAAAATGAAGTTCAAAATTATCGGCCAATTTCTCTTTTGTCAGTTTTTTCAAAAATATTAGAGAGACTTTTTTATGTGCGAATGGAAACCTTCGCCTCATCATTGGATCAAAACGAAGCAACTATTGGAATATTTTTAGATCTTTCAAAAGCTTTTGACGTCATTGATCATAACATTTTACTTTCAAAATTACCTTCGTATGGAATCCGTGGTATTGCTCTAGATTGGCTATGTTCGTACCTTAAACAAAGATCTCAGAGAGTAGAAATACCTTACTGGAATGATGGAACTTTATGTACACACCTTTCCGATTCTTTGCCAATTGTACGTGGAGTCCCGCAAGGATCGATTTTAGGCCCTATTCTCTTCCTATTATACGTAAATGACATGCCCTTAGCGATTCGAAACGGAAGAACAGCTTCTCTTTGCGGATGATACAAATATTCTTTGCAACAAAGAAACCGTAAATAGTACAATATCAGACGTTTCAAATTGGTTCCGTAATAACAAATTAAAAGTAAATGAAAATAAAACAGTTTCAATGCAGTTTTCCATATCAAATAAAAAATTCTGTACTCCATTGAAAATGAACGGTGTGCCATTGACTGATGTTAATGTAACAAAATTTTTAGGTCTATCAATTCAGTCAAACCTCAAATGGAATGCCCACTTAAATGAATTGAACACAAAATTAAGCTCATTATGCTACGCGTTCATAATTCTTTCAAATTCCGTCAGCCTTCATACAGCTCGTTGTGTATATTTTGCCAATGTTCACTCCCGCCTGAGATATGGCATAATATTTTGGGGAAACACATCTTATAGTTCACAGACTTTCAGATTACAAAAAAGAATTGTACGAATAATAAGCAAATCCAACCCACGTGATTCTTGTAAGTCACTCTTTATTAATCTAGGAATTTTACCATTACCTTGTCTCCTGATTTACGAATCAGTAGTTTTTGTCAAAAATGACTTACTTAAGGACGGGAATATATTTTCAGCAAACGCCGATGTCTATACGTATAACACACGACGTAGTAATCATATTCACCAGGTGGCAGTATCAACAGCTCACTACAAAAAATTCACATACAATTCATGTACATTACTCTACAACACTTTGCCAGAAGACATTAAACGATTAAATTCAATAGAAAAGTTTAAGTCCCAAGTAAAATCTTTTCTGCTGCATAACTGTTTCTACACAATTCGAGACTATACCGAGCATCAAAAAGGAAAGTAGAATTAATTTTAACAATGATAGTTAATGTAATTATTTATCATTTGGACTGTATAATTCTAAAGAACCTGTAACAAGTATTGTACCACAGTTTCTGGGTTGATGGCCCCCATCTCGATCAGGTTTTTCGTCCAGTTTCCCTGATCCTTGAGCAAATGCTGAGATGGTCCCTTGTTTTGCTTCTGGACATAAATGTAACTTCATTATTTGTGCACGTCTTCTGAATTTCAGTGGGAAATATAGTTATTCAAATTATCGTTTTTCATATTATCGCGGCAAAAAGTATTATTCTTTCATGAAGAACATGAGGGTTCAGGGCAGGAATTTATAGCTAATTTACCTTTGAAAATATATTTTATTATATAGGAGCGAATATTTTGTCAACAAAACTCGAAAAAAAACACTCTCTTTTCTGTATTCAAAATTCGACTAGAATATGGTTTAGGATAGAGACCACAGAATTATGAAAACGTACACAAAATTCACTTCTCCCCATAGCTCGTCATACGCAGTTTTTAACTGTTTTTGACGTAAATAAATAAATAAAACAAATAACAATACTTCTAATTTGAAGTATCTTGACAAAGGCGCAAATTCCATGCCATGCCATTCCTTGCCATGGGCGCTCGAATACCTAGATACGCCTCTGGCCGGATGTGTCGTAAATTAGAATTTGCAATTTTGTATATTATTTCTTTGTTCGTTTTTACATTCGACCTTTTGTATATTTACACATTAATTTTTATAGAAATTATTTATTTTCAAATATTTGAAATAAAAATTGCTTGCTCTTTAAGGGAGTATCGACAGTGCAGGGAATGCTACAATTTAATTCCGGTTCGCTGTTGCGAATTCCTGTGAATTACGTGTCGTTACTTGATAAAGCTGTATGCTATCAGGCTTCTTTTTTCAATACAAGTTTACAAAACTTTTGTATTATATATTTTATACTCTTGTAGAATTCACATAGGTTTGACAACACTGCGATGGAAACTGAGTTGTTGGCTTCTTGGTGGAATTGGACGTTTTAAATAATAGCTAAGATGTTAGTAGGGCAGAAAGCCCTATGAAGCTGTTTTCTATAAAACGGGAAAGTATGTGCTGTTGTAGCACTACTAGTTAAAGTAAAAAATTAGATTTCACGTGTAGATTTTTTTCATTCGTAACTAATTAGCGTTGAAATTTTTTAACAAACTACTTTTAACATCACCCAGGAACAATGAAATAGTAGTTTTCTGTTCCCTTCGGGGTACTTGTTTCAGGCGAGTGCCTTCGCCTTTCACTATCGAGGTGCTTATGAATAAGCACAATAATCTCAAAAAATAAGATTGTTTGCAATTCTCAAGAAATTACATTTTGAATTAAAAAATAAACACCTGTTCACGTGTTTTTTAAAAAACGTATCTAATTGTTACAGTTAAATTCCCATCCCCGTTTTTTATTCGTGATTAGTTAGCGTTGAAATGTTTTAAAAATAGTGCACTCCTATTGTGAGAGGGGATGGGAATTTAACTGTAACAATTAGATACGTTTTTTAAAAAACACTGAACAGGTGTTTATTTTTTAATTCAAAATGTAATTTCTTGAGAATTGCAAACAATCTTATTTTTGAGATTACAGAGTCATCTATCACGAATCAAAAAACAAATTAGACAAAACATGTATTTTTTGTGTAAAATCCGAATCTGCAATAAAAAGGGAGAACCCATTTAAGATTTCAAAGTTGCATCCCCCCCCCGGGAGATGGGGGCAGATTGATTTTCAGTCAGAAAGATTTGGAGACATTCATTTCTTGTCTGGAAATTGTGCCGATACGTTGTGTATTTCTCAAGTTATTTCGATGTGTCAGGTTAAATGTGACACCCGGTATAGCTATTACCAAACAAATTATTGAAACCCTGAAACAATATTTTCTCAAAAACGGCTCCAAATGTTTCCATGAGAATTTGGATAATAGGACTATGTTTTACTCTTCTCTAATATTCTTAACTCATATTTAAATTTTATTGTAGGGTATTGAAAAGGTGAGAAAACATGAAAATATATCTTTTAGGTGCCGATACGTGGGAGCTGGGAAGAGAAGCAAAACGAAAATGCTAGCTCAATCTAAAGAGCTTAGCTGAGATTTTGTAGAGAGCCCTGAGTTTATATTTTTGTTAAGCTTTGCTCTCTTTATTTTTTCACCTGGTTTAAATAAATGAACTAAAAAGATATAAAAGTTTAATAATGGCTGAACTCATACTGAAAAAACGTTCTACAAGCCTACTCTCCCCGATCAAGGCTACCTCGGCCAATAGCGATATGACCTTTTACAAAGACGAAAGGGAAGATTCTACTGTTTCGAGCATAACATTTTTTTGTATAGCATTAAGTGTGTATTAAATGACGACGTTGCTTAAAAACTATATTTCGCCAATGACGTACGGCTAATCCTTTAGTATTTAAACTTTCATTACATTTATTCACGCCTGGAAAGCACCTAATGTTTTAAGTAAATGAAAAAATAATGGAAACATGTACCAGGCTGGTTGCTACCTTTAGTACTCCGTAATATTAAGCAAATTTTCACGCTCGTCGTGCAAGCTCACAAACCAAAATTGATACTCAGTGAGCCAAATTGGATCTGACATCTGTGACGTTAGCCAGCAGATAAGTGAACACAGAAATGGGCAATGACACGGTTTTCATAGCGAACTGCTGTTGCAACTGCTAGAAATACGCTCATTTGCTGGCACTGGCATTGGCTTAATGGCACTGCCATGGCTCCCTAAAACCTCTTAAGTAACAGTCACTGGTTTGAAGAATTTATAAGGCAATCAATGCATCGATAGTTTATCGACTTGCGGGTGTTTTCATATTTTTTACGTTCACGATGATTGTGAGTGGTACGTACATATTTAGTGAAAAATACATAAAGGGAGTAGAAAGGACAAGAGTCAAGAAATTGACATTAAAATATCGATGGCATCTAGCAGAGATTTGAAATTATTTCAATGAATCCTGGGTTCGAATAACGATTAGGGTCAGGAAATGTTTTTTCCAAACATCTGATGCAAGGGAAAGTGATAGCCATTTGGTAATGCGGGAAACGCGAAGTGGGAAGTCTACTGACAAAACCAATAGTGTGATACAAAGAAATACTTTGTAAGAAGTTAATTTTTCAAAATTATAATACAACAAGTTTACAAATGCATAAACTTTTAAGTCAATGAACTATTGCCTTTAAATTAGAAACTATATTGAATCTTTACATACAATTTAAGGAAATGTAAAAAAAAGTCTTAGTATTTAGAGGAGAGGGTTTCCTGAACTGAGGGTACGAAGAGTATAAAGAATGGGTTGGTACTGATGGAAAATGAGCGTTTTCACAAACATTAGAAATAATTATTCTGTCATTGAAGTTCAAAGAATAAATTAATGTTTAAAACTGAAGCAAAACATTTTTTAAATTTTTAATACGAAATCCTTTTTAACTTGTACTTTTATTGAACTCAGAAAATGAGGGGTTTGAAATGGAACTGTCCTGTTAGAGGGTGTTTGCAAGATTGATTGAGGTTTCGGGGCACACCAACTGGTATGGTCATTATACTGCGATTTTTTCTAACTTCACCGCTCAATGCCCGTCTTCACGATGAAGTATGTCATGGTATTTCGCGACGTTCTCAGTCGTGCCGCCAGGTACCGCATGAACGCGACCGTATCAAGCAGTGCTTGCGATCACGCAACTTCTAGCGATACGATGGAGAAAGACGCGAAATGCCGTGAGATATTCCATCGTGGCCATAGGGGGTTGAGGGGCAGAGTTAGAAAAATCGCAGTATAGTGCCAGTGTAATGAATGTTTTATCCCGGGAGGTGACGTACCTCCCTTACTGGATGGTGAAATCCGGCGCCAACCTACTCGTCGGCTTGTGGAGGTTTCCCTATCCAGGAATCTCTCACCAGCGGAGGACCGCCCCAGCCGTTTATGAGGGTACTACACTGGCATTCGTGTGGTGTTGATAGGAGAAATTACAGAAAACTACCGATCAGACTACACGTCAGAGTTCTTTTCCAGACACCGACTGAATTCGACCTAGTCCAATGTCGAAAATCCTCCATCGTCGGAATTCGAACCCTAGGACCTCCAGGACAGAATCGCTGCCGAGTCACCTGCAGAATGTTGCACTAGTGTTGCCTTTGAGCTAAACTTGGTTGGTGAGTGTTCATAAGTGTTAGGAATTTTTGCAAGGGGGGAAGGGCGTTAGGGAGAGAGATTTCGAGAACATTTCTTGAATTACCTTTTTTCTCAATTTCAAGTCGAATTCACACATCGTTCTGGGTCGTCCATAAATTACTTAACGCTAAAGTGGGAGTTTGAGGCAGCGTTACGCTGTGTTACATAGGGGTAGGGGGGTATTAGTTTATGTTACGCAACATTGATATTTATTTTTTACGTTATTCAACGTTTTCTGATATAATTCCTTTTTTGAATCTTGTACTAAAACATTAAAATATTAACTAATTATTTTGTTTTAAAAACATAAATTAAAGTTATTAAATGTAAATTGTTACAATATTAATGGAAATATTTTTTCAACAATTTGTTATTGAATGTGTAAGATATGTTTATGTAGTGTATTCTAGAATCCTTTAAAATCGGCGCAGTAGTCTCTCGCTCATGCGTCATCCACGACGGCGTGTGCACGACTTGTGATCAAACATTTTCTCGCCTATGCGGCTTTCCTTCACTCACAACTTGCCCAAATCTTATTGTTAGTCAGCACCGTCAACTAATTTCTATTTTAATGATCATTAATTTTAATATACAACACAGTAAAAAAATACAAATTGTCCATTAACGCTCGGTGTTTATGCACCAGGCTGCAGCGCTGTTTATTATTTATTGAAAACAAAGGTATTATGATGTTTTCTTTCTGTCAGTTTGGAAAGTCGAGGAGGACATGTCACGACGTGTTTACATCAGTGTCGCGTCCAGGAGCGTGGTTTTGTAAGAATTATAGCGGTGTTAATAATTGGTATGTCCTGAGTGATCAAAGCATCAGCACAAGTTCATTGTAAACGGTATGTATTGAAGAGTGGTTCGTAATTTTCAGTACTTTGTGAATATAATTAATATCTTCTAAGTGTAATAAATACATGTACATCACAAATTTAAGGTTAGGTGGAATATTCTATTTGTAAATGTTGATTAAATTTGAGTGGTGCGTTTTCGCACCACTCAAATTTAATCGAGCACATAGGGATGCAGTATGTGCAAAACACGCGTGTCATGCTTTCTACGTATATTTACATTTTTTTTCGCATTTATGAACATTTTCATGATGTACTAAACAATATTTACCATAGATTATTGCATTACAAGACAGATGCAAAATTTATTATACTATTTCATATTTCATACTATAGTGGTCTAAATGTGGATGAAGTTTCGGCTGGTTTGGAGAAGGGCAATAATGAATATTTGGCCAAAACCAATTTTATTGACATTTATTTTTCTCGTATTAGGTATGATGCCGACGAGCGTAGAGAGAATGATAATTTACGTAGAAACATAAACAATCTGAAAGCAGATCAGTTGGTTGAAGAATCAGAAGCAGTGTTAAAACATGCTGACGAACATAAAATTATTTGATGGTTTACTAGTTCATTGCTGTGTGTTTACAGACCTGAAACAAAACACGTAACGGTATACTTAATACCCTTGCAGGCCTTTTCGCTTCTTTATGCCCTAGGGCCTTTTGAATACTTTATGGCCCGCTCTTATACCAACACAACACACAGAACTTAGTTATGAATTCGATTTTGTAAAGTTAAGATGCAAGCAAATACAATAAATAAATGGCATAATGCTTAAATAGATAAAATAAATTGTTATAAACCTTATTTTGCTTATTTGATATGAAAATTGAAATTTTGAAATGTTTCCGTGAACTTATAATTGCCATCATTCACTCGCATTTCACTGTTACGTACCATCTTTTTTTAGTGACATAATTATATTCTTCTTTAGTGGCGGTACTCGTAATAGTAATAAGATATATAAGGCACATCGGCTAACATCCTCGAAATGTTATTTTTTGGTGTTTTGACATATTGTAAATAACGTTTGACAATAGGCGCTAATAACCTAAAAGTACCGTTTCATCAGCGCAATTTACACTGTTATTCACGCTGGTAAATCTCAAATACACCATAAAGAGTTTTATATATTTCTCAAGATTTTAATGGAAACCACTGTCCATAGTTTTGTTAGCTTTTGCGAGAATTTCCACAGGAACTTCACAATATTCTTTCATTTTGTACGAACAAATCAGTCCAATAACGATTATGCAATAGAAATTAGATATACACTCTGTTTTGTTTATCTGACGTCATATTGACAAATGACTGTTACAATGCGTCTTTTCACTTTAGACGCAAGAAATATTATAAAATGTTTCGAATTCTTGTTTTATTCAGCAACGAACTAGTAAACCATAAAGTTTTGTATGCACCACGGGCGTTACTAGATGTTTTTGCCCCTCAGGCGACTTCCAACCCCTCGGGCCAGAAGGTGACTGTGGAAGGAATTTGTCCCATGATTTATTTGCCGATAATAATTTTTGAGTCTGAAAGTTGTAAACAAGTTTTCTGAACTTGGTATTGGTATTGCTGGAACACTGAGGAGCAATAGAACAGAAATTGTCCCCTAAAATCGTTGATTACAATGAAGAATCAAAAGAATAATTTTATGTGAAATTAGAAAAAAATCTAAACTATAGTAATTTGCCGTTGGAATGAAATCGTGTAATGACAACTGTATCAAATTGTGAGTGTATTCATCCCATAATAACGTTAAACGATATTCCTCCACTACAATAAAAGAATATACCTGAACCTCAACTTGAGATAATAAGATATTCCAATTACAACATGCAAAAAACGGGCAGAATGGACCAGAATGCCTGTTACTACAGAACAAGCATTAGATAAAAAATGGCTTAGCCAATTTTTTTTGGGGGGGGAGGGACTCGATGTTACAATTGAAAACAGCTGACTTCTCTACGGGAAATCCCAGAACGGAGACATGGATCTTCTTACATTTCGAAGATGTGTAGCAAGAGACACCGCACAAAAGTATGGAATAGGTACGTATAAAGTTGGTGCAAATGTCACTCCGGTCGCCAATGGTGTTACCTCGTAAATTATATATCACTAAAATAGGTAATTTTGTTATACAAAAAGAACAAAGTGTTCTCTCTGCAAATCAAATTCCACGGGTAAGTGTATCAAGTTACTGTGCACGAGAAATGCAATTTCAGTTTACAGTTTTCATTCAAAAAATAGATCAGATGATATCCCTGTGCTTGGTGGTGCGTTTGTGCATCAGGCATTTGTTTTCTAAACTAAACGTAATAAACAAAAAATACTGATATAAACATTCACAGTATACTTATTTAAACATATTTTCCCAGTATCAACAATTTTCGTTACAAAGTTCTGGGCATTAATGGGTTAATTATTATTTATACTTTATTTTCACTTTTGCACTTGCAAGGGAGGGGGGTGTGGTCACAAGCGTTAAGTATTTATTAGGGGGGATTACATGCGCGTTACGGATGCGTTACAAGGGGGAGATGGTGTATTGAAAATACTCCAAATTTACGTTACGTAATTTATGGACGGCCCCTCTCCCTTGAGACATTATGTGTTCATGCTCTCACGTATTGGACGGTGTTATGCATCAACCAGCTAAGCGCCAATTTTGGAAAGGAAATGAAAAAAAAAGATATAGACGCCATTGGACAATGAACAAAGTGTACGCAAAATTTTGGCGCCAAATCTGTAAAAATAGCCTTATAATTAATGAAAAATGTAAACACCATCAGTCACATCAGGGATTTTAAGTTTCGCAACAACCGGCTATAAACCTAGATCTTCAAATCTGCTGTTCATAATCATTACGCATATTCCACTCATGTTTGTGTATTTTGGCGCTTCAATGAATGAAATAATTAAATTATAGTTTTTAAAGCTGAATATGTAATAAAACCTTTGAACACGATTATCTCAAAACTTGTATGATGTCGCATAGCCGGTTGATGCATAACACCGTCCTATTAACCTTTTCGTAATGTATGTGTTAGGTGTGTGGGCGGTGTTGGGTGCCGAGACTCTATCCCATCTCGAGCAGGTTTTTCGTCCAGTTTCCCTGATCCTTTGAGCAAATGCTGAGACGGACCCTTGTTTTGCTTCTGGACATAAATGTAACTTCATTATTTGTGCACGACTTCTGAATTTCAGTGGGAAATATAGTTTTTCAAATTATCGTTTTCCATATTGTCGCGGCAAAAAGTATTATTCTTTCATGAACATGATGTGGGTTAAGGGCACAAATTCATAGCTAATTTACGTTTGAAAATAGATTTTATTATATAGGAGCGAATATTGTGTCAACAAAACTTGAAGAAAAAAAACACTCTCTTTTTCTGTATTCAAAATTCGACTAAAATATGGTTTAGGATAGAGATCACAGAATTATGAAAACGTTCACAAATTTCACTTCTCCCCATAGCTCGTCACACACAGTTTTAAACTGTTTTTGACGTAAATAAATAAATAAATAAAAAAGACTCACCAATGCGGATCTTGAAGTTGTTGAAGGAGTGCTCGTTGACTTCGTTGAGCTGCTCCCGGATGCGCAGCGCGTAGTCCGCCATGGCCGACACGTGCCGGTAGTTCTTCATGTCGCACGTACTCCGCGTCAGACCTGTGTGCACGCCACATGCGAACCTGTAGGGGCGACCAAACTGCCGCTCGTGCGTTCAAGCGAGGCCCACAGAACGAAACACTGTTCGCTGCTCTCAGGATCAAATTGGTATCTGAAGGGACCAGGAAAGACCAAACTACTGGTTTCCCTACTAATATTGGAATATTGAACATCCAGTGTCCCGTAATTTGTTCGTGGAGCAGTCTTATTCCTATATGTGTAAATTACTTCCTCTAATACTTTGTGTAGTCAGAAACCATGTTTTGTGGGTCCTTGATACCGAGAAATCGATTGACGGCGAAAGTGTGTCCGTCCGTTCATCCGTCCGTCTGTGGTCAACGCCCAGAGGCGTACCTAGGCATTCAGACGCCCATGGCAAGCATAGAATTTGCGCCCCTGTGGGGATGCTTGAAATTAAGGTTGTTGTTATTGTTTCAATGGGTATACTGTGAATAGCGCCCCTTGCGAGTGAATAGCGCCCATGACACGTGCCATGCCTGCCATGCCGTAGATACGCCATTGCTAGCGCCTAAACCGTTCAGACGATTGTCTCAAAAATTGATATTCCTTAATCGATCTGAGCTAAATCGAGGCTCTGCGAGTTTCAGTCGGATATTTTGATTTTTGGGGGTATTTACGTGAAGCTTCAACATTTTCGAAATGTTCTCAAAGTGGCTCCAAATTGATTAAACAATGCCCCAAGATAGCGTAATAGTATATTATGAAACAATGATGTAATGATGGGTATTAATACACAAGTGTGATATTGCGATACGAGCGAGGAACGAGTATCGTAAACTTCACACGAGTGTATTAATATCCATTACACCGAGTTTCATATGTTACTTTTAAGTGATAACTATAATCACATTTAAGATAAAACAAGAATTGAAAATTTTATGACATAGCAGATTAATGAAAGAGACTTATAAAATTACCTTAACAATTTTCTTAAGTTCTAACTTTTTAAAAAGTTTTTGCTAATTTTTCCCATTAACCTCATCATCGGCCCCCTTGACGTGGCAGGGCCCAGGGCGACCGCCCGGTCTGCCCTTGCCTAGCGCCGGCACAGATTGCAACGAAACATTCGCAACGTCACGTTTGAACATCAGAGAATTCCTTCTTATTGTTGGGAAATGTCTTAGTTGTATGAAACGCAGTTGTAATTGATGATATATTAGCTTTAAAAGGAATAATTTGCGCACCTAATGTTCTTCGATTTGCAATGAGTTTTACAAATGATTACTGAGATGTGTCGTATGAACAGAAATTGAGGTATTATATAACATTTCGTAACCGTTACTAAGTGCGAGAAAGTACGTACTGTTGTAACACCACTTGTGTTTTTACCAAAATGTGTTTAACCCACTTGTTCCAATTTCACTGCTCTTCTAGAAGTTACGCGAACTGTGTACTAAGTCCAAAAAAAACATTAATGTCACTGGAAGCTGCCAAAACACTGTCATTTCCCTTTCATTTAGAAAACAAAACATCTTCTATCCACCCCTTACGAACTTTATTGAGGAAATAATTTGATTGATGATAAAGAGAGCTGCTGAGTAACAATGTATTTCCACGGAGGTCGAAAGTGTACAAGAAGTAATTCTTATCTGACGACTGTGAAGAATCCACCCGTGATTACATACTCATTACCCGTAACTGAGGTCACTGATCAGGTGCTACCAGTTTGTATATTCCCAGAAAGAAGGTACCGAAGTTTATTGCTGCAACAGGTCACATGAGTGAGACCAAATTTAGGTAAACATCAGGTCTGAAAAAAAGACCTTTGATATGATGCATTAAATGAGAATCTTGTTTATTCCACTCGCAGCTGGGCGTGGTCGTTGAAACCGGCAGTAACGGTCAGTATTGAAATTCCGCAAAGTTATAATAGATTTTAAAAGCGATAATCGAAACGGTAACTTTTGAGGTAACTCCACACTCTTTATTTATCTTATCTATTAAATTTCTTCCTCCAACATTCTTTGAATTATTATTCTGTCGTTAATATTTACTTATTATTGTTTACAAATAAATACATATGGGTGTGCATATATGTGTGTGGTCGCGCGTTTATGTTTGTTCCATAATTACTTCTGAACCACAGGGACGACTGCTTTAAAATTTTCATGAACAACCGAGAAAAATACTGGGGTGGGGGTGGGGTCTGACTTAAAATTTTCCCGAATTAGGTTACACCCCGAAGTTTGTGTCTGTAGACATTGATGCTAGGCGTTGGAGAATGACGGTATTATACGGTACTTGGCAGGGCGGAGCATGCGGTGCGGGCAGAGAAGCTAAAAAAATGAATATTAAGCACGCCGTGCATTCCCTACGAGTAACGGCTTTTTTCTAGATTAAGAGTAGTTTATGCAATTTGTTTATAATGTTTATATTGCAAGAGTACTTGTTTTGAAAGCGAGTGATGTTAGAAGCGAGTTTTCAAATTTGTACGAATTCAATTAAGCAACATTATGAACGAGATGCATACGCTATTATTTTGTATAAGAGCATTATAAATTTATAAGAGAATAAAACTTAATTTTACGAATTTATTTTGTGACGTCTCGCATATTTGACATCTGTTCGAGAAAACGGTAGTCGGCTGTTCCGGTTGTCGCTACCTAAACACGATTCTCTCGCTGTGATTGGCTGAATGTGTGATGACGCAATCATTCGTGCCGTAAAATGCCTTTTTAGGAACAATTTCTTGCAGCTGAAAAGGTCTTTTGTAATGCTGATATACGATGATTGATTGTTAATAATTCCGGACACGTCAACTACTTAGGTCATTAGTCCCGTAGGTGTAGTGCATGCTTTTTCATCGAGAGATGATGGCGATCTTCCACGATGGATGGCGCGATCCGGCGCCGACCTACCGTCGACTGGCGGGGTTTTCCCCAACCATGTATCTCCCACCAGTTGGGCACCGCTCTAGCCGGAACAAGCTCCAAGCCCCCGACCGGTCGCCTGGCATGTATGGTAGTGTAGTGCTTGTTAGTGTGTATGTAAGTAAGGGGTGAAGATAAGACAAGGAAGAGGAAGGAAAGATCGCGCGCGGTCCGTGGCCCGTGGCATTCGTTTGGTGTTGATCGGAGAAACTACGAAAAACTACCGATAAGAGCAGCCGACCGCTAGTATTCTCCTCCAGGCAGAGTTCTCAGTTCATCTTCCGAGCCACCTTATATATATATATATATATATATATATATATATATATATATAAGAGAGAGAGAGGGAGAGAAATTAAGCAAGAAATAAAAAGCACCCAATTTACACAATTCGACTCCTTTGTTATTTCTCGCTTAATTTTCTGTCCGAGCAAATATAATAATTTCTTTTGAAAGTAATAAACAATTTACATGTTTTTGCTTCCGTATGCAAATTTTTGCCTAGAAATAATTTTTCAAACCAACTTTTGAGTGCTAATAGCGGCTCAACCATTCGGAATATCCACGTAGTTTATTAGACAAAATATGCTTAGAATTGTCATAAGAGCTTATTTTCCAAGTTTGGACATTTCCTCCCCGGACAGCCTGTATATTTTATGTATATAAAACTCCTTTTGTGCGCCGAGGTGTTCGCGAGCGTAGTACCTGAAGCGGCCATGTAGGTGGCGCCGGTGGACTTGATCTTCTCGACGTAGCGGAAGCGCTCGTCCTCCAGCAGCTCGTCGAAGTCGGCGATGATCTCGTTGAGCACGCGCAGGCACTCCACGCCCTCGTTGTTGCCCTCCAGCTCCACGTAGAACTCGGAGAAGTTGGGGATGGACGCGAACATCACGCACACGAACTCGCACTGCTCGTGGTACAGCTCCTGCGCAGCAACCGTGGACACCCCCCACCTGCTCGTTCACTTTCATACGCATCCTCTGGTCCGTTTTACTCGCCCGGCACCCACTCGCACTGCCCGTTAAGATGTGATATTCTAGTGATAAGGGGAGATTTTACTACTTCGGGAGCCTCTACTTACGTCGGACCACTGCTAAGGTATTTAAGTCTCTACGGCTTACGTTATTTAAGTCTCTACTGCTTACGGTATTTTAGTCTCTACTGCTTACGGTATTTTAGTCTCTACTGCTTACAGTATTTAACCCTTAGCTGCCGACATGGGAATTCAGTTACACTGGTACCGACGTGGGGTCCCGTCGACTCATAAAATGTTGTTTCAAATATTACAGTATTGATTTATATTTCGAGTGAAAAACGTTGAAACTTACGATAAATGATGACTAAAGAAAACATTAATCATGATATATTTATTAATAAGTTATCTAATGAGAGAATATCATTTGAATTAGAATGATTGAAGAAAGTTATGCAGACCTTTAATTTAACGAATTTATCTTTACAACAAAAATTTATGTAACATTAAAAATGTATTAATAAAACTGCTATAACTTTAAAACTGAAAATCAAGTACAAAAATGTTACCACCGCAAAAACACTAAGTTTCTTAGACAAGTTTCTTTAGTCATCTTTTTCTGCACTCTTGCACACTCATTTGTTCTTTTCGTTATAGTATTTTGTATTCTGAATTATTTCTTATTCCGGTTCTTCATTCTCAAGAAATTCCTATTCATTATCGTCTTCTTCCCCAGCTTCTAAACAAAATTGTCCGTATGATGAGTAATGGTCACTTTCAATTTGATGATCCGAAGATACTGTCAAAACTACTGTACATTTGATTCACCCATTGCGCAATATTTTCTTCCAAATCATGGTCATTAATATTTACACATCCATGTACTAACTGGCAAAGTGCGATCGGAACTCAGTGAAAGTTACACTGCTACTGACGTGGAGTCCCTAGGTCTCCTGCGCGCCAACAAAGGCTGATAATTTCCCTGGAAAGCATTCCACAAGAGCAAGCTCGTGAACCATTACTTAAAATTGCAGAAGGAAAAGGCACAAGAAGAATCATTGATATAATAAAACGTTCATGCACGTACTAGAAGTTTCGCAAAGTCGGAGGAGTCTCAGGGACTCCAAGTCGGTAGCAGAGAGTTAATGCTCGCAAGGGATTATTGACAGTTTTACCTTTTCCGTTGAAACATTCGGAATCCTCTGTCCGTTAAGGTGGGTCTCCACTGCTTAATGGGGTGCTTATATGCTAGGGATATGAGACGGTTTGATCCGTCCGGGAAACACCAGTATCTGTGGTCTCAACCTCACCGGTAAATCAAACGAAACTCGTGTAGTAGTTTTCTTCCAGTTAATTTGCTGTGGATGACCCTTTTCTGAATGTTAGAGTTAGTTACCCTGTACCGAATGCAGTTCTTTACAGGGTAGTCAGGAACGCGCTCTCATTCGGATAATGCGAGCATCGAATGAACCGGGACGGGGATAAAATCTGACAGCAGAACTTAGAATTATGTGGCGTGGTAAACCCGGAGGACAGAACTGGTTATCTGTGCATATATTCGGGAAATGATTAAATATGAGACGCGCAGACATGGACAGGCAAAACTACCGTATGTACTAAATATGTATGAAACATGTATTTCTTGTCATCATTTAAATTTAACATGTTGGTTCATAAATGTTTGGAAACTTTTCTTCAAAGTTGACCGAATATGTTAATTCGTAACGTGTTAAACTTTGAATTTTTTAAGTTTTATGTTTTCTAACACGAATAGAGAGCATGTTCAGTTAATCTTTTGTTCCGTCGTTTTCATTGCAAGAGATATTTTCGATTACGATGTTCGATGTTCTAGAATCTAGATGCAAGTAAAATGAAATATCTGTGGTAAAGCTCTCTTGGCGTCGGAAACGATTCGTCTATATTGATGAGACATTTAATGGAAAAAGTATTCTGAGTTTTCTTACATCTGCATGCTTGTCGCTGGCCAGGAAGTGTTCTGCCACATGAACTGGAAGAATATTCGCCAGCAGTTTCCTGTTGTAGGCCTGTAGATGCTCCATGTCTTCTTTTTCCTCTGTAAATGAAAAATAGCGGTAGTGTAATATATTTTTACCGACAGTATCATCTTTATGTAGTATCTTTGCCTGACCTATCCCTTGAGTTTATTGAAAACGTATTTGAAGCGATAGGAGGAAAGAATAGCCTGCAAAAGTGAATTAGAATTAAGCATCAATATATGGGAACATCAAAAATGCTGTCATTGGTGGGGCAATAGTTTTCCAGAAACAAATAGACATAATTTGAGTGCATTTGAAATTAATAACAAAATATTAAGTACATTTGATGGACGGATATACAACGATAACTAGCTGCCATTATACAGTGTTACATTCATGTAAATTATTGAAATCATTAAAATTCGTGGTTACATTAAAAAGAGATAGAGACAGTTTTTAAGTGATCCGGAAGTGACCGCAGCTTGAGCATGCACGTGAAAAATACATTTTGGATCTTTTCGCTACGGCGTCTACGTCCGTCTTCCATTTTCGTAAAGACCTGGACTTAGAAGGTGGCATAAGGGCAGTGAACATTACGTTTCTTCTCAACGGCATTGTTAGTTGTCACAAATGATCTTGAGAGAGAAGTGGATCAACTTTGGACTATGTGTATTTAAATGCTCTGCTATTATGTCTAGACCAAATTGTATGTGTATTATAATACTCAATTTGGACAGATCAATGTCATCAGCATCACAGGTTGTTAAAATATAAACGTGCTCACATTTTGTAATAATTAACATATTTTTAAGTTAAACATGATTGTTAAAATTAAGCCAAAATATATGTTGAGTTGAAATTTTGAAAAATAAAGAATTATTCGAAATATAAATTTTTTATTTAGTACTTTTTTAAGCTCAAAAATTAGAGGTAGGTGGAAATGGAATTATCATCTCAAGGACGTGTTCGTAAGTGTCACGAGTTGTTACAAAGAAGGGAGAGGGTAGGTACACATTAGTCAATCCGCGCCCGCATAAGCCACTTGCCCGCCTGGGAAGCCCGGCGCTCTTGCGGAGAACGGGCAACTTCCCCTCACTCCGCACTCATTTCCCCTCCAAATCCACAAAGGAGTGTACTAAGGTCCTATTAAATTAAGAAGGTGATTGACAGTTCTGTGTGACGTCAGGACGCCTCTCCCGTTTCCATGGCAGCTGCCAACCAGAGAGACAAAACGTGACGTGTCAGGTCGCTCAGTTGCCTCTGCCGAACACGGGGAACATTTGAGCATCGCACAGCGACTTCCCCGCCGCCGCGCCGCCCGCGTTTCTGCCTGTGCTGCGCGCGCAATGTGTACTGTGTTGTGATGAGTTGCGTTGAGGTTAGGCTTTTGTCGTATTTTTTACACTTTTACACGTATTTTTTGAAGTGTTTGTTTTCGTGTCCCGGTAACACGTGCTCAGTGGTTTGCGACCTGGCAACGTCGCTCCCCTCCACTCACAAGTGTCAATCACCTTCTTAATTTAATCGGACCTTAGTCGCGCAACTTTTCTTGACGTCTGAGCTCCCTAATGCTCAAACCAGCACGACTCGACACGGTCTGGTGAAAACCTGGGTCTCACACGGAACGGCATGGCAAGATTATTATTGTTGCCTACCGCTGCTTTCGAATTCAAACGATGATTCATATTATTCAGAAGATACAAATTAAGTACATACACGAATACCATATCTCATTAATAAGCAATATTATCATTAATTATTTTCATTTGTGGTTGCTATTAATTACTTTATTATTTGTTCTATTTTATCGTCCATAATATCCTATTGTATTAAGAGCGAAAGGGGCATCAATAGTTTTAATTATGTTACAGTTGGCAACACTCGTGTGATGTGACGTGGGCAGTGACGTCCTCTCCCCGCACCTCGCGCTGCGAGACGTCGAGCAAAGTTGCGTGATTAGTACATGCACGTGGTGAACCGGTGCGAGGCGGGAAAAAGTGACTTCATACGAAAATATGTTTGCCAGATTTGTTCTATCAAACAACCAAAAATTAATTTGTGGTTATATTATTTACTATTTATTACCATTTCATATTTATTTTCTTTTTAAATTACCGGCAAAGGTGGTTCAGGGCATCAACTAATGCCACTGCAGTGCCTCTGAGCGGGAGGTAGGGGAGGTGTTAGGCCATTTTGGTGAAAAATATCGAATTTCTGTTTTTGCGTAAAATGCGTTCCTTGGTACCTTCTTAATATGTTACAAACACAATTTTTTCGGGTTCGGACCTTCTGGCGGTTTAAATGGCCGTTTAAATGCCTTGCTGCATCGAGTGCCACGCCCCCTTTTTTCTCAAGCATCTATTTTCTTGATTTTTTTTGCGTTTATTCTCGCCTTTCTAATTTTTAGGGGTTTTATTTAGTGTGAAGAACATGTTTGCTAACCTGTACAACGCAACTGTTTATTCTTTGAGTTTGACTTTGACTTTGAACGCGGCCACACAAATCTAAATGGTGTGGTGTCTGCAACAAGCGTGGACACAGGAAAGGTAATAGATGTTGAAATCCTGACAAAATATTGCCAGACCTGCCAAAATTTAAAATCCTGTGAGGAGAAATTAGCATGTCACAGAAATGGTAATGACTGTAAAATGAGGTTCTAGTGGTCAAGGTTCTAGTGGAGGTATGGAGTCAGCAGGGGCTGTTGCAATTTTTAACCGCTCAATTCAAAGGCATGGTGTACGGTATGTTAAATACTTAGGAGATGAGGACAGTAAGGGCTTCCAGAAAGTTGTGGAAAACAAACCTTATGAAGACACAACTATTGAAAAATTGGAGTGTGCGGGACATATCCAAAAGAGAATGGGTAGCCGCTTGAGAAAGCTTAGGAAGGAAATGAAAGGGAAAAAACTTGAAGATGGACATGTTTTATCAGGAAAAGGAAGACTCACTGAAAAAGAAATTCATAGTCTTCAGAATTATTATGGGATGGCTATCAGAAATAATGTAAACTCCTTAGAAAACATGAGGAAATCTGTGTGGGCAATTTTTTTCCACAAGATTTCCAGTGACACTTCCCCACAACATTTTCTTTGCTCGAAAGAGGAGTCAACTTGGTGTAAGTACAATAGATCATTGTTAACTGGACAACAATACACGCATCAGCATTCATTGTCTTCAGCAATTGGAAACATAATAAAACCAACATTTAGAGCTTTAGCTGAACCTGATTTGCTGAAGAAATGTCTTCACGGTCAGACGCAAAACCCGAACGAATCATTCAACAATATAATTTGGAGTAGAATACCCAAATCTACATTTATTGGCTTGGACACACTCAGTTTAGGTGTGTTTGATGCAGTTCTCACCTTCAATGATGGAAATATTGAAAGAATGAATGTATTAAAGCAGTTACATATAGAGCCAGGAAGAATGCAGTCAAGGCGTTTAAAGAAATTGACATTTTTAAGAATAAATAAAGCAGATAAAGAAGAAGAAGATTTGTTTAAGAGAAATAGAAAAGCTCAAAAGCAGAAAAGAAAAGCTAAGGAAGATGATGAAGATCCTGCCAACCCTGAATATGGAGCGGGGATGCATTGAGGAACTGTACAAACTTTAAATCAAAATAACTCAAAACTACTTTTTTTAATGCTAAGGTTCCTCTTACTCAAAAACTACTTGTCACAGACCATTCAAATTTACAGAATGTATTATACAACTATAGATACATTTACTGAGTTTGTTTCAATATCATTCCTTCAATATTTTGAAAGTTATAAAAAATTATTACAAAAAAATGTATTAAAAATGTGTAAAAAAATTAATTTTCGTAAATTATTTATTAAAAATTATGTTAATGTCTCAAAAAAACTCAGGAAGTGCAGAAAAGATGTTTTCAAAAGTGTACAAAATTTCATTAGTGTGCTATTAATAGATTCTGAGAAACGGGTACATGAAGTTAGGAAATTTAGCATTGTCAGCATAGGGCCTAACACCTCCCCTTAACAGACAAAATCCTCTACCTTAACGAAGGAAGTTAACACAATTATCGCACTCTTGAGTTAACACAATAACAAAATCCAAATGCTTTCGATTCAAAATGTTTCATTTTACTCTCAATTGACAAATTGAAAGGTGAATGATGTATTATTGATTTTAAGGGATCATTTCTTTGCTTAGGTAGAGGAAATGAGAATTAATATCGGTAAATTTGGAGTAATGAGTAGAGACCGGAAAATATGTAGTATTAAACATCAAAATAAATGTAATAAAAACAGTAAGAATATGTAAAATCGGATATATTATGTAATACGAGTATTAAAATTCTCTAATTACAAAACATTTAAACAAAATTATATTAGAAAAAATGTCCTAAAAACATTTTAAAATTAATACAAATGTTTTTAAAAACATTTTGGAGAGCATAAGTTCATGCAGACTTTGCATCATACAACTTTCTCGTCAGTAGTAAAAGCTTCATCCCCCCTCTCCGTCCATAATTTGTCCTTGAAGTGCTGCTATGTTTAAATCGGACTCAAATTCCCTTGCCATGCCTGGGGTAGGAAACGAAACTTTGGTGAACGGCTAGTGTGAAGGGGACTCACCGGTGGCCTGCAGCTTCCAGAGGAAGTCGAGGCGGTAGGTGGCCTCCGTCTGCAGCGAGTGCAACACGAGCGCGGCCAGGAAGCCCAGCAACAGCACGGCGGTGAGGCAGCGGCCGAGCAGGAGGTCGGCCAGCGCGCGGCCCGCCGCCGCCTCCGCCGCCGCCGCGGCCGCCGCCGCCGCCTCCGCCGCCGCCGTCGCCTCCGCCTCCGCCTCGCCCTCTGCGCCCTGTACCCTACCACAACACACACACATAGACATGCACCACCGCTCCTTTTTCGTCTTAAGGCTTATACACGGTACAGTTTTCGTGCAGATTCTTCATGTAGTCCAGTCTTTACGCTTTCTGCATGAAAAAATTATGAATATGTTCGTAATTTTTCATGTATAGAAAGCATACAGTTTGACTCCAGCGTCTATAGCGGCTGAATCGTTCACTAACGGTAATTAATCGGCCATGTCGATTTTGTGGTTAGGTGTGTCAAGGTGCGATTGTATGAAGTGATATATTGTGATAAACTACCTCTTTCCTTATCCCTGCCTTCCAATTTTTATTCTCTATGCTCCTCACGGTTAATTAATACTAAATCAAGATCACAGCCGGAACGCACGCACAGAAATACCATCACTGAAAGTACTCGGACGGCGCAATTCAGTTGTTTCCCGGTAGCCCCCGTAGCGGCAGCTTGTGGCGATTCATGCAGAAAGCCTAAAGTCTGTTATAGACAGTGTATGCACTACTTTTTGGCTTTTATACGTTCAGTTTGAGATCTTGACGTTCCTATACAGAAACTGTGCGAGAATCTACACGAAAACCGTACCGTGTATATCGTCCTTTAAAAAAGAATCCCTTTCCGAGAAAAAAAAATCGTTAACTTTATCATCCAAAGACTTGTTATACTGCGATTTTTATAACATTGCCTCTCAGGCCCCTATCGTCACGGTCACGATGGAATATCACACGGCATTTCGCGTCTTTCCCGGTCTTGCTGCTAGGTGTTGCGTGATCGCAAGCACTGCTTGATACGGTCGGAATCGTGTGTTAATTAGCGGCACGACTGAGAAAGACGCGAAATACCGTGACATATTCCATCATGAAGACAGGCCTTGAGAGGCAAAGTTATAAATATCGCACTGTAAAATGTGTAGTATTAGTTCTTATTTACACAAAAAATGTCCTCAAATTATTTGAAATTTATTCTGGGGACCGCCGTTTACACCCCCCATTGGTATACTCTAGGATGGCATTGGTATGAGGCTGTTAAGGGCAATTTCTGTTCATTTTAAACTTCATAGAGATTCAGCTCGACAGAATCATGAAGAATTATAAAATAATACATGTAATATTAATTTGGTATTGAAGAGGTATGTTTTAGAGTTTTAATAATGGTCGAGTCATGAATCCTGAGGTTTGCTGCATACTTGTTAACCGAGATGGACATTCCGACAAAGTGAAACCGGAACGTTTAAGACAAAACATTCGATACTGTCATTGCCAGTGGGCAGGTCGTCCTCTGAGAGTTCGCGAACTTGCCATCACCAATGCAGAGTGAGTTGCCTATCAGTTCGGAGCGCGGTATTAGAAATGACACTTGTGTAAGTTCGTTACATGCATAGACATGCACAGAGGGGGTAAGGGTGGGGTCAAAGGGCTATGGCACCGCTGAAACTTTCGAAAGGAACCCCATGGCCGACATAATAAACCATTTTGTTTCCGGAAATATGGTCGATTCCTGCTTTCCTTTTTAAATCTGAAACTTTGGGGAATTGAAACAAGACATTTGAGAAAGAACCTCTCCAAACCATCATGCAACACTATTTATTTACACATCAAATCATTTGTTAATTCTATCGTTAAAGTTATAATTTCCTCCTTGTATAATCTTTTATTTAGTAGAACAGTTTGTCATAATGTAAATATATAAGATTAATGGAAAAGGACGCTCAGAATAGTTATTTGTCTCCACCTTCTTGCTTTAGGCTTCGCAAACCTATGCTTACTTGATATTTTACACCACACGTTCGTAGCAAAAGTGATCATTTATGATCCCCCTAAATGCCTTAGAAGTTTGCAACATTAATTCTGAATCATTGTGTACCCAGCAGGAGTTTTTTAAAAAACAACAACAAAACTCGCACTTCCAGAAAGGTATGCAGTGCTGGGCTGTGTTCATTGTTGCCAGATAGTCTTAAGCGATTCCCTCTAGATAGTACTGTGAAAACCCCAAAACGACAAAAAAAATCCCCAAATTAAAAAAAAATTATTATTTCAATTTTACAATGTATGAGGAAATATGAAAAGGAAAGAAATACGAAAAATATTATTAATTGTATATGATGATGTTTACATTTTACAGTTAACTTCTCAGTTACAGTCAAATTGAAACAATTGTAATACGTAGTCGGTCCGCATTTTACTTACCACCACCCGACCAGTGTACCCTTACTTCCCAAAATTTTAAAATCAAGTTGAGTTCTCATCATTGGCGAGTGTGATGACTTCACAATATAACATTTTTTCAGAACTATAACACAAAATCCACAGTTTAAGAACTCAATGAAATCCCCCCAAGAAACCCCCCAAATAAATTTGCCCCCTAAAACAACCCCTAAAAGCAATAAAAAAAACTAAATTTGGGGGGGAAACCTCTAATCTGGCAACACTGGCTGTGTTTAGACAGTGGTGGTTAGGCTTGGTGGTGGTTAGGCTTGGGCGGGGGAGGGGGGCAACTGACCCGCGCGCCGGGGCGGTGGGCGCGGGCGAGGCGCGGCGGGGGCGGGCGCGGGTGGCAGCAGCGACGTCAGCGCCAGGAAGGACGCGCAGATGGTGGCGAGCGCCAGCAGCTTGGCCGGCGTCACCAGCACCTGGTGCACGGCGCACTGCACCATCACCAGCAGCACGCAGAACGGCAGGTACTGCGCACACACACACACACATACACTGCCGATCAGTTCACCCTCCACTTCGCTGAAATTTTTCAGTTTTTGAGTCGTGATCGTTACTGAGCAGTGGAGTTTCAATAGAAAATTATGAGTAGATGTAGAAGGATGGAAGAAAGAAGATGAATGTAAAAAATGTGAGAACTGTTTTTACCAAATAGGAGAGAAGTGAAAGGCAATGTCTATCAGGAGCAGAAATAGAAAGGAAGACTGAGAAAAAGGAGACGGGGAACACGTAAAGTTTGCGTGCAGGGGAGTGAGGGAGGTGAGGTGGCGAGGGAAGTTGCACGAAAGATGAGAAAAGCAAAAATGTTAAGTCTCTTCTATCTCTTTTTCTCAGTCTTCCTTTCTATTTCTGCTCCTGATACACATTGTCTTTCACTTCTCTCCCTATTTGGTAAAACAGTTCTCACCTTCCGTAAAGAAGGAGTTGAAAGAAAGAAGATGGAAGAAAATTGTGGAAGAAGCGAAAATGAGGAACTACGAAAGGAAAGAAACGTGTAGCTTAGGTAGAAAATGTGAGATAAGAGTATCAGGAATGGATAGACGAAACAAAGAACACAAGAGAAAGAGCAGAAAGAAAGGTATCCCGAGAAAACGGCGAAGAGAGAGAAGAGCAGGAGCAAAGAGAGTTGTAGTGGGAAGAAGTACGAGGGAAAAGAGGAATTAAAGTACAAACGAGAAAGGAAAATGGAGAGAAAGATAAATAAGAGGAGGCGAAGGAGACATTTTAGAGAAGAGAGAATAAAAGAGGTAGGAAAAACGCAAGGACAATGGAGGAGAGAGAGAAAAAAAGAAGAGAAGCAACACAGAACGTGTTCACTGCCGATGAAAGGTAGGCGAAAGAGGAGAGACGGACTCACGTCGGCCACGTAGGCGTTGTGCGTGCAGGGCGCGTGGCGGGCGGTGACGGTGGCGTCGGGGCGGCGGGCAGCGTCGCCTCCGCGTACCACGCCGTGGCGTTGGCGTCGGCGGGGGCGGAGGCGTCGGCGGCCGCCGCGGCGCCCGGCACGCACGGGTCCAGCAGCTGCTCAACGCACGCGCAGAGAGCAGAAATTAAAGTAGTAGTGGGAGCGAATTGGAAGGAAGAGGGAGAAATGGATAAAAGAGAGAGGTGTTTTTTAGTTAGTTAATGCCTTATTTTACGTGGCGAGACTCGGGCCATCAGGCCCGCTCTTCCCGTCTGACCACGCAAATTTTGCTACGCTCCTTTCACCTAGCGGAGAAAGAAGGTATGTAGTATCTCGGGCGACGAAAGAGGTGATTTGAATTTAGCTCAGAGGCTTTTTTTGTGCTTGAGGATCTTTTACATGCAGTAAATCTACTAACATTGGACAGCCGCCGGCTTTACTTTCCCTCCGAAGGAAGGCGTACGAAGGAGTTTTTCGCCCTTGAAAATCCACGGCTTCGATCGGGTTTGAACCCGCAATCTTGGTACAACAATTTGAACCGTTTACCATACGCTGACTGTTTATACCATCGAATCCACAAGGTTTTTGGGTAGAGTAGGTTGTAGTAAAGATGAAAAAGGTGAGGTAGAGAAGGGTAAAAAGAAAGAGGAATGTCGGTCTTGCATGTTCAAGAACTCGGAGTACTCAACACTTGAACTAATCCGAGCTCTTGTAGAAAATGCTCCAGAAAATCAGATGTTTCGTGAACATTCGGTTACCATAGTATTGCTATTCAATGTTTTACAATGCTATACAATTTCCGCAATGTTGTTCAGGTATTCAATTACACGTTTACACTTGATGTGTACTACGTAGAGTAATAATAACTATGCAACAGAAGGAAATTGTGAGCTGCATGAAATTGCTAATTTATTATCTTGAAAACAACTGATTAAATGCACTTTATTCCGAAAATTGTATGTTATTCTAAACGAAACCTAGCAGAACGTTTGTTTTATCTTTTTACCTTGAAGTCGTAGGCTTTCGCGGCCAGAGTTTAGCAGGGCTGTGATACAGACGTTTCGGGCCATCTTGTCGTGGTCTTCCTCAGGCAGACCAGCCCTGAGGAAGACCACGACGAGATGGTCGAGATGTCGGCATCACAGCTTTCGACGCGACGTTACCCGGACACCTAAGAGCATAATTTGACTTTGTTCTAGATGTTCGGTGTTTGAACGCACACGATCAGCGAATGCAAATGTTGCATTTCTGGTGTTATAATGAATGAGCTATAAGAATTTAGAGTGTCTACATCAGAAGTGAATAATAGAAATTGCACAGAAACAGTTAGAGTTCATTGTTAAACAATCAATCATCCGCTGTCAGATATTTAGTTAGAAATTTGCTTACATACGTTCTGCGTCCATGTTGATATATTGTCGAAAGAAGAAATAACTTTTTGTATTCAAAGATGGTTATTCGTTAATAGCGATGAATGGAATGAACACTTCAATAGCGTTCCACCGACACGGAAGGCGGTATTCAATTTATGGAAACGTTTTGTAGCAAATGAATCAATGATGGACTGTCATAAAGTCGGGTAGGCCATCATTAAGTGAGGAGACAAAATTTAAAGCATTACAAGCTATTGTACGGAGTCCTACAAAGTCTACTCGCAGGCTTCGCAGATGTGTCGATGCAGAGGGAAAACAATTTGAAACAATGTACTATAAATTATGAGAAATAATAACTTCCATAAATAACTCACATTAATGGGTAGTGACTTTTGGTCCATCCTCTATTTTCGTAACACTGCACATTTACATAACGCAATCAAACATCAGGACGAAAAGCCACACTTAGAGGACGAGATTAGTTAGATAATTTAGCAGCCCGCTCTCCGTTAAGAACAATCGAAACAAATAAGTTGTACATAAAGATAGTATATGCGTAATCATATTCAAAGGATAGTTTCTTGTGATACGATAGTCAAAAGTGACGTTTATTTTGCAAGTAGGAATTATTGCGACCGACGCCGATAGGACGAAGTGGCGCAATCATGCGAGAAAAATAAAATTTAATTGGATAATAAAAATCATTGAATTGGGTTCCACGTCACCTAAAATTCAAATATAACTGATCAGACGAAGGTATTTTATCTGTCGCATTCATCAGAACGTTTGAGCTTCGCCTCACTCTTGGCACTAATGTAAATATAGAACTTTTAACACAATTCACACGCCCTAAAGGTACTAGGTTCTATCTAAAAATGTATTTATTTATATGAAACATTCTTACAAGGACCGCGACAGTCAGATCAATTGGGGAATATACATTTTGGAGAAAATCAACTGAACGGTTTAGTCGCTAACGTTGTTCACAGACGGACAGTCAGACGGAAAGACGGACAGACAGTCGTTTGCCTTCATTCGATTTCTCTATATCAGGACCCACAAAACATGGAATCTGGATGAATGAAGTGTTAGAGGATTTTTTCTAAATTCAGCAACTGGATTTTCCACTTTTTTTTACCAGGTACGGTAAAAAACGCTGGTTTATGGTTTTTCTTTCTTGGCGCGTGGAGGTGTGTCATCAAAATGGACTATCTCACGGTATTTCTCGTCGTTCTCGGGTGAGCCGCTAGGAGTCGCATGATCGCGACGGAATCGAGCAATGCTGGCGATCGTGCGACTCCTAGCGGCACAACGGAGAACGACACGAAATACCGTGCGATATTCCATTTCGATGACCCACCCCATGCGCCAAGCAAACCCGAAGTATACGCGGGATTCGGCGAGCGGTCGCTCGCCGTGCGGAGGCGCCTTGTCGAGCGAAGACGCGTGGCGTGAAGGTGGCGGATACTCACGAGCGGGCGAGGGTGGCGGCGTAGGTGGCGAGCAGCACGACGCCCGACGCCGCCTGCGCCAGCGCCCGCTGGCGGCACACGCGCGCCGCCGCCCGCCGGAGCAGCGCGGCGCCCCCTGCGCAGCACAGCACGCGCTCAGCCACGCCCCTCTCCCACCCGCGCGCAGCGCAGCGCCCACGGGGAAATTATACTTGGGCTACCGAGGGATCGAGAGTGAGAAAGTGAGAGAGAGGGAGTGGGGCTGTGAGTGAGTGAGGGAGCGTGTGACGGAATGAGTCACGCCCCACCCCCGCGAGCGCGAGCGGCCTCAAGAAATTATACTGGGCTAGCGAGGGATCGAGAGTGAGAAAGGAGAACGACAGCGAAATAGTGCGATAGTGATTCGAGTGAGGGGACCCCGGGAGTTATGAGAAGAGGAAGTAAAGAGCGGGAGTCGCGAGAGCGAGTGAGAGTCGCTCGCCGTGCGGAGGCGCCTTGTCGAGCGAAGACGCGTGGCGTGAAGGTGGCGGATACTCACGAGCGGGGCGAGGGTGGCGGCGTAGGTGGCGAGCAGCACGACGCCCGACGCCGCCTGCGCCAGCGCCCGCTGGCGGCACACGCGCGCCGCCGCCCGCCGGAGCAGCGCCGGCGCCCCCTGCGCAGCACAGCGCGCGCTCAGCCACGCCCCTCTCCCACCCCCCGCGCGGCGCAGCGCCCACGGGGAAATTATACTGGGGCTAGCGAGGGATCGAGAGTGAGAGAGAGGGAGTGAGACAGTGAGTGAGTGAGGGAGCGTGTGAGTGAATGAGCCACGCCCCCACCCCCGCGCAGCGCAGCGCCCACGGGGGAGTTATACTGGGGATAGCGAGGGATCGAGAGTGAGAGAGAGGGAGTGAGACAGTGAGTGAGTGAGGGAGCGTGTGAGTGAATGAGCCACGCCCCACCCCCCGCGCGGCGCAGCGGCCACGGGGAAATTATACTTCGGCTAGCGAGGGATCGAGAGTGAGAAAGTGAGAGAGAGGGAGTGTGACAGTGAGTGAGTGAGGGAGCGTGTGAGTGAATGAGCCACGCCCCACCCCCGCGCAGCGCAGCGGCCACGAGGAAATTATACTTGGGCTAGCGAGGGAACGAGAGTGAGAAAGTGAGAGAGAGGGAGTGAGACAGTGAGTGAGTGAGGGAGCGTGTGAGTGAATAGCCACGCCCCACCCCCGCGCAGCGCAGCGGCCACGAGGAAATTTATACTTGGGCTAGCGAGGGATCGAGAGTGAGAAAGTGAGAGAGAGGGAGTGAGACAGTGAGTGAGTGAGGGAGCGTGTGAGTGAATGAGCGACGCCCCACCCCCGCGCGGCGCAGAGGCCACGGGGAAATTATACTTGGGCTAGCGAGGGATCGAGAGTGAGAAAGTGAGAGAGAGGGAGTGAGACAGTGAGTGAGTGAGGGAGCGTGTGAGTGAATGAGCGACGCCCCACCCCCGCGCGGCGCAGAGGCCACGGGGAAATTATACTTGGGCTAGCGAGGGATCGAGAGTGAGAAAGTGAGAGAGAGAGGGAGTGTGACAGTGAGTGAGTGAGGGAGCGTGTGAGTGAATGAGCCACGCCCCACCCCCGCGCGGCGCAGAGGCCACGGGGAAATTATACTTGGGCTAGCGAGGGATCGAGAGTGAGAAAGTGAGAGAGAGGGAGTGGGGCTGTGAGTGAGTGAGGGAGCGTGTGAGTGAATGAGCCACGCCCCACCCCCGCGCAGCGCAGCGGCCTCGAGGAAATTATACTTGGGCTAGCGAGGGAGCGAGAATGAGAAAGCGAGAGAGAGGGGAGTGAGACAGTGAGTGAGTGAGGGAGCGTGTGAGTGAATGAGCCACGCCCCACCCCCGCGCGGCGCAGCGGCCACGAGGAAATTATACTTCGGCTAGCGAGGGATCGAGAGTGAGAAAGTGAGAGAGAGGGAGTGAGACAGTGAGTGAGTGAGGGAGCGTGTGAGGGAATGAGCCACGCCCCACCCCCGCGCGGCGCAGCGGCCACGGGGAAATTATACTTGGGCTAGCGAGGGATCGAGAGTGAGAAAGTGAGAGAGAGGGAGTGTGACAGTGAGTGAGTGAGGGAGCGTGTGAGTGAATGAGCCACGCCCCACCCCCGCGCGGCGCAGAGGCCATGGGGAAATTATACTTGGGCTAGCGAGGGATCGAGAGTGAGAAAGTGAGAGAGAGGGAGTGGGGCTGTGAGTGAGTGAGAGAGCGTGTGACGGAATGAGCCACGCCCCACCCCCGCGCAGCGCAGCGGCCTCAATGAAATTATACTTGGGCTAGCGAGGGATCGAGAGTGAGAAAGTGAGAGAGAGGGAGTGAGACAGTGAGTGAGTGAGGGAGCGTGTGAGTGAATGAGAGTGAGTGGGAGGGGCCGGGAGGTTATGAGTAAGAGGGAGTGAAAGAGGGCGAGAGTGAGAGAGTGAGCGAGCATAAGAGTGAGAGAGCGTGAGGGAGAGAGGGTGATAGTGAGAGAGGGTGTATGAAAGATGGAGTTAGGGAACCAGAGCGAGTCAGCGAGAGTAGGTGCGTGAAAGTGAGTGAAAGAGTGAGAGTGAGTATGAGTATGAGGGTGAGATTAAGTCAGAGAGCGATGGTGTGTGCGTGAGAGAGCGAGAGTGCGACACTGAGTGGGGGAGCAAGAGAGTGAGAGGATCAGTGAGAGAAAGGGAGCGAGAGTGAGTGAGAGCGCTTGAAACGAGTGAGAGTGCTGGGCAGGAGAGAAAAGAAGGGCGAGAGGGGGGCGACGCACTCCTCCAATCAAGAAAGGAGGTGCTTTGGAACCCCGACGTGACCGTGGGCGTGCTAGACGCGTGGGAGGGCGGAGCGGGAGAGCGGCGTGGCAGAGAGCGCTTACCTGCTTGTTCTCGGAGCGGATGAGCGCGTTCACCAGGCTCACCGTGAGGGCGCCCGCTGCCAGCGTCGCGTACAGGGACGCTGTCCTGCAAACCAGGGCGCTCTGCCAGGGACTGCTCAGTTAGAGGGGCAAGCGCATCCATGGGAACAGGGGATTTTAAAAAAAAGTCTATGAACTATACTTGGGGTTTTCTTTCCTGGCGCATGGACATTTCGTCATCTGTTACGCTGTGTTGCCGCACACTCGCGCGGCTAGCAAGTGGTAAGCACGTATCTGGAGCCACGAAGCCCTTTGAGAAGGACGTTCGCGAAATTTGTCGCGCGCTTTGTCAACACTGTAGTGACGTGGAAGCTCCCTATTGGAGAAACCCTTCCCTCTCCATTTTTCGTCCGTGACCTTGGTGCGCCTAGTACGAAAAACCCAAGTATATACTTTTTTTTATCCACTATCATTATCTAAAGCCAAACTTCACGAAACTGCGATCAGTGTCGTAATAGGAGTTATTAGAACGCAAGTGCTATAATAACACGTGGCTCAGTGTTACCAACATAAAACAGTATCGTAATGAAAGTAATCTTACTATTAATCCACTGTTTCTTATTAACTGGTGTCAACATGAGTATGCCATCTTGTACTGGACAAATCGTCGTTCAGATGGAAAAAAATGTGTTTCTAAAATAGTTTTTTATGATACGAGTGGTACAAATAATATTTTATTTTACGAGTAGAAAAGGTTGCAACACGCGGCCGATAGGCCGAGTGGCGCAATCCTGCGAGGAAAATTAAGTCACTTTTACAACAAGTGTCGTACACTATTTTTAGGTTAGGTTCATTAATATTCAACAACTGATTTTATTTTAATTTAAGTATACACATCATTTAATGATACATTAAGGCCAACTGTAGCTGATGCGGTTAAGGTGGAAGTATTTTGTTTTCACAGATGTTTCTAAACACTTGAGTATCGTCTCACTTTTAGCACTAATGCTAAAAATTGAATTTTAAGCACGCTATGCGTCCCTGTAAGAACAGCTTTAGTAAGAACCCCTTAGTGACTGCCTGAAAAAGACGATTTCTGTTGCATGTTTTCAGATGTTAAATGAAACGCGCTGCACAGGGTACAAAGCTCTTAAGTAAATAATCAAAACCTTATATCTTTATTGTTCAAATAGTAAGTTGCATAGCAAAATGTCTTTTTTGTTTCCTGAAAATATTTAGTTTTGAGATTTTTGTCATCTAAACGACGAAATAGTTAAACGAAAATATAGTTCATTGGAATTTTAACAAAATGTTTTACTATATTAGTATCGTAACATGTTATTATGATAGTCGTTTGGATATACTTCAATATCGTGTTGTTTTACGATATTCATTGCAAAACAAGTTTAATATTCAACAATGCAATAACATTTGATTAGTGCAGTTATACGGATGCTATTACATGCTTCACTCTAATGGATTTATTAAAGTTCTTGTTGTTTAAGGACTTCATCAATACTCTTCGTTTAGAAGACAATAGAAAGGTGTTGGAAATCAACGTACAACATTACTATCTTATCTAAAACGCTTTCGAACTATTACTGTGGAAATTCAATAAAAATGTCTTTTTAAACGTCGTTGATAAAAGTTTGAATTATACACGATTAATATAACATCACAATGAAACTCGTATCGCCTTTGTAGCCATCGGCTAACTCCTCGTGGATCAAAGTCGTATCATTATGATGCCTAAACTGAGCTTGTTTCATTACACTCGACTGTGCGAGAATACTCCGTGTAATTTTACAATGCAATACAGAAACTTCTACGGGGAAATGCGCATTTTAGTAATTAATTTGGGATATTTATTAATGTGTCGGACTAAAGTCACTGTTGTGGAAACAAGAGTCATTTTGCAATTGGTTTTGTGATAAATTTTCAATTGCAGGAACGCGAAATAAATTAACCAATAGAGTTTCATTTGCACTTCTAGATTTTTTAAAAAATTCGTTTGACATGTGACATGAATGTACACAGTATATGCGTTTAAATATTTTTGGGAAATGTTGTTGCAAGCTCCAATTAGTTTCCACTCTACAAATAGTGACTCCCCTTTGGTCCTAAAGAATTCATCAGCCCCAGCGTGCAGACCACATCATGCAGATGATTTCGCATCAGCGAAATGTGTCGTATAAATTCACTAGGTTGACCTTACATACCACACTGTAAGCTTGTTTCGGGAATGAATTTTAAAACAATGTGTTGAAGGTCAAATAGTGAATCCGTATTCATGACGCGAAAATGAATATTCATCAAGCGGTTACCTAGTGATGAAAGAGTAAACGTGAGTTGGGTTTGGTTTACACGGAAGCAAAATAGTAATCAATGATTTGAGACTCTTCTGGTAAAATTCTGGATACTATACAACAGTGGCAAACAATATCTAGACGATAATAATAATGGTGAGCAGATAGAGGAAGGTCATGTTTACATTCGTTTCCGTAGTTGCAGTAGTGGCGCGAAAATGTTACAAATTAGAAACGAATCAAGTTATCATATTTTGTGAAAATTACTGTAACGCACAATTATATTTATAGGTGCGGAAGAAAAGCGTTCAAATATGAATATTTTTGCTACATAAATACTCAATAAAGCAAGTAATTGTGTTTAGTTCAGACAAATCGCTTATGTGAAATCGTTTCGAGAGTTTGGAATGGTTTTTCAGCGTTCTACGTACAAGGGTTGGATTCAAAGTAATAGCAACACTTTTATAATCCATACAAAGGTTTATTCATCGAAGATCATTTATTGCATTCCTTTAATGTTAGCACCCCTACCACCTCTGACATCTGCCATACGTGTGGAAGGCGACCGCCCAACGCTGCGAATGACAACTTCTCTTGTGTGGTGCTGCCAGCGAAATGGTTCCTTCATTTTCGCGAAAAGATTTGAATAGGATGGACACATGTTGGGTGAATATAGTAAATGTTTTGAAAATACCATTTCCCGTTACGCAGGATCTTCGTCACAGTGCTAGCCGTGTGAAGTTCATTGTGGAGCATGATGGGAATCAGTGCCAGAACATGCAGATGGCGTGCAGACGCCAGAGCGTGGCGATTTTTTGGGGCGAAGAAAACGCGGGCGTTTATTCATTTCCTATCTTTTCGAGGAATTCATCAACGCCTCTGTCGTAGCTATTCACTAATTCCTTTGCAAGGACATGCAATGCCTCTCTTGTACCTCATTGAGTTGATTCGGCTCCAATTTTGAGTTTTTGATTGATTGATTAGTGATTCCGGGCGTGACCACTGCTAAGGTCATTAGTCCCGTAAGTGTCGCACCTGTTTTTCCCTCGGGTGGTGGTGGTGAACTTCTCCCGCTAGATGGTGAGATCCGGTGACCTACTGTGGGCTAGCGGGGTTTTCTCCCACCAGATATCTCCCACCAGCAGGGCGCTGCACCAGTCGGAACAAGCTCTAAGCTCCCGACCGGTCTTCTGGCGTGTAGCGCACGTAAGGTTTAAGTGTACATATGTAAGGGGTAGGATAGGGTAAGAATGAGAAAGCAAAGATCGCGCGCGGTCCGTGGCCCGTTTGTTAGGGTACTGCTGAGATCAGCACAGCCGGCCGCTAGAATTCTCGTCCAGACAGCGGCAGAACGCGACCTAGTTATCTTAGCTAGTCTCGAATATCCTGCCACCCTCGGGACGTTAACGTAGGACCTCCTGGTCAGAGGCACTGCAGTGACATCAGTTGATCCTCTAGCCGCCTCTCCCGGTACCTCAGTTGTTTACCTCAGTGTATTGATACGAACTGCAATTTTGAGGAACCCAGAGTATATTCCATCGTTTTCTGGCATATTATTATTCATTTCTAACCATTTTGTGAGGGTACTTTCACTCTCGTCGTGTGTCATGACGAGACCTCGGAATTTTAGGCACAAAAAAGTGATGATTTAGACACCTAAAATAGGTCATAAAATTGTAAAATTAGGCACTTTTATGCATAAAAAGTGACGTTTTAGGCATTTAAAATACGTTATAAAATTATTAAACCCGGAATTCAACAAACATTAAACATGAAAAGTTATGTTTCTGACTTCTAAAACTGATCGCAAAAGGATTAAAATTAGGCACTATTTATCAATGAGGAAAGTTAAGTATTTTTGCATTTATGAGAGTGACTACAAGCATATTATTTTATTGACATTTGTTTACTTTCATTTCATCCATTCTTTCACACTTGTTATCCTCAACCTGTCAACTGCGCAGCTGCACCGGGAATGGGTGCAATTCCTGAAATGCGTGCTGATCTGAGACGAGCGTGAAACATCCTCTTTGTATTGACTTGTAGAGCTCCTGATGTTGGGTGTGTTGGACGAGAGATTTCGGAGCGTAGTCGATTGCGTACTTGATCAGGGAATATTCGCGTTTCGGAAAATTCGGGAAAGTATTTGCGTTTCGGTGTAACAAATTTAAAAAAGGGAGTAATTAAAATATAATTCTATTGACTTGTTTTAATAAAAAAATATTAAAATAGGTATCAACCGCCCTTTTAGAACATTTTAGGCACTATTAGATGCTTTCAGTAAATCTATTTTTTTCATGAGTCGTAAACATGTTAAATTATTTTCCACATCCTCCTAGAGCAAGGTCGATGCCACGAGCGGGAGTCCGTGGCACGAATGCCACGACGAAATCGCCCCTCCACTGTAGCGATCCTGAGCTTGCTCAGTCGCTATTTATCGATAAGAAAAACCTCGTCTGCGTGCTTGGCCGCGCGATTACGTAACCCGTCGCCTTATCAGCGGTCGCTGGAGGGTGGCGGGGGGAAGACAGTTGTCCCCCCCCTACGCGGAAAAGAAGGGGTTGTAACGGCGGTGCGAGGAGAGTAGGCAGAATGTTTCGAGAAGCGGCAGCGTGAGGTAGCAGCGTGAATTTGGAAGCTGATGGTGTGGGGCCGCGAGCTCCAGTTAGCGAGAAAGGAGAGGTTTGGCCCAGTGGTGGCTAAATTCACACCGCAGATGCGCGTTCGACGGAGGCATCTGGTCTTGGAGTACGACGTGGTTACAGAGAGAACACGTGCTTAGGCCCAAGACAGAGCGTCGGCAGCCGCATTAGTTCGCTGTGAGTTGTGCGCTGGTGGCGAACGCCACGGCCACCGAAATAAGGTCGGTGTTAAAGACAAAACAATTTTGTATGTGATACTATAAAAAGTAATGAGAATTTGGAAGCAATTGACTGTAGAATGCAGGTTGAAGTGTTGTTCCTGTAGTTCACTGTCAGATTGTTTAATGTTTTTTTTGCCATTAACACTCTTGCATAATGTATGATATACCCGACCATTGGTATTTCCATAATCATTGTGTACTATTTTCAAAAGATATTTGAAGTAGTGTGTCTTTCTAAGGGGAGAACATCACTTATTTATGAAAGAATCTTGTCACGTTAATAAACTGCAAGTGCAGTTTCTGTCTTTAAATCAAAAAGAACATTTTGATGATAGTGAAAAATCCAAATCAAGTTAGAAACAATTTGGGTTATTTAGGTACAATTAAAGGTTATAAAACTATATTTGCTATGAACTGTTGAAGAATTTAAGTGAACTTAAATATCTTGAAATATTTATTGAAATTTGGATGCCTGTTGAGTAAAAATACTACATATTTTTAATTTCAACCAAAGGTGTAGGTTGTAATAAATGTTTCACATTTATGGTGTAAACACACATGTTTAGTTTTTTTTGCAATTTCTTTGAATATTCTGTGTTTTCAAAACTATGTTTATTCATTTTAATTGTACACAACATATGTCTTTGTAATTGAAGTGAATTGTTTTGCAAGAAACTACTATGTATGCTAATGCAGTGTATGTTGAGGAAGGGTTAATTGCAATTTTTGTAAACAGAAAGTGCTGAGGCATTTTGTCATCCGAAATGTCTGTGCTCTACCCTCTGATGTAATATTATGTGCACTCATCTCCCCAGAGATATCTTTGATTCAATTTGTTGGATTTCAATTTATTTTTGTCACAGAAGATGTTGCTGTGATGCTAGTTTGTGCCAACTTGAAATTCATAATTTTGCAGTTGATTTTTCCTCAAAAAGTTTTTTTTACGCTGTTCAGTGTTGTATTTTCTTTGTTCATTTGTTTATCTGTGCATGTTAGGTAATTTTGCAATTTGTGTTTTTTTTTTGAAGATTCAATTATATTAATGTTTGTGGCTTTCAACTTTGTGTTTTTTTTCAAAATTTCAACAAGAGCCAAATTACCCACGAAATTTCCCCACGGCCGACCTACACGTTCGGTCACACCACGCAGTTCATTACCCCTCCACCAGGGACAACACCATCCATATTGTAAAATGGCGAGGTTACTACTACTCGTAATAGTTCCCTTTTTCGACGCTAGTTGCGCAGATAAGCTCGTGGCATGCTTCGGTGCCACGACACGTGCCACAGCCACCAGTAGAAGACCTTGTCACCACTGTCCTAAAGGAACTAAATAGCATTTGTCCTATAATCCGAGGCCTAGTCATCTCCTGCTTCAGACTACCGAACACATTGGTGCTCATCACAGCTCATAGAAGCGCATTCTTTATCAGCTACGAAACCCTAATGGCACTGCGACTCGTCCACGTGACACCAGAGTTGCCACTACTTTATATCCAACCATTGTAAAAAGATGTTAGGCGAGGAAAAACAGAAGAGCTGGTTTACGGACATTAAACTTTTTTTGTCCGGCTCGCAGAAGCAACTTGTTCTTCGTATTACCATGGAGCTGTCATAAGCTGCACAGCTGCTACAGATGCGTAGATCACCATCGAACAGAAAAAGTACGTGGCCAGCATGCGATCCCTTTCATTTGAGTACTGCAACACAAGACATTCATGAAATTAAGTTAATCAGAAGAAATGATCAATATCTCAACCTTTCCGAGTTTCCAGTTTTTAATACAATATTAAAATACATATAACGGGAAAAGGAATAGTCAATTAGTGGCGGTGAATCAAAGGAAAAATTGCACTCAAAGAAATCGTTTGCGCAGTGCGCTGATTGCTGAAGTTGTCTTTAAAGAGTTGTGCGACACAATGTTTAAATCGAAATTAACGCAGTTATGAATTGTAGGGCGGAAATCTGAGGAGTGGATAGGATAGTTCGATCGAAATGGATCATTATTAATTAATTCTCGCCGTTTGTACTTAAAAATATAATTAAGGAGGAATCTACAGGAAATTTTGATAAGGGCCCACGGAGTTTCTTGTTACACTTTATGAAACACCGGGCGATTCTGTGTACTGAAATCTAACATAAAAGGCAATAAAAATAGTTTTTTTATAGAATTAACTCATAAAAGCAAAGAAAACGGTTTATGAATTCGACATTTTAGTAGTTTATGTTCTAGACATTTCTTCAATACTGGCGTTATATGAAAAGTAATTAAAATAAAGACTTACATAAATTGCCAATATTTATATATTTATTAAATACAAACTTTCTACACATTGTTCGATATGTTTCTCTCTGGAGAAAATTTTTGAAGCGGTCTTTTCTCCGTGTAAACAAGTTAGAAATCATTTGTACGTGAGAAAAAAATAAAGATATTTGAAAAAACTCGATTTGTCGTTAGCCTTACGTCGGGTTGGCAGTACATCCCTAACTTCTAAACCCTCTTTTAGAACTTTTTTATTGATTATTTGCATTCTAGGGGCTGCTTCAACTGCTATGGTCAATAGTCACGTAAGTGTAGGGCATGTTATGTCCGAGGAGGTGACATTGCTCTTCCCTCACTAGAACATGACATTCTATTAAAATTAAAATATGTCCGATTAAAAGAAGTTGGTGATTGTCTGTTGTGCTTTGGAAGCTGTAGCTTCATACGAGTGTACGATTTGGGTACTTTAATAAGTATTTATTTCAAGTGTGTATTTTCGTGTCACGGGAACACGTGCTCAGTAGTATGCTACCTGTCAACGTCGCTCCTTTCCATTCGCAACTGTCAATCACCAACTTATTTTAATCGGAACATATCGGTTTGCACGTGGTTTTTTCTCCGACAGGTATCCCTACCAATGGAGGATTGTTACAGTCGGGCAAGCTCTTAGCTTCCAATTGGTCTCCAGACATATGTTGCAGTGCCATAAAGTTAATGTGAGAGTGTATGCATGTGTATGAGGAGAAAGGATGGAACACACACGCGCGCGCACCACACACACACACACACACACACACACACACACACACACACACACAAGAATAAAGAAGAAGAGATCGGGTTCGTGGTCATTTTGCACAGATGCTGGGCCGGTATTTGCATGATATTGATCCAAAGAATCACGGAAAACAAAAGTCGGTCGCCAGAAAACAGTTATAGTGAGATGGTCTGTTATGTCTGTTTTGGACAATGCGTGAAGAAATCACAATTTAATAGTCAAAGGTAAGCTCTTTTAATACAAATATGCACAGATACTTGTAGAGTCTATGCTAAGTAAAAATATCCAAAACATACTCTGAATATTCAAGTGCTTGGTAGCACCGGTAATATTATTTAACCGCTCTGAAAATTTTCCCCTATTGTTTTCACATTAAAATTATTTATTGTGAGAGGAAAAACTCGCAATTTCGCCAAAACTAATGACCACTTCAAATCCTTAAGGATTGTACAAAATGTTACTAATACTACAACTACTTCTATTAAAAATACTTCTTTCAAACTAAAAAAAATTGTCATACAAAAGAGTTAATAGAATATGAAATTATGCATAAACCTGAACCATTGAGAACCTTTGCTTTTTAGTTTTCCGTATAAATACGATGATGACGCGTCCCCTAAAAGGTTGTTCATTATATCAATTGAATGAGCGGGCCCCAAGTTTCAAATTGTAGTACATTTCAAACTGTTTGCTGTGAAATGTCATTGGCTGGCAGAACCGAAGTGAGCAGTCAGAGACTCGCTCTTGCAGTTCAGGGTGAGACAGCGTCAGAAAGAATCAATCGAAGTTCAGCTGCCGCGCTATACACATCAGCGTTATACTTAAGCAGAGTGATTTGAGAGTTTTATTTAGACCTAATTGTAGTATTGAAAAGTTTCCCCGCAAACATTTGAAACTGGTTCAACGTGATATTTAGGTACAGGACTCACGCTGTTTGTTTCAAGAACAAACATGTGCCTACTGTAGAACATCCGCTTGGTCTGGGGAGTCTGCACTAGTGTGAAGCACTTCGTCAACTTCTTTAATTGTGAGTTTTTTTAAAACTTTTATTACCTATCCATCGTTAAAGCATATTGGAACAGCTTATAAGGTTAATGTAATAAATTTAGTTTAGTGTCACCGTGCATGCTACAATTAATGGTCTTGTTCCATATTTTAATTTTATTGAAAATGCATTTTCATTTGCACTGTATGCAATGAAAGCAATGCCTAAGTGAGAAGTAGTCAATATCAAAAACGTCTGTTGCATTTTTGTTAGTATTTGCAAATTGTTCTGTTTTGTAAAATTTTATTCTTTCTAGCTAACATTTTGTTAGTACTTTTCGGCTGTTCTCTAGAAAGAAAAGAACGCAAGCTATTCATGAGTGTTAAATTTAAAGGGTCATGAGCAAGTGAGGTTATGGGAATAAGGACACAGACAAAATGCACATGAACGATCATATGCGCTAGTTTGCATATGTGTATTATTAACATCGCCGCACCGTTTTTAAAATTTCTTTATATCTGAAAGATATGTTGAATTTGAAAGATTATCTTTAAATGAAACTGTGTTTTCGTTTCGAACAATCTTAGTAATCTACGGCAAATATTTTCTTCGTTCGAGAACAACCGGAGATTACCGAATATCTTAAGCCAGTCGATCGCTTTTCTGATTACCTCTAGTAATTAGAGTAAAAACATTGTAATTTTTATTGGAAATTGTATCTAAGCACTGTTTTTTTCTGCAGAACTGCAGAAAATGCAGAACTGCACCATTTGGACGATGTAACTTGGCAATCTTGGAGAAAAAACAGCTTAACACATTCATTCATTCATACAGCTCAATACATTCATGAATTTAAAATATTTTTTCTTTAATTTGTCATCAGCTAATATCTTGTTAGTGTTAGGTGTTGGGAGAATAACTGTTAATTTTCTTGCCAACACTGATCACTTGCCAGGACTGATCAAACTTTGATTTCTTGAATGATCATTTACAATTCCGATAATTCCTACATACAAAATGTTAATTAATCTAGTTTAATGTACACTGTAGTTTGAATCGTGGAATCTAGCATTAATTAAAAATATTAAAAGCATTGTTGTTGAAGATACTGCTGCTACTACTACTGTATCTTAACAAAATATTAAATAATCTCTTTATAAGACAAAATCACAATCAAACAATGCCATAATCATATCACAGAAACAATTTAATATTTTTTGAACGATACTACATTTCGTTTGCCTTTCCCTGCCTAAAACATTACGAGGAAACCTGCAGCCGACTGGTAAACATTTTAGCTACGTTCATATCGCGAAGGTCATTTGTTTCTCCCAATTCTTCGGCGCGACGAATGGCGGCCTTCCTGGCACGCTCGAGCGAGAGAAGGCGCTTTGTCTTCCGCCAAATGTGCAATTTCCGTGACTTTCTCCCTGGGGGCGTCTTCCACGTTTGCTTATCGCGTTTCCCTACCATTTTCCGTGAGAGGAGATTCGTCTACATCTCAGACAATTTTGCTTTGGTGGCTGAACAAAGCACGTTGGCTTAGGATAGAATGCCATACCTCAGGGCATTCTGACAGACAATTTTTCTTTCTTTTTGTTTTTTGTTTTTTGAAATCTTGTTCACATATACAGGTGAGTCACGTAACTTAAGCACCACCGATACTTTTGAACGGTTGAAGTTATTGTAATGCAGTTTTCACGGAAGTGTATGAGGGAAGGGGGCTAATTCATATGTATATTCATTTCTATTTTATCGCTTGTATTTTACGAGAGATTTGAGGTAACTTTGTTTTTTAAATGGAACTATACATACTTTTCAGTCCACTATGACGACGTAAAAAGACGAATCCAGTGATATACGTATTGTCATATGCTAAATAAGCATTTTTTGAGTAATTTTGACTTTTTAGCGAGTTGTGTTTAACGGACATTTTCAAATGACAGTCCTTCACAAGGTCACGCAGCACTTCACCAGCGAAAGGCGCGCTCGGTGAAGGGAAGAGAAGGGATCTTAGTATTTGAAGATACCAAACATATTTCAAATATTCACAAAACTATTGCAATTTTATTCCTGAACTTTGCTTTCCATCCTTCCGCATTTTGAGATTTTTTTGTATTACTTAACCCTCCGGCGGGCGCGTCCCAGCATTTCCCACCAGCAGGCGCGTGGCGGCCACTCCGTAGCCGCATTTATGAACTTCGATTTTCGTGTTAATAGTTATTACTTTTGTTATTGAATGTAAAGGAAGTATTCTTCATTTATGTTTTTATACATTTTATTTCATAATAACTAACTAAATACCAAACGAAATAACAATATTAATTAGACTCTAATCCCTCCCTCCCTCGCTAAGTGTAATATGTCGCAAACGTGCCTTCTAACGTTTTCTTCGGAAACAACGGATTTAAGGATTGAAAATATGGATTGTCATAAGTAGTATGTAGTATAAGTTGTTCAATCAAAAAGACAAAACATCTGAAAATGCAGAAGGATGGAAAGCAGAGTTGAGGAATAAAACTGCTACAGTTTTATGAATATTAGAATATGTTTGTATTTTCAAATACTAGGATCTCTTCCCCTCCCAGAGCGTGCGTTTGTTGGTGGAGCGCTGCGTGACCTTGTGTGGCGGACAGTTCCCTTTGAAAATATCCGTTAAACACTAGTCCCAAAAAAATCAAAATTACTCACAAAACTGCTGATCTAACTTATGGCAATATTTATATCACTAAATTTGTCTTTTTACGCTCGTCATCATAGACCTGAAAAATATGTATAGTTCCAATTGAAAAACAAAGTTACCTCAAATATCTCGTAGAATATAAGTGATAAAATATAATTAATATACATAGGAATTAGTCCCTTTCCCTCGTGCACTGCCGTGAAAACTGCATTGCAATATCTCCAACCGTTCAAAAGTTATAAGAGGTGCTAAAGTTACGTGACTCACAGCTGCATAATGCGGAGATATTGAAATATTTGATTTTGCGACTGCTGAAGGTGTTTTTATGTTTTTTAAACGGGGAAAAATATGATAATCCACAAAATTGTTCGGTTGATTGATTGATTACTAGTGATTCCGGGCGCGTTAACTGCTAAAGTCGTTAGTCCGTTAGTGTAGTGCACGTTTTTACTTGGGAGGTGATCTTTCTCCGCTGGAGATCCGGCGCCGACCATAACGTTGACTGGCGGGGTTCTCCTCAATCGGGTATCTCCCACCAGCGGGGCACTACCCCAGGCGGAACAAGCTCTAAGCTCCCGACTGTCTCCCAATAAGTGGTAGTGTAGTGCAAGTGGGTGTGTAAGGGTAACCCCTTACACACAGTGACAGGACAAGGAATGGGAAGGGAGGATCGCGCGCTGGTCCATGGCCCGTTGATAGGGCACTGCTCCGGCATTCGCCTGATATTCATTGGAGAAACCATGGAAGACTATAGCGATTAAGAGAAGCCGGCTGATAGAATTTCCTCCAGACAGCGACAGAACTCGATCTAGCTACTGGCTAGTGTCGAAATCCTGCCACCGTCGGGACTCGAACATAGGACATCCCGGTGAGAGGCACTGCAGTGACATTTAATACCCTGCACCACCTCCCCCGGTGAAATTGTTCCTAGGAGCTGACTCGCGTTCTCTACCTGGTGTACACGCGACTAAATGCCCGCGAATGGGAAGAGAAGGGGAAGGAGAAGGACACGGTTCCTATATCCCCGTCTCGTTTATTGGGTCCTGTGACAAATATGTAAATTTGTAGAAATAATTTACTGTAAGGTAAGTCATACATTTGAATATTGAAGGCCAACTAATCGGTACATAATTGTTTGCGACAGACTTGTAATGATCTGCGTTTCCTGGTTTTGAAGTGCTAGCGCCTTCAAAGTATTGTAATAAACTCCTGCGAGAATCATTAGGCTTTTGTTGATCACACTAATTATGATAATTAAACTTGAGGGTAAAGAATGCAATGTTTTCTGAAGGTGAATTCCATTTGCCGCAGCCTCAAAAAGGACTTTGCCTTGTGGTTTGTCAGTTTATTAATATCATCATTCCGAATCCATAATTTTCATCCAGCGACAAATAAAAAAAATTGTGTAACTGTTCAATGGTAACGTTAAAAGAGGAAGTGCTCTCGTTTTAACGAAAAATCTGAGAGTTAATTTATGTTATAATTATCTGGGCAAATTACATGACACAAATGCTATTACTTATTTCACTGCTACTGCACTTCAATTTTACTTTCTCGCACTTACTATCGTAAGAATAGAAAGTATTGTACTCGTGCGCCAGAGAACGGCAAATTTTTTTTTATATTTACGTTTTGTAATATACGTTTTGTAATATTTTTATTTGACACGATGTCGCATTTCGATTTTTTACGTGTCTCAAGGCAGGTCGGAAAGCCGGACTTTACGGTACAGTACGTAATGAAATCTCATACCAACTTACGAACTTCGAAATTTTATACCAACGTTTCTGATTTGCTTTATAAATACATACATATACAAGCGAGGTATTTGAGTACAATAATGAGAAGGAAACGTATAATCATTAATGAAAAAATGTAGCCACCAGTACCATGTGATTAAGTTAGAGAACAGTATGATAGATACGTAACAATGGATCATTAACCATATTAATATTATTTGTAGTTTTTCCAGAAACAAAATGTAGTAGTAAAAGAAGTAATATGTAGTGAAGATTGTAATCATACTACAATTATCGGATATTGATAGAAAAAATCTCGCAAACATTTCTTCGTATCAAGCATCGCGCCGCTTCAGCTTGCGCATGTTCACCCCTTTCTGCATTTGAAGGGGAAATGAGTACGGGGTGAGGGGAAGTTGCCCGTGCCCGTACGAGCGCCGGGCTCCGCAGGCGGGCAAGTAGCTCCCGCGTTTTAACGCGTGCCTGATGTATTTAGTAATAGTACATTATGACACGATGATGTAATGATGGGTATTAATACACGAGTGTGATATTACGATACGAGCGAGGAACGAGCGAGTATCGTAAACTTCACACGAGTGTATTACACTCGTATGACCGAACTTCACACGACTCGTAACTTCACACGAGCGAGTATTGTAATATCACACTCGTGTATTAATATCCATTACATCGAGTTTCATACGGTACTTTTTTCTACGACTTATGGTAACTATTATAAGTTAAACTTTTACATTGAACCGTTTCGTGGGCAGCATGCAGCATGCAGGATTCAGCCAAGACCACCTAGAGAACAGATCCCTACCCACCGCAGGTGCTTTATTTTACCAGTCTTATTGCTGGAGGTGTCACCTCTGATTCACTAGATATTTTTTACTAAAGAATTGTCTGATTTTTAAGAACAACCACATGTCAGCAACATATAACGCAAAATGACTTGCGTTCAGATGTTAACATAGGCAAATGTTTTCTCCAAATACTACCACTCCACTAGTCAAATAGGATCAAAGTGAAATTACGATTAATTCTTAACGGTAATATATTTATTTTAAATAATATTTCACGTTAAGAATTACTACTACTAATAAAGAATAAAAACTGAAAAACGGAGTATAATATTAAATACAATTTTAATGCACAAAATCGAACGAAACATTTACTATAAAAGCTTCTCAATGATTAATGAAGTGTCAATGGTTTGTAAGCCTAAGTGATTGGTCAAGAACCTATATCATAATGAAAACTCTTTCGTAATGAGTATTATTATGCAACGGGTTGCAGCCATCAAACGACAGCATCACACAATGGGAGTAGAAAAATAACGTTACCTTGGCCTCGACTTCGGACTTGCGGAAGGTGAGCAGCAGCCGGCGGCAGTGCTGCGCGCGCAGGCGGTCGATGCTGCGCGCGTCGATGGCCCTCTTGAGGTACTCGTTCACCTCGTCCTCCGGGTCGCGCTCCTCCGCCGCCTCGCTCAGCCCGCGCCTGCGCACGCGCGCAGCGCCCACGCTTTGGATTGGCTGGGTCGGCTTTTGGAGCGCGTCATCTGCTACGGTCATTAGTGCGTGCTTTTGTTACTGCATTGATTGATTGGTGTTTCCGGTCGCGTCAACTACTTTGGTCATTAGTCCCGTAAGTGTAGTGCGTGTTTTTCTCGGGAGGTGGCGGTGATCTTTCCGCGCTGGATGGCGAGATCTGGCGCCGACCTACCGTCTACTAGCGGGTTTTCTCCCCCTCAACCAGGTATCTTCCCCCAGCGGGGCATCGCCTCAGCCGGGACAAGCTACAAGCTCCCGACCGGTCTCCCGGCATGTGTGGTAGTGTAGTGCATGTTAGTGTAAGTGTGTGTGTAAGAGGAGAGGATAGGGCAAGGAAGAGGAAGGAAAGATCGCGCGCGGTCCGTGGCCCGTTTGCTAGGGTAATGCTCCGGCATTCATCTGGTGTTGATCGGAGAAAACCACGGAAAACTACCGATCAGAGCAACTCGACCTAGCTGACAAGCTAGTGTCGAAAATCCTGCCGCCGCGGCGCGCCGTCGGGACTCGAGCCTTGGACCTCCCGGTCAGAGGGACTGCAGTGACATCGGGTTGATGCACTTAGCCCTCTCTCCCGGTTTTTGTTAGTGGAGGGTAGCAGTTATCTGCGCCGGCTAGATGGTGAGATCCGGCGTCAACCTACAAGTCGGCTTGAGGGATTTCCCTCCAACCAGGCATCTCACACAAACGGGGCGCCACCCCAGCCACGACAAGCGCTAAGCTCCCGACCGGTCTCCCGGCATATGTGGTAGTGTAGTGCATGTAAGAGTATGTGAAGGTAAAGGGTGAGGACAGGACCAGGAAGAGGAAGGAAAGATCGCGCGCGGTTCGTGACCCGTGTGTTAGGGTACTGTTACGGCATTCGCCTGGTGTGGTGGAAACGACAAAAAATACTGATCAGAGCCGCCGGCTGCTAGAAATCTCCTCCAGACAGCGGCTGAATTCGACCTAGTCATCTAGCTAGTGTCGAAAATCCTGCCACCATCTGGACTCATCAGGCATTGTAATAACATCAGTTAATCCCATAATCCATCTAACCGATACTTCTCCAGAAAGTTTAATATTTTAAAATTGAGTGATATTAATTAGTAATTTATCTTATTTAGTAATAAAAAAACGTGGTCTGTGATATTGTTAAATACCTTGGAACACGAAAAAAAGTAAACAAGCATATAAAAGTTTCGATTGTGGCTGAAAATGCAAGTATTTGATAGTGCTATTTTGCATACTGGGCGTACTGATGTGGATTGTGTTACTCCAATCCATCACTTCTTACGACACTACTGGCGTCATGCAACAGCAAGGATCCAAGGAAGAGGCCAAGAGGGCGAACTGTATCAAATATTTACGATTCACCTATTGCGTTATTGAACAGCTAATATTTTTTTATTTGATACGTAAAGAACTGTGTTATTACAATGTTCCTGAAGACGGGTTTTAATAAAAATTTTGCTTATACTGGTTTATAAGGGTATAGAATTTACCTTTGCTGTTCTTGAGCTTTTTACTTTTTGGAAAACGTTTTGTGTGGTTTAGTTCAGCAGAATTTTTGCTAATGCATTTCTCGGAGTTTGTGCTTATCATTTAATTTGAAGTTCGTCAAATAAAGTAAAACTCAAATAAAATACATAGCTCTTTTGCCGTTCTACATCATTTCGATTACGCGAGAGCGAATATATCTTGTTATCAAATGCTGCCCAAAAGGCTCGTAGTTACCGTTATTTATAGTAGCAAAAACAAACAAACAAACAAAAAAACAAGGATGTCAAAGATTCGAACTCAAGAAATATGCTTAGATTGTCCTACACACATACGTGGCGTACATTTACTTCAAGTTTTTTGGGTTTTAAATCAATTAAAACTGATCTCGTGTACCAATGTGGCTAGTAATTTGCATTGTCCCATAGATATTTTGAAGTTTTCATACAGCGAGAGGGACAAAATTAAGATAACTCATTTCGCGAGGAATTTTTTAAAATGTAAGTTCCTTTATATCAAAAGATACAAACCGTGCTTTAAGAGGCAATTCTTGGTTCGAAAAACCGGCAATCTGCCCGAAGTGATCAATGTTTTCAAAAGGCGGCACTTTCATCTTCCATTTTCTAAGACACACTCACATTCACAATACACCTCATTTAAATTATGCATTAAAGTGTACACTGCTCCGAAAATAACTCACTATTAATGCAAAGACTTTTACTGGGCATTCACCATTTTGCAAGATATTCAATATGTTCGAAATGTTCGATACGATGTTCAGTGTCACAATATTGAATATCTGGCAAAATGTGAATGCCCATAAAAATCTTTGCATTAATAGTGAGTTATTTTCGGAGCAGTGTACACTTTAATGCATAATTTAATGAGGTGTTTTGTGAATATGAGTGTGTCTTAGAAAATGGAAGATAAAAGTGCCGCCTTTTTAAAACATTGATAACTTCGGGCAGATTGCCAGTTTTTCGAACCAAGAATTGCCTCTTAAAGCACAGTTTGCCAATGAGTGTCTTCAACGTGACACCGTCTCTGGCACTTGGGCGTTTGAAAGCTAAACCGATGCGGTAAATCTACTACAAGGGACAGTCGGCTGTACTTCCCCTCCGAAGGAAGGCGTACGAAGGATTTTTTCGCCCTTAAAAATCCACGGCTTCGATCGGGTTTGAACCCGCCATCTTGGGTACAACAATCCGATACGCTGACATGACTTGTGCTCACTTGGAGAACTTTGAGCTGTTGGTGCCGGTGGTGACGGCGGCGGCGGTGTGCCCCATCATGCGCAGCTCCTTGGACACGCTGCCGTTCATGGCGCCCGGCGCCGGCCGCCGCGCGGTGCCGCCGCCCCCGCCGCCCCCCGCGGAACGCCGCGTCCCCAGGCACGATGAGGAACGTCTCGATGTTGTGGTCGCGCAGGTAGGCGTTGCGCTCGCCGCCCCGACCCTCCTCCACCTGACAACACACACACACACACGCGCCAATGAACAAAGCGAATTAATAATTGAATAAATGAATCAATGAATGATGAACGAACGAACGAATAAAATAAATGTAAATTTTCAAGAAAAAGAAGAAACTAAGTAGAAAGAAACAAATCACAAACGTTTAACCGATCAAATGAAGAAATTCCAATAACAACATGTTAAACAAATTCTTTCAGCAAAAAGCAAATTTTATTAATTTTAAAGGGCTGGGCAAGGGGAGAGATTTCTTTTAAATAGACGATTGTTTGTTAATATTATTTTTTATATAGAAGTTATACGAGAATTTTGGGATTTTGATAGAACCTGTTTCACTTGCTTTGTATAGAATGTCACATAAATACGTTTTATCAACATTTGAAATAATAAGATATCATAGTTATTATCTACATTCTAATGTATTGTCTGTCTAAGTAAGGTAGACATGTGTAAGGATGCTCTTAGAGGATTTGACCTAAAGTTAAATAAAGCGTTTAAAAGTAACGAATTTCTTAATTCAACAAGAAAATGTTATATTTCGAGGTTGTCTGATAAATGATCTCGTCTCTTAAGGGCTTTTGAAGCTGAAATCGATGTTCATAACATTTTATTTATAGTTTTCTGTTTAGCCATCCGTTGATAATTCCGATCCACGAATTCTAAGCTCCCTTTTAAACTCGTGGCAAATAAATTTTGACTTTACATAGAAGGGAATATATTGGCAAGGGAATCTTCGTAACCCTGTAAAATGTTTCACGAACATAAATATACTTATTTCAATGATTATACGGTCTTGTGAAATTATTACCGATTGGGGCGTGTCAAAAACCCAAATTTGTTCCAGTAATTTAAAAGTAGTGGTACTTATATTTTCAAAATAAGTTACAGCTATCTTTTCATTTCACTTTCCTGAAATATACATTTTCCTCGGGAGCTAAATTGTAACTCTGTAGCATGCTGCTTGCTTAATTCTCACTTAAGAAAAAAAAAGTGATTTCACTTACGTAATAGACGAATAGTAACTAGCATTAAATTGACTTCGGCCAGTTTTCAGTTTTCTACCACTACTGTAGTGATTGTGAGAACATGATTGTCTTTCTCAATAAATTTTTTGTTGTGATTTTTCGGGACATCTCTATTTATGTTTTTACATTCCAAGTCATTCTCTTAACTTTAACATTTTTTCGGAAAGTGGTGACATCATTCATTTATTAAAAATTTGAAGAACTCACATTAATGAGCAAAGGGGTTTGGGAAACTTAATTTCCGTCTCAGAGGTGATAGATGTGCCAATAATATCTCTCAATAAGCACTCGGGAAATCACAGCATGGATGCATGTTGGCGCTGGTTAAGTGGTCAAATATTCAATTACTACTCCATTAAGGAATTTATATTTTAATTTTGCTTCTCATCCTCCCACCAAATCCTAGGAGGTGGGGATCCAATTTTAAGATAACTCACTCCACAATCTTTGATATGAGCCTCAGCTATCTCCATTGGTGACGGGCCTCACAATCGGTTTCGAACGTTAGTGCTTAGTTCTTTTTATTATCACCACATTAAAATGCAAATTTAGAGTAAGTAATTTACGTATGGGAATCGTTTTTTGATGAACCTTAATAGTCTATCATTAAAATGTTTTATTGATCAAAATGTCATTCACTCCAGTTATTACGTTTCTATAAGTCACAATTTTTGTCATGAGACAGCCGATACCGCGCGGCTCTGCCGACAAATCTTCGGAACAATGGAACTAGAAATCCTTCGTCTTCGAATCGAATGATTTCGCCAAAATCCTAATTGAAATTACCACAATTTTGAATTATCCCCTTTGGAGCATGGCTTCTGGGATAGGATGTTGGGATTAGTAAAACTTCGAAGGCGGAGCCAATCTTGCAAGGCATATGGGGACCGTCCATTCCCAACTTTTTGCTTTCCCTACGTCCGACCGCTCGTCAGAAATGTGGCGACTTTGAGCGGGTGCGAAAGCGATTGCAGCTATGCAACTATCAACTGGGGCACCGCGGATGGCGCGCCCTGTGCGTGTAATACAACGTGCTCCAAGAGCACCAACTTGTCACAGATTCCTAATGCATGATGAGACCATGTCGAAAGTCGGAGAGAAGTTCTTAGGCGGCAGCGTATTATAAAGGAGTAAGCGCAGATGTTCAAAATATAATCGATGTAAGTTGAAGATTTTTGTCATAGACGTCTGACGGCTTGGGGTCAATACAATTTTTTGCATTTGTTCCTACTGTAAAAATATGTAGCTATGCAAAAGGAAACAAATGTCTGACGAATACCACTTTCTCTTTCTTGGATATATATTTGCATATCTTATTTTATTTTCGTACAAAGTGACTACTTATAATAACAAAAACAATGAAACAGTGAATTATTATTACGTAAAATATACTATGAAAGACCAAAACTCTCTCTTCTAGTCGTCATTTACGTTGTTATTGATCAACAATATACTTCAGTATTCTTGAGCTTCAATACATTCATTCTGGAACCAGTGATACTATCTGGCCTGAAAGTAAAGCGACGTACCCATGATCCAAGTTTTTGACAGTAAGTGAAAAAAAAATCAGATCCGAGATTCTTGACATGCTTTCTTTCGACAAACTTTTATAACATTTTACCGGGTCGACAAACTATTCCCCAGCATGAACTCACGAGCGCATGCGCAGTGTGGCATCCGACACCCGGAAGCGACATTGCGCATCCGCGTGTCGCAAACACTCCGGAATCGTTGATGAAAAACGAAGCGTGACAAATACTTATAGTTTAACAAACATCTACGATGCCCGCCCTTATATGATCGGCTGGATATGCACCCGAGCGCGAGTGTGGGGCTCACCTCGTAGTCGCCGCCGAGGCACTCCAGCGTCTCGCGCGTCACGTGCACGCGGCCGGGGATTCCCCCGGACTCCATGTGGTTGGCGAGCGTCACGTCGTTGGACCACACGTCGAACTGCCATTTGCGCAGCCCCAGCACGCCACAGTGCACGCGGCCCGTGTGGATGCCCACGCGCATGTTCACGTTGACGCCCATCACGTTGCGCACCAGCCTGCGCACCAACCATCAACAATGGCTATTTAACCATCAACAATGGCTATTTAACCACCAACGATGGCTATTTAACCACCAACAATGGCTATTTAATCACCAACAATTGCTATTTAACCAACACTTGCTATTTTACCAACAATACCTATTTGACCACCAACAATGGCTATTTAACCACCAACTATGGCCATTTAACAAATTATTATGTATCGCCAGACAATAGTGAAAATGTTTCGGAAAATGCCTATTTTGATTGTTTGTTTTATGGTTTAAAGAATGTATTCAATTACGTTATAGTTCACATAATGATACTGTTGTTAATGTGTTGAAATTCGTTCAGTTGTTTTTCTAACTAGCTTCTGGTGAGTAAGTAATAAGTCTATCCTATCTGCTGCATCGTTCTTGCACCGGTTCATTTCATATGAATGCAATGTATAGGACTTTATTAGTCGTTTATTTTATGTTTTACTGTCTTGAACCTGATCATGCAAAAATATGATTTCGCAAAACGCTGTTTATTCTTATCATAATAAAGTATTTTCCTGTTTCTCTCGTTAATGCTGAATATATTTTAAACAACAAATTTAACCAATAATCAAAACTAGACTACCTATAACATAATTGGGTACTTTTTTCATACTAGTAAACAATGACATCTGTTTGTGAGATATGGGGGAGGAGAATAATCAGCGCATGTTTTCTCGTGCTCCAGAGTTCTTATCTCGCTCTTTTGCCATACTTAGTGGAAATTTGAACAATGGTACCAACGAAGAGTAGGTGACAATATTTGAATAAAATATACATTTCTATTGCATGTCAGAGAAAACTATTTGCTCTTGTAAACTAATTGAAAATTTGATAATATTGATGACGAACTATCTACCGTTCCACTTCTCCCGCAATGACCATAAAGAAACCTTAAGAAAAGCTGCGCAGAGAGCGAAGCTACATTTGAGTCTAATAATACAAAAGGGGCATAACCCATTCTTTTAAAATTTGAGTTTGTTTTAATACCAACCATATCGTGCTGCAAAATATGCGTCTAAAGGATTTCATTAATAGATACCTCAAATGGGAAGTGAAATTACAAAAACCATCGTCTTAGATTCAAACGTATTTCAGTTAGTGCAAAGTGGCGCATGTTCTGTGTTCATTGACATATTTATACCGTCTTTTTGTAGATACAAAGTGTTTTTATAGTCTTCACGTTGAATAACATTATATTGTTTATTTAATAAAACTTCAATTTGCTTTACAAACGATTTCAATTCACAAATTTTACTGGTCTTAATTTTACCAGTGTGGTGAGTAATAAGCTTAGATACACACTATTACTAATACAGTTTAACGGTTGTAATATGTGTAGAAATTCTTCCTGTTAATATTTTTTATGAAGACGACTGTATTACCAATCTAAATAAAACATTTCTTGCAATAATGGTGTAAATTTGATTTAGCAAGACTTTCCGTACATTTTCAGAATGCAATTAATTTTACGCGTGTGGCCTAACCGACAATAAAAAGACTTTGTTTTGGATTGCAAATGACACGAAAATGGTTAAAGAGACATGATTCTGTTTGCTTCCCAGTTGACTGTGGAAACTTCCCCTGAGAAGTAACATGTGCATCTGTTAATATCTTCACGACATAGGCCAGTTGGTTAAGGTAAAATCAACGGATTTATATGGCAGAAGTGGATACATGCGGATACATCTTTGTTTACGAGTTCGCGGGCGCGCGCGTATGTATCGATAACATTGCCCCATCTTGATGCAACAATGTAGGTTCACGGTAGAATCTCCGGATTTATTTTGGATCAGTGGATTTGTTCGGATGCCTGTTTATGTGTAAGTTTCTACATGTTTCGTTTCTGTGTGTGTGTGTGTGTGTGCGCGTGTGTGCGTGTTTGTGTGTCTGCGTGTGTGTGTGTGTGTGTGAGCGCGCGTGAATACTGACGCGACGGCGTCGATCATGTCGAGCGCCATCGGATTCGTGTTTATACTTCGTTTTTTTTCTTTCTTAGCACACGGAGGTGTGTCAATAAAATGGAATATCTCACGGTATTTCGCGTCATTCACGGTTGTGGCGCAAGGAGTCGCTTGATCGCGACTGTATCGAGCAGTGCTGGTGATTATGCGACTCCTGGCGGCATAGCGGAGAACGACGCGAAATACTGTGAGATATTCCATTTTGATGACACCTCCCCGTGCGCCAAGAAAGAAAAACCGAAGTATATATGTAAATTTCTACGGTGCTTCTTTTTTTGTTGGTGTGTGTGTGGTGTGTGTGTGTGTGTGTGTGTGTGTGAATGCTCACGCGATGGCGTCGATCATGTCGAGCCCCATCTCGACGCAGCAGTGGGCGTGGTCGGGGCGCGGCTCGGGGAGGCCCGAGACGCAGTAGTAGCAGTCGCCGAGCAGCTTGATGCGCAGGCAGTGGTGCTCGGCCGCCAGGCGGTCGAAGCGCGCGAACAGCTCGTTGAGCAGCCGCACCAGCTCCTCCGCCGTGCACTGGTCCGACAGGCTGGTGAAGCCGCAGATGTCGGCGAACAGGATGCTGCAAGCGCAACGCCCACCGATGGACACCGACTTTATTTTTTTTTTTTTTTTTTTTGACGTGTTCACCATTGGGACACTGTGCAGTCACGAGGGAATATACAGGTTGTCCGGGGAGGAAACCTCGAAACTTGGAAAATAAACTCTTAAGACAATTCTACGCATATTTTGTCTAATAAACTACCTGGAAATTCCGAATGGTTGAACTGCAATAAGCACTCAAAAGGTGGTTTGAAAAATTGACTTCTAGGCAAAAATTTGCATTACAGAAGCATAGAAACAGCTCCAGAAACATGTAATTGTTTATTATTTACAAAAGAAATGAACAAAGTTTTTTCATAAAGAAAACATAAGCGAGAAATAAAAAAGCACTCAATTTACACAATTCGACTGCTTTTTTATTTGTCGCTTAATTTTTCTGTTTGAGCAAGTATATTCATTTCTTTTGTAAATACAAAACTATTTTAATGTTTGTGGAGTGTTTTTATGCTTCCATAATGAATATTTTTGCCTAAAAATCATTTTTTCAAACCAACTTTTGAGTGCTAATAGCGGCTCAACCATTCGGAACATTCACGTAGTTTATTAGAGAAAATATGCTTAGAATTGTCTTAAGATCTTATTTTCCAAGTTTCCAGATTTCCTCCCCGGGAACCCTGTATAGAAACAAATATTTTTCACTGGCAATATGGTACAGTTTGTGTTTAGTTGTAGTTATCTCAGTATATAAAACAAAGGGGGATAGTAGTGCAAAAGTGGTTATCAGCGGAGCACGATTCTCATAACGAACGTGAAGAAATCGTCCCTACTTCCGCGGGATCACGGCAAACACACAACACGCATCCTTGAGTGGAATTGAATTGTATTTATAATATGTATCGTATTTTAGAGGGACATTGATACTTCGCTACGCATATCCAAGTTACTTGACGAGTCTCCGGCCGTCAGCCTCCGGGATTAACTTAAAATATTCATGAGTCTGTCCAATGAATAATTTCCAACTCATTTTATTCCAGTGTTTTCGCGATATTTGGTGCAGATCTGTCATGCGTAAACTACAATAAAGAAGTGAGAACTGGTGGTAAGAATTGGTCTGGACCAGTCTCCACATGTTAGGAAGACGGTTTGAGTAAAGTTGGTAAACTGTGCTCTGACGCTGCTTTCTTAGTGACAAGTGAACAACGCCCTGCGATCTGCGCTGCGATAGTGTTTCGAAACAATTTTTTTCAAAATGTGCGAACGTTATAGAATTTCGTATATACCAAATTTTGCCTACGATATTCTTTATGTTCAGAAAAGGATCGTAGCATTTAACACAGGCCATTAACATTTATTAATGGGATATTTAACAAAATACATTTCGAAACCTCTAGCGCATTGCAGAGGAACCATACACGTCGAGCTTTACAGATAGTCTGGGAGATAGCGCTGGCGTCAACTGCCCTGGCTCCCACCATGCTATTTTCTCCCACCGCGCCTACCCCCCCCTTCCACAAGTTCTCGCGCGCGGAATACGAGAAACAAACCGGGCGGGCGGGTGTATTGAAGCAAAATAGAGCGGGACTATAATGTTTTATTGTTAAAAAATTGTATAATCGTTTAAGGACATTGTAAAAACAGGTAGGTCGGTACTGTGCTGATACTACGATCAATGTTTTCGTTTAAATCGATGTGCCAAGCTGGAAGAAAACGCACCAATTTAAATTCTAGTAATAATTAAATTCTAGTAATTAACAATGGTTAATTTTTTAATGGAAGTAAGTTAATAGAATTCGAAATGTGAAATGTGTTTTCCAAATACGTGGAACAAATCGAACTGGATCGTACAATTGAACTGAGTCTTATGAGTGGAAGATTTAAGAAGAGCTATGCAAACAACAATACAGTAATCTGGATGTTCTGTAGCTGATATTGGATGTATCAAATTTGACGTGAAGTGCCCAATGTGTTGCACATTTTGAAATGGTTCCATAGAATATTGGGGTTGCATTAACAACTGTGATGCTTTAATACTATGAGTAATAAATAAATTATTAATGTAAAACAAACCAACATAATAAAGTTAATTTAATTGATACTTTTTAGGGAATAAGCATCCTCATACATATCTGTATACATATCTTTTTAAAAAGATAAGCTCACATATGCACCACAGGGTTGCTTATATCAATTCTTTCCAAATGTCGGAAGCATAGAATAACTGGCAAGAAAAGGCGCAAATATTCTCTTTAGTTCTGTACTTAACAAAATAATAATTTAATAAGAAAAACCTTTGAGGAAGCGATGGTAAATGTGCGGAAATTCCCAGAAATAAAAAAAAAGTGTTTTCTGATCACTTGATTTTTATGGAACATTCATAATTGGTTAAAAGGAATTTTTCTATTTTCTTAACATTCTGATGCTTTTCATATGCTCAATAATAAAAAAGATTATAATTTTTAATATGTATGACCTAAAACTAACTATAATAAAAATAACCAATTCACTCTCTAACTAATTCATTTTCTGAAGTATGAGAATGTAAAATTCGTGTGGCTGAGCTATTAACTTATCGCTCCCTCCAAATGTCTTTACCTGACATTCTCGTGGCGCTGGATGTAGATCTTGTGGAACATGGTGTCCTTGGGCTTGCCCGCGATGTCCGCCTTCATCTCCATTGCGACGTGGCGCGGCAGCACCGACAGCAGGAGGCGTTCCTGCACAAACGGCGTCCACGTGAGGTCAGTCAGGCCCTTGTCAGCTAGGTCGAGTTCAGTCGCTGTCTGGAGGAGAATTCTAGCGGCCGGCTGCGCTGATCGGTAGTTTTCCGTGGTTTCTCCGATCAACACCAGGCGAATGCCGGAGCAGTACCATAACAAACGGGCCACGGACCGCGCGCGATCATTCCTTCCTCTTCCTTGTCCTATCCCCTCCTCTTACACACACACATGCATTACACTGGCACACATGCCGGGAGACCGGTTGGGAGCTTACAGCTTGTCCCGGCTGAGGCGGTGCCCCGCTGGTGGGAGATACCTGGTTGAAGGGAAAACCCCGTTAGTCGACGGTAGGTCGGCGCCAGGTCTTGCCATCCAGCGGGGAAAAGATCATCGCCACCTCCCGAGAAAAAACACGCTCTACACTTGCGAGACTAATGACTTGAGTAGTTGACGTGTCCGGAAACACGAATCAATCAATCAGCGTGAGACAATGCCCCGTCCCCTCGAAAGGGAGGTGAGACGCCCTTTTATCCGATTTAATTATAGCAACTTGTGCTACATCATCACCTGGACGTGATTATCCAATGACTATAGCTGTGTTGCGACTTTAATTTTTGATATTGAAGCTTCCAATTGGATAAACGCGACACAGCTTTATCTGTCACAAGTGTCTCGATAATTACGAGTAAAATCGGATAATAGCTCTGGTGCAGGATTAGCAAAACTCACCCGATTTATTAAGTCTCTCAGCCGTTCTCATGTCGTTTGTGCCACCAGTGGTGATATATCTGAGGTAGGTTTACCGTGGTCTCTGGAAGGTCTCTGACCGAGAGATCCTAGGGTTCGAGTACTGACAATGGCCTATTTTCGACATTAGGTTTAAAACTAGGACGAATTTAGCCGCTGGCTGAAGGAGAATTTCAGGTACCGACAGCTCTGATTAGTAGTTCTGTGATTTCCCCTAAAGAAGGTCACATAAATGCCGGAGCAGTATCTTAACAAAGGTCACGGACCGCATGTGATCATTCCTTCCTTATTCTTGATCCTCCTTTCCCCTTATAAACGCATATACTTACCGGATACGTGTATACTTTTCTACCACACATGTTGGGAGGCCAGTTGATGGCTTCGTGCTTGCTCCGGCTAAGGGAGATACGCATACCGACGTGTAGGGCGGTCCGGATTTCTAGTGACACAACTCCTTCTTTGAATAAAACGTTCACCACACTTACAGAACTAACGAGCATAAGAGTTGACGCTCTTGGAAACATCAATACATTGTTAGTGTCAAAGAAAATGCAATTGGGAGATCGATGTGAACCTCAGGTTCCAGGATTCATAAGAATGGTCCGTAGTTGGGTTCGGATTCGCCGTTGCAATTGATTTCACATTGAGGGGAAATGTCACATCTTGAGACTTGTCCCGACCTCGGAGTGTTAAGATCAACTTTTCACTCGAGCTCAGCTTCTCAACCTCGGAGTTCGTATCCTATGGGGAAGCGGTTCCTAGGCTGTAAGACCTAGGACTTAGCGAGAGTCATTGGTGGTTGCGTCCACAGGTTATTTCTGACATCAGTTGAGATAGAGGGAGAATGTAACCGAGTCGCGAAGTCTATTTATGAGACTTAAAATCTCCATGCTGAAATGTATAGTGCGCGGTAGATTTGCGGGGCTCAACAGTTGGAGGTCCTAGCATGGTGCGCGGTAGATTTGCGGGGCTCAACAGTTGGTATTCTGTCAGAGAGCAGTCATGGAAACCAACGGATCAACGGGCCAAGGTGTACGGAGCGCAGCTCGCGGGTCGTGACGGGATGTTGGAGAAGCAAAGGAAGATTTTCTTAGCAAGTGCTGGGGTAGTGCAAGTGATGGAGGGGTAGCGAGAATCAAGAACAAAGAGCCGGATAGAATGCACATCGACTAGAAAAAAAGAATACGCCGTAGATGAAGGTAGTGTTACGATGAAATTTCCCAGAACATCCTTTTATGGAGTCACTAGGAAAACCCGGCAGACGTTGTTCTGCCCTTCATCTCCCTCTTTCCGTTCCCATCTCCCTTTTTCACGGTTTCTCCCTCCTTCCCTCACCCTGTCCCTGTCTGTCTCTGTGTTCCTCTGTCTCTGTTGCTCCTGTACCTCTTATTCATATTTACTTGCAGATTCTACATGTCTCTGAGCAGGTGAGGGAAGCGCCGGACCAGCAAAAATGTAACAGAATGTTCTAGAAGAGCTCATTCTGTAAATTACGGCGTGTTTCTTTGAGGCAATAAAGTTTTTAAGGCCCTAGAACGCCTTGTTTAAGAGTTATTTAATTACATAGTTTCAAAATTCTGCCGAGTGTGTTGCGGGTTGCATTTGACATGCATATTTAGTTTTGTTCTGCAGCGCCATGTAATGGAGTTACAACAAAATTAACGGCACGTAAATCTTCTGGGTGAAAAAAGCACGTTTCGTGCCAACTTTCATGGAGATCGGTCCAACGGTGTCGTAGTTTAGCTCTTATATATAGCAACATCCATTTTTATTAATAGAGAGATTAAACACATCTTCAACCCTGTATCATTAGATTTTTTCTTTCCTGTATCATAGTCAATTTTGTTTGCCATAAAATTTACTACAGAAGGTTATGTTAAACAATATACTCGTAAGTAAAATGCTTATTATTTAATATATTGACTTTATCTTTTATTAGTCTATTATGGCTAATAAATTCAATGAAATATTTTGAATTACATAAAGAAGAGTTATTGTATTCCACCTACAATTAACACAGTTTGTAATCGTGACAAAGTACCTTTTATCTGAAAGTAGTATCGTAAATAATTGAAGGCATTAACTCTTCGCTTCATTCGTCCCGGTCTGTGATTCCTCAAATTAAGTTTCCGCATCAAGAATGGTCTGGAAATCGGACCTATGATTTCCGGTTTTGTCAACCTTCCGTTTCAAACTTGTGATTTCTAATGGATGGTAGAAAAAACAGAAATAATGACACAAACGTCAGGAGATGATTGTTTTGACATGCAAACGTCACTACATTTGTATCTTCCTGCGCTGTCAAAAGAAATTTTAGAAAATTGCCTCTACTTTCTCCTTATATTTTAGAATCACTGAACTCCTTAGCATTTAGGTAACGAACAGTACTTTATTCTTTTATTATAATAAATATTGAAACAGAATATCTGTTATTCATCATCGTGTTTTCACCCCATTTTGTGTTTTTTTTACAATTGAAATTATTGTCTTCTCCTTGTCTCGTTTTATGAAGAATTCTCCATGCTGTCTTACTTGCGGATGGTAGACAGTAATAACAACATTGTTTGGGATGTATAGTTCACGAGAATTGCGATAAACTCATAAATAATCAAAATAATACTTTGTTAACCGCTGTGAGGTGAAACAAATAGCTTTACACGTTATTCTCTTTGCGATCCGTTTGCACTAAATATTACTGTTAAAATCCATGTTGTATTGCACGTTGTTCGCAGTCACACTGAAGAACAGATATCTCGAAATGATATTGAGTAAAATTTCCCATGTAATTTATGTTGGAGAAATCATAAAGTTGGCAAAGACTCTCTAAATGCCAATGGCGTAAACCAATTCGCTAAGTTCTCGTGTAAACCAGGAGAAACAGACGCAAGACAGCGAAACTTCTCTTACATTTCTGAATTCTCTACCGCGGCACTCAATCTTGGGTGTCAGGCTTTGAAACGCCGGCTTGAGTCGTATTGCTTGCGTTTGTCATCCTTATGTACTGACAAGACCCTCTGCTCCTTTCATATCTATCTTCTGAAACTCTTTGAACAACGAAACGTTTACTTGTTACTCTGAATGATTCATAGACACAGTTGGGTTTTCTGAAAAAATAGCGAAAAAAGAACGAACCCAAAATATACGGATGGTGTGAAATGAACAATGTCTTAATCGTTGTAATGTAGCTAATTGTATCGGAAAGATCAGTCGACTTCGGCTGTAGTAATTCTCTGCGGACTAATATTTTTGGTTCACCACAACAAAGGTTCCTATATCCCATTATACAAAAGTGAACAAGTTTCTCCTCGATGATTGATTTTCATAAAACGAGGTTCATTAAAATATCGGAACACTGCGCATTCGAAATTTTAATATTTTTATTCAATCTGAAAATATAATTTTTATTATTGTTTGCTGTGTACATTTTACTTTTTATCCCTACACTATAGTTTAGGGCCTGGAAAATGTTGGAATAATCTCAACAATGCGATCTAAAGTTTTGGTCGTAAAGTTTCTTTTGCGGTGAAACATCGCGCTCATGTCAGAATTAAGAACTAGAAATACTTTTGCACAAGGTTAAGATTGGAATAGGTGACGAGGAGGTACACGCAAAAATTTAAATGGCTGCTTGGATGGTAGATGGATGGTTGGAAGTATACGTGACGCACATCGTTCAGATTGTAAGTTTTTGTAGTAGTTATCGACGGCATGACAATGATCGTTGGAAAGTGGAACGTATTGATCTATCGGAATAATTTGCTGTGAGTCAAGTGCAAGTCCTTTCCTCGCCTTGACATGCACAGTGGATGCCAACGATTGACACTCATATTCAACCTGTTACGTAGCCAGAGTCCTCAGTCATCTCTATGGAATCACAAAATCTGCAATGTGGAATTAGAGCAATGACTAATCGTGATTTAGCGATTGGTTGTAAACGCTGTGATTGGAAGTAAACCTGAACAACAAATAAGTTGTATTATAATGACGTATCACAAGGAACGAGCTGCTGCCATCTAATAAGTGAATTTTACAATGAGTACTGATAAAAACAAATATGCGCGTTTTGCGCGATGATAAAACGCGCAAAAAATATGCGCGTGATAAAACAAATTTGTGCGTTTCTAACATGTGTCAGCGTATGAGTTTGCAGAATGTGTTGTTTTCGCAATTTACATTATGATTCTCTCTCGTGTTGGTAGAGTTCGCAGTGCGGAAGAGCTCTTTCGTGAGAATGGAAAAGTTTCCGTGGGGCGGAGGAAGGCGAAAGTCTCTTTTAGAGGGGGAGGCAATGAAATCCTCGCGTGGCGGTCGATCGGGGTGTCCAGCTCGTTAAGGTTCCGGAGCGGGCGAAGTGGTTACGATTGACGCTCAACCCGATCGCCGGCACAGTCAGGCAGGAAACCCATCACTCTCCTACCACCCCCCGCTTCGGCCAAGCCACGCCACGCGTCGTTTCGCGTCGTCTCGCTCGTCTCGCTTCGTTTCGATCCGTCCTCTTCGCCCCGCCCCGCCCCTTTCGCCATGCCCTTTTTCGCCTCTCCCTCGCTCCCCTTCACCCCTCACCACCCCCCTCATCCCACCCGCCAATCTTCGTCCCAACCTCGCCCCGCCCGTCCCGCGCCATGATCCACTCCGCCTCACCCCGCCTCGCCTTGCCCCGCCCCGCATCACCCATCCCCGCCTCACCCCTCCGCGCCTCATCCATTCCCCGTTTCACTCCTCTCTGCCCCGCCTCACCCCTCCCCGCCCTGCCTCACCCTCCCCGTCCCCGCCTCACCCTCCCCGCCCTCGCCTCACCCTCCCCGCCTCACCCTTCCCCGCACCGCCTCTCTCAGCCTCTCTGAGCCTCGCCCCGCTTCACCCCGCCTGGTCCCGCCTGGTCCCGCCTTATCCCGCCCAACCCCGCCTTACCCCGCCTACCCCGCCTCTCCCCGCCTCTCCCCGCCTCTCCCGCCTCGCCTCGCCCGCTCCGCCCATTCCAGCCCGCCCCTCCTCTCCCCAGTCTGCCTCTCCTCTTTTCAGTCCGAACCAACTCATGCTTTCACACTACGTCTACCCCGCGCGGCACTCTTTAACATTCCTCTGCCCTGTTCCAAAACGGCACGTCCGGGCTCACCACTCGCTTCCTGTCCCTACCAACGACTCGCTTCCTCCGCGCCCCAGTTCACCCTCTCAGGATTCGCTTCTCCTTTCCCTGCCTTGTTTGATCTTTTTCCGACTTGCTTCGCTCCGTACACTCCGTTTCACTCCGGCCCTCATCGCCTCTCCCCGCCCACTTCGCTTTGCTTTCCCCGCTCAGCCTCGCCCTTCCACGACTCGCTCATCCTGCTCTCCTCCCCGCTTGGCCTTTCTCCTGCCTCCTTCGCCTCAGCTCTCACCGCTTCCCCTTGGTCCTCCTCGCTTCTTCACGCTCCATTCTGCTTCACCCGACACTGCTTTGCTTCCTCCGCTCTACCACGTGCGATGTCTTCCCGCATAGATCTTCCTCGCTTTCTTCAACTAGTATCCTCTTTATTCCTTACCTCGTATAGAATATCCACACCTTGCTCGGCACAGCTCGCTCAGATTTTCTCTGGTCTTTCTGGCCCCGTCTCGCCTCGGTTCGTCGCGCCTCTCTCCGACTCGCTCCAACCCACTCCACTCCGCCCCGCTCCACCCCGCTCCGCCCCGCTCCACCCCGCTCCGCCCCGCTCCACCCCGCTCCGCCCCGCTCCGCCCCGCTCCGCCCCCGCTCCGCCCCGCTCCGCCCCGCTCCGCCCCGCTCCGCCCCGCTCCGCCCCGCTCCGCCACACCACGTCTCACCACGCCTCGCATTCTCCACTTCAATTTGCCAATCTCAGTCCGTATCGTTCTTTATCACTGCTGGTCCTGCATCGCTCCGATCCACTGCTGAATTTCTTGGCTCAGCCAGCACGTCTCCACCCTGTTCGTGTCCGCCCTGCCCCAGCTATTGCAGCTTCTCCAAGCGCGCCGCCCCGCTGCGCCTCTCCCCTGAGCGATTGCTTCGCAATCAGGGAGGCCTTCGCGGCGCCGCCGCCGAACGCGTCCACGGGACAGCGCAGATTGCTCGGGAAGGCTTCCATCCGCCTCTCCCTCCTCTGCGACCCTTTTGCTGCCCGTCTATATTTGACATCTCTTTGTTTCTATTTTCTAGGTCGTCTTGGAAACAATTTTAGCTCGTTCTTTTTTGTACATACCGTCTAATATTTTTTATTCTCCATTAAGTTATTTAAAAACAATGTAGAGAAAGATGTGTAATTCTGCGGAAAATTGTTTTCGAGTCTGACCATCTTGAAAATAGTTTTCAGGTAATTTTGAGTGAAATATGGGGAATATATAAAAATATTATAAACAATGTTTTCCCAATATGGTTGCAAATTTTTCTTTAGAATTTTCATTAGGATAGTGCTATATAAACTGAATAACTAGTCACACGTTCTCAAGCAAGAAAAGCAGTTTTGAGAAAAAGGCGTTTGAAGATTTTCTTGTATCTACTGATGCTCATCCTGTCTACTCTTTCCCGCATGTACTCGTTCCCTCATCTACTCGTTCCCTCGTCTACTCGTTCCCTCGTCTACTCGTTCCCTCGTCTACTCGTTCCCTCGTCTACTCGTTCCCTCGTCTACTCGTTCCCTCGTCTACTCGTTCCCTCGTCTACTCGTTCCCTCGTCTACTCGTTCCCTCGTCTACTCGTTCCCTCGTCTACTCGTTCCCTCGTCTACTCGTTCCCTCGTCTACTCGTTCCCTCGTCTACTCGTTCCCTCGTCTACTCGTTCCCTCGTCTACTCGTTCCCTCGTCCACTCGTTCCCTCGTCTACTCGTTCCCTCGTCTACTCGTTCCCTCGTCTACTCGTTCCCTCGTCTACTCGTTCCCTCGTCTACTCGTTCCCTCGTCTACTCGTTCCCTCGTCCGCTCGCGCTCTCGTCCGCTCGCGCTCTCATCCATTCGTTGTCTTGTTCGCTCGTCTCGTCCACTCGTTTACCAGCTTTACTCGTCCCCCCTCTTGCGGATGTTGGTTCAGAGTTTGATTCCTCCGCACCCAGTGTTTTCACAGCTAACAAAGAGTTGAATGCAAATTCTATTACGTCCGCGGCCCGTGCCTCTTTGCCCCCGGCTCTGCGCAGCCGTTCCGAAGAAGCGGAAACCAATTTGAGTCGCGGGACAGGGCGGGAGCGCGGCGAGGCCGTAAGGGAGGGGCGAGGCGGTAAGGAGAGGGGAAAGGCAAGGCGAAGAGACGGGTAGGATGGGCAGGGGTGGGGGGCGACCGCTGCGCGCTTTCGAGGCGCCGTCTCCCGCAGTCGCCGCGAGAGTGCTCTGCGGGCGCCGATTTTTGCGGCCGCCGAGAGCCCCAGAGTGCGTTTGGCGTGGGAGGGTAGGGAGGGGGACACCCAGAGGGTTTGTATTTGAATACGGCTCCAATGGCGAGGAAATTTCTCCCGTCGGAGAGTTTTGCGGAAGGATATTTGCGGAACTAACGAGCTGATGGTGTATTGCGATCGATTGCAGCTATGAATGCATTTGTCAGGATTAGGTTATGAAACAATAAATTGAGTTTCAGTTCAATTATTTCATAAATTAAAAGTACATTAAATTAATATCGTCTCATTGTGAGAAAATTGAACTGTATCCACGTATAACAGCCAAATTATTAATACTTATGCTTAATTGTACACTAACTAAAGTTTCAGTGTATTTAGGTGATAATAACTTGGTTCCTCTCAATATATTTCTAGCAAAGTTCTTCAGGCATTACTACGGTACTGAAAACGAGATACGATGCAACAATATGCATAAAATACACAGCTGTAGTGCGGGTTGCAGGTTGCTTGACACGAAAGTAAGGAGTACGACGCGCAAACGGCACCTGCAGTCATGATTACAGGAACATGGTTTTGGATAGTGTTTCAATAGAACAGTATTTCACTTTTGTAAAATATGAGGATGTATGTCATGACAACATAATTAAAATCATTGTCATGTTTTTATCTCTGAATACTTGTCGGTTATAGTTTGAAAGCATTTTCAGTAAATAATGTCTTATTCATTCGGGTTTCCGTACGATTTGAGACACCACATTGTGTTATTACAACTTCCTACAGTATCTTATTATGATGACGATAAAAAAGACACGTTGTGCAAATTGATCACGTGTGCATTAATATTATACCATTTTTAAGTAGTTTTTTCAAAAAATAATTATACAAAAAATTAAAGTTAAAGTCAAAATAGTTGACAATATTTTGTTACACATTCCTTCGGAAATTAAAATAAGAAATATACTTTACTCATTGCTACAATATGTTCATTGTTACTATATTTACATAATCTAAAAATAGAAAATTATTTATTGAGACGTTTTAAAGATGATGGAGCAAATGAATTACCAGATGCCAATTTTCATAAATCAGCGGTTAAGTTAAACCTTCTAGGAAACCTTCACATGCAATTTAAAACGTAATGACGGAAACTGCTTATTACACATAAGAGACCTAATTCGTTGTCTTCCATGAAGACCTAATTATTATAGACGTGTGGTAGAAATGAAATGGGAGTGACAAAGAACTTGTACGCAAATTATTCTGTCCTGCCATACATTAATGCAGTTTTTAGTGTCTGTGGCTGCAAATATATAAAAAATATCTTTAATACCCTTGCTCAACAAATGTTCCTCATAATACTTATAAATTTACTCCATTTGTGCACATCTAAATTAATCATGAAATAATAATGAAATTACTTTTGCTTTCCTCTATTTATTTTTAAAAGAAGTTATTTAATTTTTGCTTTTCTGTTTTAAAAAATGGTTTATAGAAAGGTTCATTGAAACCAACCTTCATGCTTTATTTAACATATTTGAGACTACCCCTGATAACAAATGGATTTCTAATTCTACAAAGAACGTTGTACATACTCGGAGGAACTCAAAATGTAAGGTCCGCGGAATTGTAGACCCTTCGCCAGATTGCCTGGAGCGCAACTGGAGGGCGCTATCCTCCGCCGCCGGCCGGTCGTGGAGATGGAGAACGAACCCAGAGCCAATGGAAGCTCGTTGCTGCCCCTCCCCGCCATTCAATTGGACCCTTGGACGTGTGACTGTGGCGGCGGTTGCCACGACGACGTTCGAGCGCAGAGCCGGTGGTCGCCCGAAGTTCAACAGGGATTGGAACCTCCTCCTCCTAAATTTGCAGGCAAGTTTGAATCCTGGTTTTATTGGCAACTAGCTGAAGTAACATGGCGTTGCTACGGGCATTTATTTATCAAAACCATCTGTTAAACGCGGAAAGAAATGAATGTAAAGAGTGAATCGCTAGAATTTGTTTGTACCTTTTCGGGACGCCCCTCCCCTGCCTCAGCCGGCTCTGTGCCACTCCCCTCCTCCATCTGAACCTACCCCTCCGCCCGGCCCAGTCCTGCTCTGCTCTGCCTCGCTCACTCCTGCCCGTCGCTCTCCTTACCGCCGTCATTGTGGCCGTCGCGGACCTCGCGAACGTGGTGGCGGGGGTCGTGGTTAGCTAACGGAGAGGGTCCTGAGGGAAGAAACAGGAGGGAAGAGGGGCGGGGGGGGGCGGTACGAAGGCCACTTGTTGCAGCAGTCGGCGGCGGGACGACGGGGAGTTCCATCCGGCCCTGACCCCTCCGGTACCCTCCCCTCCCCTGTACCCTCACCCCCACGCCTCCCTCCGCATCGATCAGAGGGCAAATTAATTTAACGCGTCGTGGGTCTCCGTTTCCATAGACGCTTCGCTCGACGTATGCCGCCCACGCACTGCGCTTCTCTATCTCTCTCTGTCTCTCTCTCCGTCTTTCTCTCTCCGTATCTCTCTGTCTCTCTCTCCATCTCTCTCTCCGTCTCTCTCTCCGTCTCTCTCTCTCCGTCTCTCTCTCTCCGTCTCTCTCTCTCCGTCTCTCTCTCTCCGTCTCTCTCTCTCTCTGTGGCGGTCGGGGCGCCCCCTTTCGCCATTTCTCTTAGCCCCTGTCGTCTTTGCAGCTTGCTCGCCCTTCGGCCCTCCGTCAAAGAGCCCTTGCCAGCGCCATCCAATTTCACCAATCTGAACATCTGCGTCACTCGATTGCCATCACCGGCCGCACGCCTTCGTCGTGGCTGGACAGACTCGGAATACAGCGCTGCTTTACCAGGGGCGGTTGGCTTTTCCTCAGTCACTGCCTTAACTCTTTCAAGCTCTTTCCTTTTTCGTGTTTGTCCAGCTAATCGACGCACTAAACTCTTCGCTTAAGTCGTTAAAAATTCTTTTCGACATAATTGCTCAATTTCTTCATCTGCACGTAGCCTCATTTACGCTTAATTCTCTTTGCAAATGCCCCTGCTGTTTACTCTGGCCGTTCGCATTCTTTTGAAAAGCTTGAGAGAGTTTACTTTATTCCTTCATTATTTCATTGTTCCTTGTAATTTTCTTTTGCATTCTGCTCTCTCTTCCATTAATTTTGTTTAGTTTCTTTTTTCTTATTCCTTATTAGTTTCATTTCTTCTTTGTTTCGTAAATTCTCCTCTCGTACTGAGGTCATGTACTGATTTTGCTGCTCTCTTATAACTGTCGTTCATTTCCGTTTTCCCAATTTATCTCGAAATACAACAGAAACTTGTAAAAAGGGAAGTAATTATTCTTTCTTTTTACAAAAATGCTGTTGTATTTCGTTTCGCAATTTCTCCGTTCACAAGAATTCAAAGTTTACTGAATTTTAATGTTTTTCTGGAAAGCTTTCTTCTCAATTGAAAATGCATTTTTCACACGATTTGTCATTTTCACTACACATCTGACCGTTTCAGATCGCCAGAGCAAAAACTTACCAATGTGTGAATTGCTTTCGTAAGAAACACAAGTTATCCTTTTATATTGAAATTCTATTACTTTCGGATGCAGCCAAAGTATGTGACGTTTCTTGAAATGAGACCTGACAAGTCCTGCCACAGCATCATTCCTCAACTCTCCGCGCGCTGAAATTTTTCCTCGTACGTTTTCACTTTAAAAAAACAACAACTTGTTGTTGCTGCTGCTGAGCGAAACTGAAACAACATAAAGTTCATTTAGACGCAACCCTTTTTGGGTAATTCAACAACACGGTTAACAAACCACACGAGAAATACTAAAATTATTCTAATTACGAAATTTGGACGTAATTTAATGAGTTTTCAAGCTTCACCGCTTTGCACACTTTGACGCCCGAGGAAGAAGTGAGAGACAGAGGAGGTCGCTATCCCCAAAAGCGAAACCTGCGGTTCCTAGAACGAGTCGAGATAGAATTTTCATGACTGGAGTACAGTTCGTCTGTATTTTAAACGCGGGAAAGTCGAAGCTGAAGTTGAAGAATGGCGCCATGAATAATGCGCAGCCCGGGGCGCGGCCCGAGGGGCAGCATTAAAGGGCCGAGCACAAGTCGCGCGCGCGTCTCGATCGCTGCGGAGTTGCCGGCGGAAGTTTTCCAATTAGCCGCGTCGGCGCAGCGGCGCGCGAAGCCGCTCGTCAGACCTGGCTCGTCGCGACGCCAAACGACGCCAGGGCAAATGAGTGAGTGCTCGCCGTCGGCGCCTTGGCTTCGCCCCTTCCCCCCCCCCTCTCGAGCTTTTCAGGGGTACGGAATTGCAATATTGTACCTGGACGAAATCAAAATACAGCAATCCCTCAACATTCGCGAGAGTTAGGTTCCCAAAAAACATCCGCGAATGTTAAATCCGCTGAATGTTGAGTCTATCTTTTTAATGAAGAAAGATGGGTTAGGTTCCTGGATATCGAAAAACTGTTAAAAAAAGAAAAAAATATATCTGATAATCAATTACAGTAGAACTGAATAAGCACTTCTACACAGAATTCACAACTAACATCCGAAAATGAAATAAAATAATGTTGAAACGTACTCGTTTTTGAAAGCTGAAAGTGAATGGATATAGGATTTGGTATTCCCCCCTCCTCGTTCTAATATCCAAATATGGAAGAGGTGCTGCTTCTGTTCTCTCTTAAATTTTGAAGTTATTTCCATGTTCGCGGATCACATTCGAATGTCAGTTCCAACAAGGGCATGTTGATTTTAGATCGCCATTAACAGTTTTGACATGGAAGTTGCTCTAGGACGCAAGTTTCGCTTCCGTTACTTCATCATTACCGTAGAGGAGAGTTTCTTCACTGACAATTTCCCAAAGCTCCTCTACAATGAGCTCATTGTAATGAGAGTTGCACAGATGCTGAATAGCGTTTTTTGTTAATTTGCCCCAAACCCATACCTCCAATTTGACGCAACTGAACTGAATTAGTTTACAATTGTGTTCTTTAATGTGGGTTGACATTTCATCTTTGAAATTTTTGCAGAAAGCGGTACTTTGAGCGCCGACGTCTGCCGAATTCGTGCTCGCTTTCCAAAAAAAAATGTATTACGACCAAAAGACGCACTCGCGAATGTTGAAGTCACAAATGTTAAAACCCGTAGCATTTCTATAACCGCGAATGTTCGGAACTCGCTAATAACAAATTCGCGGATGTCGAGGGATTACTGTACTCAAGAACAAACGATTATGAGTGGGAGTTCAGTAAAACGATCATTCTGAAACCTGGAGGAGAATTCCAGCCGCCAGCTGCTCTGATTGGTAGTTCTTCCTGGTTTCTCCGGTCACTACAAGCGTAATGTCAGAGCAGTACCCTAGCAAACGGGCCATGAGCAACAAAAAATCTTTCCTTCCTCTTCCTTACCCTATCCTACATTTCCCCTTACACACACACACACACACACACACACACACACACACGTACTTCACTCCCTCTCATATCGGGAGCTCAGAGCTTGTCTCGTATGGGTGGTGATGGTGGTGAAAAAGGAGAAGAACCGCTGGGGGAGATAGGTGGAGGGGTAAATCCCTCACAAGCCTAACAGCGTTTTCCATTCGCCGCACTAGTGCGCACCCAGTGTGCACTCAGGGCAGCTTTCGTGTTCCAATCGGCCGCTAGGGCTCACCAGTACGGAGAAGCCCATGATCCATTCGCCAATGACACGGGACCAGGATGCACTCGGGGCGCCCTAACCTGCACTGACGAGCTCGACGGTGCAGTCCATTGCACCGGGCCATTTTGAGGTTAGGTACGGAAGTTATGAATGTTGATTTGGATTCGTGGTGAAATTGTGAAGGCAATTGAGGATCTTCTGTCATACAGGGACACTTCGAATGATGGAGTATACCATGTTTTAAAAGAAATGCCTTAAAATACTTTGTGACTTACTCGAAGTTCGGAAAATCAGTTTGTTTTAGTGAACTTCAATCGTGAATAACAACATGTTTAAAAATCCATTGTTATTTAGTAATTAAACCTATGCCTTTACAAAATCATTCAAATATACAATGTGCCGAGATATGTTTCTTGCATGCGCTAGCGGAAATGCTCTCATTAATATTTTTATAGTTTTCAATTACCAAATAATTCTGCAGAAGCCTTTCGGTTCGAAATCTAGTGTACTGTGTTGATCACTGGCAAATCTCGAGAAATGAACTTTCGACAGATTTGCTTTTGAAGTTTTCGGTAGTTTTTAAATAAAGAATCACACGTTAATACTTTATGCATTATATGAATTAAGAAGTAAAGAATTACCAAAAGACTTCGCACAAGATATGTTAAAATAATAATAATTATTATAAAAATTGTAACAACGATAACAATTCCAATATTCTTATTTTTCGAGTTCTGTCAGTGTGGCAGACCAAGAACGGCTATCTATAATTTCATTGCGTAGCGCACACGCACTGACTCAGTTCCGGAATCCGTTTCAATCGTGGCTGCCCTTCACGCGTGTGGAGCAGCATTTTTTAGGACCGATGACGTATTTCCCTTGCACTAGGGTGGGTTTCAGTGCAACGAATGGAAAACGCTATAAGTGTTGGTAGGCACTGGAACTCATCATCCAGAGGGAAAGAATCACCGCCATCTTCCTGATTAAAACGTTCATTCACTAACGGGACCAATGACCCTAGCAGTGATGTATCCGGAAATCTTAAATGTCCAGTCAACCAATCATTCTTAAACAAATGGTACTACAACAGTACATAGTTCTTTGCATTATTAGTATCATTTACGTAAGATTGTTATACTAGATGAACTCGCAGAAGAACTACCAACGCAAAAGGAAGTTGAATTTGAGCAATAATCGAAATTTCAGAAGTGTTCAAGAAAATTGGACTTAAGGCTTATTATTAAGCAAGCATTCTTCTACGCGAGTCAACGAGAAAAAGTTTGAAGCTGTTTTAAAAAGTCTTATTTAGGTATTGAAAGAAATCACGATTTCTTTCAAAATTACATTACAACCTACTAATTTTCCCCCCAAAAAGTACATGAAATTATTTGAAGATCTAATTTTCGAGAACAGGTGAAAAATACTGATATTGTTGCCTTTTTCGTATCAAAACGTATTTTTGTCTCTGGAAAATTGATTGGGAAAATGAAATTTACACTTCCATGGGCGTATTTATTTATTTTTTGCTACTCGTACAATCAATTTCACAATCACTTGCCCTAGCATTTGAACAGACCCTTTCGAACAACGAGCTTGAATTAAGTAGAAAGGAATTGTGTAGAAATACAGAGCTTGTGGTTGAAGCACATTGCACTACTGGCTGCCATGTTTTCTTAAAGCAAAAAGAACTAAGGCATACTGCGGGTACTTGTTTAAAGGCCCAGGTTTTCGACATTTGTTTTGAAAAATGTTGTGCATCATCACATGGTGGATTTCGTCTAATGCAAATCTAAGTAGAGGGTGCAATTTACTTTCATTTTGGTAAGCTAATAAGTATATGTTTAAATAATTAATTGTAGACTTGAAGGAGGGTGAATTTCAATTGAGTTCAGCACAGATATTATTATTGACATTCTGTAAACTTTAGTTAAGTTCCGGAGGATTTTACTTTAAAAATAATAAAAAACCATATTTGTTAAAATATTTCTTTATTTTAGATTTTTCTGAGATCGCGGTTTGATCTTGAATTACTGTTTAGAACATTTCTCTGCATTTGGCTAAAATTGCTCTGCGCGCCATCACTGTAACGACCCACATTGAGCCATACAAGAGTCTGATTTCTTTACTCACTGTTAGGATGTACTGTGCGTATTTGTGGAGACCTAAAACTCCTTCAGAAGACACTAGGCTTTAAAGAACTACTGGCATTTGGAAGAGCTATTTCTTCCCTCTTTGTTGCGGTGCGCGCAATAGTGCCTATGTCATCGCGCCCGCCAGCCTGCCCCGCGCGCCGCCCGAGCCCGCACTACTTAAGAAGGCACATTCGTTAATGTGTTCTGAAAAGCCACGCTAGCACTGCAGCCGAGTTTGTCAGGACATTTCGGACGCGGGCGGCCTGCACTCGCGAGGCTCGTTAAATTATTGATCAGTTCACCGCCGTCCTTCCGACGGCAAATTTAGTCTGTCAGTAATCCACCGTGACCGTCCCCTAGCACTTTCATTGGGGATTTATATCAGAAGATCCAGCTGAATTTCAGAACCACTTTCCGAACCGACCCAGTTCTTTATGTAAGCTCACAATGATTCAAATTGGACGCTATTACCAGCGGCACATAGTCCGTTTTCCGAGTGTGTTCCTTCTCGACGACCCAATCATCGGGTCGTAATGATATGAAATGATATATTTGCAGTCAATGAAACCGTTTTATCTTTACCCCTTTTGCTTTTGAATCTGAAGCAACTAAATAGCTGTTTTGTAAGAATAAAATGAGCCCTTCTATCAACAAATGTAATACAGAGGTGCAAATGAAGATTGAAACAACGCCATAAAAGTGAGTTATGAATGACAAAATGAATATATGTATCAAATATATTATCGTAGATGTTTGAGAGATGATTCCCGAGTATGCATTTGCAATATATTCTAAAATCTTTGTTACGGGTTTTCTGAGTTTAATCTGACAAACAGAGCACTTTTCTATATCATTTTTACTTTCCCGTATACGTACGTATATACGGAGTAATGTACCTAGTATAGGAAAAGTTGTGTAATGCTGTGCGAAAAAACGGTGGATTTTCGTCAGAAAAAATTCATTCTGTCCGTCTGTGACAACACTAGCCCCTAAACCATTAAGTACGATTTCTTCCCAAATCAATATTCCCTAGTCGATCTGGTTCCTCTCGAGGCGCCACGATTTTGAAAAATTTTCTTCAAAATTTGGGGGTACTTTACATGAAGCCCCCCAGACATTTTCAAACCTTATCCGTTTGCTGAACTAAACCTAGACTTTACATCTAATATATCTATAAGGTAAGCCTCCATTATTTAATGTTTTTTCTGCTTACATGATGTGTTTATAAAGACTGATTTCATTTCAATATGTGTGTAATAAATTTGATTTTAGCCAAAGAAATTTGTATCTGATGATGGAAACAAACGGTTCTATGAAATGTACGAACTTCAACTTTGTTTTATGAATTATAATATTTTAATATATGGAACTTTTTTTATGGAATTGTGAACTCTATTGTATTTGTGAGTTAAACTGCTTCAAATAACTTTAAATGAAGTTTTTTGAAAACTCCAGAAGTTTCTATGAAAAAGAGCTTCAAATTGCGAATTTACAGTATTGCTTAAACGCCATTTTCTTGAAAACGGATCTAAATTTGCGTAACAAAATTGTCATATAGGACGAGGTTTTAATGCTCTTTAATTGTCTTAAAATATTTTCGTTCTACTATTAGGAAACCAAAAAAATACAAAATGTGAAAAAATGTACTTTGGAAGGCGATAGATGTCACCTAATAAGAGAATGTGGCAAGTCCGAATAGCTAGCTGAGACAAAAGGGAATAGAAAACTAATAGGGAAAGTCTATGCTATTCTGTAGCACCATTAGTCTCCATATTTCCCAAGCTCCTTGCTTGATTAATTTTGCTGCCCGTCTCACGTCAAATTAATACGGTAACAATTATGTTTATGACACGATTTTTTTTAGTCCTGAACATTCGACATCGGCGGGTCTGATCTACTGGTCGGCTGCCTAGACCAGGTCTGATCAAATGAAAGTATTCGAACCAGACTGCCCGCATTAGGCAGTTGTAGTTACCCGCGTATCATTCGCCTTTCTTAAGCTAGTGTCGATAATTAGATTAGACTAAATTAGTCATAATACCTCCCCTCTCTTTCACCTCCCACCACTTTCATCGGGCTGCCACAACAAACAGCAGGCCATTTTGTTTGCACGCAGATAAGTGCTGGGCCATAATATGCCAAGTGGTCCGCCCACTTGAGGAGCCTTGGCGTAGGCAGATCTCACGAAGGGCTTCGCATGTACTGGTCTTCTGACGGCAGGTTTTACCACCTTCAGATCTTTTTCTTCAGCCGTACCTTATGGTCTTTTTGCGCGGCTTGAATGAGATGCAGAGACCATTTGGGGTAAATGCCAGAATTCGAAACGTTAAAACGCAGTAGGATGAAGATATTGTAATGGCTTAAAGGTCTTCGGCCTAACCATGTAGTTAACAAGTATTGTAATTATATATATATATATATATATATATATATATAATATAGTATATATAGTAAATTATTAAAACAATTGAAATAATGACTTGGGTGAACCTTCTCGAAGAGGCAATGATCCGCTCGCCTGCGGAGCTGGCCGAGTGTGATTGGACCAACGAGGGCGTGAGTGAACTCAGGTCACCACACATCGTATTTCACGAGAAATCTAAATAGATTATCGAACTATATGTTAATGACATCACGGAGAAACAATTTAATTACGTTTTGGGTACAAATTTCTATAAAAAATACATGTAATTCCTTAGAATGTGTATTTGACTCCAGCAAAATGTTGAAAAGACGTGAAAACTAAATTTTACAAGTCAGCATCCAAGGCTCTTGCCATCTTTGGCTTATTTGAAGAAAAGTCTTGCAAAGTGAATAAAAAGACAACTAATTTGATGTTATAAATGATATCAAATTATTGTTATGGAGTACAAAACCAAATGGGCTTGGTACAGTTAATAACTTTACAAAAGTACATTATGTTCCTAAATTCATCTGTGCTCATTACTCAGCCACCAGGGGACATCCAGTTGTGTTTTATGTGTGGAGTACAGTTAACTCAATTTTTATCAAATACTTACTGTCGGCTATTTCATCTCAATAAAAAATATGACTTTCATAATTTCTCTGCCAATCATTATGTTGATTAAATTGTTATTTTGCTCTTCTTTTATCTCTAAGTACCTGTTTCAAATTTAAAACTAGTGGTGCTTCCAACGCACATACTTTCTCGCTCTGCTCCTATACGGTCCATCGTTGCTATTCCACTACTTCATAAACCAGCAAAAGTGTATTATACCAGCAAACGTTTTCCGTACCGGGACCCGACATCTCAAAATAGGCTTTATGTAAAGTACCCTCAAATACTAACATATATGTTCAAATTCAAGAGGCCTTGAGACGAGTAAAAACGATCGGTGAATATCAATTTTGAAGAAAATCGGCCGAACGGTTTAGGCGCTAGCGTTGACCATAGACGGACAGACGGACGTTTTGCCGTCAATCGATTTTGAAGTATGAAGAAGCAACAAATCAAGGATTTTGAGTACACAACGAGATAGAGGATTTTTTTTCTAAATTTAGCAACAGGTTTTATCCACTTTTTTGTCACCAGACCCCTGCTATAAGAGATTTTCTGACGAAAATTCCCCGTTTTCCGCCGCACGATTACATAACTTTATCTTCTTACGAAGTATTCGTAAGGCGAGAAAGTAAAAATCGTGCTAATATTTGAAAATGTAAATGCAAGAAACGAATCTCCTGATACAGATAAAATTAAAGTGCTCCAATTTACTCATATCTACTCACATTGTTTATCTCTTAAACGTGAAAGATAAGTTCACACGGCATATACAAAATTTTCACATTTCTGCTAGTCTCTTTACCTCGATATATCATGTTCATGTGAAAGTTCTTGCACGATCCACATTCATTCTCGTGTGAACTCAGTTTGAGCTTTCTTCGTGCGAAGCTTTTGAGCAGACTTGTGTTGTATCTTTAAAGTTTCTTAAACTTTGTATCTCAATTGAGCTTTACTTGAAGCCTTCGGAAAAGGCATTTGTCATTGAAAGTAAGATTGTAACAGAAACTCGGTAAGTCCTGTTAAAGACTATATAAAGTACAACTTTCTCCTTTCAGAACATATTAGAACTGTAAGATAATGCTGGATTTCACCCATAGTACAGAATCAAGGAAGATACTAAAACTAGAAGGGCCATGTCCTGAAAGATATAGTAAAAAAACGAACAGCTTACTGTTGGTTTAATTGTCTTTAAATCGCATTTATGAAATATTTTAATAACAGAAACTTCACTAAATCACGACAATGATTGCTTGTACCAGCTTTGGCTTCATGTGTGTTCACCTCTCTCACTCTATGTATATGTAAATGCATGTAAGTGTGTGCGTATGTATTGCATGTGTAAGTGTTTTTATGTATGTATGTATGTATGTATGTACGTATGTATGTGTGTGTATGTGCATGCATGCATGTGTGTGATGCTCTTTGGCAAACTAAATTTAATTTCAGCCTTGTATCGCAATTAATATTTTACAACTTGGTCTCTATGGTCTATATGTTAATTTTGATTGGTTTCCAGAGATCATATGAGAATGTGAACCAATGAAATACATATATGATGGAGTTGTGTTGCCATTTCGTAATTTGTAAGGCAAGAAATAGTTTTCGTACCTTAGCACACTCTAGCCTGATTGCTTTAGAACATTTTCGTGTGTTCAATGGATTGGCCTTTATCTTACAAGTGGCATAGTATTGATTACACACTTTAAGTACAATATGGCAACATTACAATCCTTAATGTCTGCAACGACAGTTGGATTTATAGAGTAGCTGGGTTTTGACGTAACAACTTACAACTCAAACCTATAGGTTAGAAACGTGAGCGAGAAGAAATATTGATGAGGGATCTCATGCTACTTCTCGTTTATAGAGCAGTGCGTTCAGTATAAATGAACGATAGTGAAGGTATGTTCTTTGACTGTATACATCAATATCTTTTGACCTCAGAGCGCAGTGGACACGCCGTAAAATATTGATTTTTGAAACTTAATTCAGTTAATTTTTATGTCATTTAACAAATCTCTGTTGTCACGTAGCAAAAACGAACTCAAATGACAGGCCCGTTGTTCATTTTGTGGTTTTCACAGAGCCCTGATAAAGTAAAAGCAAAAATAACCACAGATGAAAGGAATAGCTACAGTACATGAAATTCGCGGTAGAGAGCGACGATTTTGATATCTGAGACGAAAGCTCCGAGAAGTGGCTTCAGCCCCCACGCACGTCCGTGCGTTTTCTCTCAGTTTCCCCATCCCCCTCGTGCTCTTCGTTTGTAGGCGCGGGCGAGTCCAGATTAATCTGCTGCTATCGATCTTGTAGTGGGTGGGAGTTGACTTTTCTACACGACCAATTCCCTCCGCGCACTGGTGTTGCCTTGGTTCTAGCCTCCGCCTGCCATTCCATCGCTGTGGACATTTGCAATTAGCCACTTCTGTTTATCCCCTCTGTTTACCCACTTCCTTTTATCCATCAATATGTAGCGATTAGCCGGTGTACACGGCGTAGACGGATGAGATCATCCAGGCGGGCTTCAGAGTTCACATAGAACGTGGATGCTTTCAACTTGTGATTGTGGTTTGCATGGTGAAACCAAACCTCTACGTATTCTATCACATCATCTCCTCCTAATTCATGTCCCCTATCAGTTATCAAAGTCATCCACATTAAAAGTTAAATATCAGGACTCGTTCGTTGATATCCAATCAGGATCGTAGCGCTAGATGAGTGGTAACTGTTATGGAATTATATCATAAAGTGTTAGCATTATACACTGTAACATAAGAGAAATGTGTTGGCATATTTCAATATTAAAGTAATTGGACTTGATTCATTCTTTCCTTTTTGTGTGAGATGAGAAACTAAATCACCTTAATGTAAATGTATTGCTATACTTCTACGAGCTAAGAACTGTTTGAATAACATAGGAATAACCTAGGAGCTAATTGTATCCAGTGTTTTATATTAATCATTAGTACAGAAGCCAATAGTAAAAAAACTCAATTTCAACAGCGGTGATTCCCATGACCGGATTTACGAAGAAAAATAGCGGAGTTAGTTGATGTAAAAATGTCTATAAATTGAAGAAAACAAAACGAGATCAATTGGACAGCATTCAACCTAAATGGTGTAAAGTTTAATGAAAATACATCGCGAAAGATGAAATTTTGCAGTATATGCTGCCGTTAAAGTTTCTAACTTCCATGAACGAGATCTATTTATCATTTTCAATGTGGTAAAAAATTTCTCAAGGAAAGTAACTAAACCGGATGTGGAGGCATGTGCTTCGGGGACTCGTCGCTGAACAAGTAGGAAATTGGCGAAGCATAGCACCGACCGGCAGCAAACTTTCAAACTCCCATTACCAAGGATAGTACGACTTACAGCGTCATATGTAACTTTGATGCCTTTATTACACTCGCAGATAAAATTTTAGATAACTTTTTCTTCCATTTGGGAAGCCTGAGAAAAAACAATCTTATATTGTGGGGTTTCTTTTATCGCTTTTTTTTTACGTTTTTGCTTTTTTCTGAAATTGCTGATTCTTTTTTGTAAATTTTTTATCCGTTTTTCGGTTACGTTATAAAACGCCACTGCACACGTAGCACGTTGCTACGTTCTTTGTATGAGCAACCTTTCACTGCAAGCAAAGAAAGAAAATAAGTTGAATGTGAAAAGAGGGGTAAAGAGGTATTCTGTACATCGGAAGGGCTTTCAAGGAGCGAGAACTATAATTGATGTTCAAGGATCAGGTTAAAAGCTTTGGGTCTGCTTATCAAATTGATATGTTACTGATGTAATCGAGGCTTCTTCCTTTCGTTTAAGTGAACTCAGCTTGCAAACGTTTCGTTTGGACCGTTCTTTACCAGGAAATCTCTGTCGTTAGTTATCCTGAAATCGGCCAAACTGACAATGGTAATGACGCTGATAGGCGTCAGAGGAATCTTAGATTTCATTCAATGGGAGACATTACAATTTCTGAGCGAAGAATTTGAATAGGCCAGTCAGGAATTCTGTGGAGAACATTTGTTGCATCTCGTAAATATTATTTGCAGCAAGCACCATTCAAATGATATTAAAATCGATGAAATCAGCAAAAATAAATACTTTAAAATTACGGAAAAGGTAAAAAATGACTTATTAGTAGAAATCGACGAAAACATAAAAAAATGACGTAATAAAAATGGACCATTTCATTTTGTCATAACATAAAATTAATGTCTGTACTAAAATGCATTGTTCTAAACTTCTAAAGAGAAAGAAAAAAATGACATTTTATTAAAATCCGTCCTCTAATATTGAGTTTGGCCCGCGTTACAACATTAAAAATATGTAACAGGTAAAATCGTATATTAGATCATAGACAACAAAGATATCGTCAGGACATAAGTGGGAAGAATTGAACATGAATGGGAAATGGAATGAACTCTGACAACGAAAGCACGACGAAGATTGAACTTTAGAATTTAAAATCATTTAAAGGATTTGAGGATATAGGCGAACATTAAAGAGAAAAATAGTACAGGAGATGTGGATAGAATGGGAGGGGTGATGGAGGGCGATAGGCTGGTGGTGAGCGAAGGAGTGGCGGGCGGAGTAATGGGCGGTCGGGCGCCACAGTGTCCTGCGTTGCAGCTGGCCGAGGCTGTGGCCGGGGGCAGCGCCCGCTTAACGTGTGTTCGATCCCCTTGCCTCCCCTGCCCCACCCTGTCCTGCTCTGCCTGGCCGCTCGCAAGGCCCATCTGACGGCGCGTAATTGAGGCGCCCCACGACCCTTCGGGGACCTCCATAGCCGCCAGAGGGCAGGCGGCCGCCCCCGCCGCCGCTTGATTTAGGGAACTCGGGGCGCTCCCCTTCTGCGCCAGCACTCCTGCCTCCTTGCTTGCCCCTCTCCTCCTCCCCCTCCCCACCCCCGCCTCTCCTCTTCCCCCTCCCCACCCCACCCTCCCCTCCCCACCGTCCCCTCCCCTACCCCCTCCCTCCACCCTCTCCCCACCATCTCCACCCTCCATCTCCCCTCCCCACCCTCACCCTTTCCACCTCTCCCCTCCCCTCACCACCCACCCTTCCCATCCCCTTTCCGCCCATCCCCCCACATCTGGCCCCACCTTGCCTCACCCCATCCTGCCCCTCTCAGCCTCTCCCCGCCCTCTCCGCCCCCCTCCCAGCCTCACCCCGGGACCCACTGCCCCGCCCGGCCCCCTCTCACTCCACCTTGTATCCGCTCTCTCGTTCCCCCGGCCCGCTGTGCCTCGGCCCGTCCCCACCCATCCGCGAAACGCCGCGTTCCACCCCGCCCCCTCTTTGTGGGTGCCCTGATACCGAAAAATCGGTTAACGGCTTAAACGTCTGCCCGTCTGTTCCTACACGGTCGTGAACAACGCTAGCGACTAAAAAACAAGCTCAATACTAGTGGCTAAACAACAAAGTCTTTATCAAAACTGATATTCCCTGATCGATCTGGACGATGTCGTGGCCCTTTTGAATTTGAAAGGAATTCGACTCTGATGTTGCCGCAAGCTTTGGCCTTTCACAGTTTATTTGTTGTGCTCTTCATTGTTTATTACTGACCGCCTGAGATATTCTCTAATAAATATAAATTATCAAAGGATTGGGAGGTTAGCTTTCCATTACAATGATACCTAAGGCAGATGAACCTTTTCATTGTCTATTTAAAACGTATATAATAGAGTTTCGGTTATCCGTCCTTCGCTTATCCGACAATCCGTATTATACGCATAGTATATTTTTGAATTTCATGTAACAACGGAGTTAGAGATCTAGAGACAGCTGTTAAATACCCTGAGCAAAAAGGAGAAGCAACGGGTCGACACAATGATGCTGCAAAGATAGCGAGATTTCGAAGCGAAGAAGCAGCATTAAACCATAATATTGAAGATAGAAATTATTTACTTCATGAAATGTGTTCCTTAAAGACGGTCCTTTAAATAAGTTCATATTAAATTTTTAAAACATATGAGTAGTTTTCGTGTAATTTGGCGCGAAATATAGGCAATTAAAAAAATAACATTTTCTATCAAAAACCGCTAAAAATATTTTCTTTAACATTTTTACACGGCTAAAAGAAGGGATGCTAAAAGACTGGCTAGTGTCTCATTTTCGTTGAACTCTCTGAATTTTCGAAAATTGCAAATTTATAAATAATGCGAGAAAGTGCTGTTGGAGCACCACTATCTCACGGTCGTCTGGAATCGTGGTACCTGTGGAGGATGATGTGATTCTCGAAAACAATGCTCTTACGAAGGCTGTTGGGTGCTCCCAGCTTCCTTGGGCAGCTGCCCGCAGCCCGAGGGATCGTAACGGAAGTGCGGCACGGATCGCTGCGGCTTTTTGTTCCCGCATGCGCAGTGCGCACTTTGCCGTTGCGCGGGTACAAGGAGGTTGGGGGGGGAGGGAGGGGGGCGGGGCAGAGCGGCTGAACGTGGCGCGAAGCCAACCATTGGGGCGGCGGGCAACTCTTCACAGCCCCCCGCCCCCGCAGCTCCTGCCAGTTTCACTATTCTCGTCTTTCTAGTGGTCGCTGTTAAATTTTCGCGTTACGTCCCGCTTGTAATTTTAGACTTCGTTCTGTCCCTCGCTTATTTTCTTGCAGGTCCGTCCTTCATATCGTTTTTACATTACATTTGCCGCTTGTGTATAACCCTAGTAACTCCTGTTCAATCTTCATCAGTTTGTTTCTGTCTACCGAAGTATCTGTGGCGCAAGGCTAATTTTCTTTCTCGTTTGCTCCTCGTCAATTTCCTATCTGTTTCTGTTGTATTTCACCTTTCTTCTCGGATATTCCTGGCATTTGTGTCCTGCCGTTCATTCCTTTCTATTGGTTCCTTATCGTTTAACCCTTTTATTCGGTCCCTTTTCCCTTCTCGTTTGTCCTCTCTCTTTGATCTCTTCCCGCTTTTCCTTTCTTGTTGGCCCCTTCTCGTTCCTCTTTTCCCGTTTGCCTCTTCTCGCTTATTCTCCTAGCTCATCGGCTGACTCGCTCGCCCGCATTTCGCCCCCTGCTCTCTGGCGGAGTAATGGTGCAGGGCGCGTTGGAACAGACGCGGCGGAATTGATTGTGCTGGTCTTCTCCTTTTTGCAAGGCGAGCCAGAGACCGAGATTCGCATCTGTTCGAAGAGTGGGAGGTTCAACCACCGATGATGTCGGTGACAAAAAATGTGAATGAGGTCTCAAGCACTTTTCGTTACACCTGCGTTGAATTTGTGAGAGGACTTGCTTTCGAAAAACTTGTTTCAAGTTTCGTGAGCTGTTGAAAGTTAGGTTATTTTATGACCAGTCCGTTGTATTTTATTTATTTTTACTTTCTTATGTAATTTTGAAATATTGAAGTATTTTCTCTTTACTTCCCACTCCTGAGTCAACAGTGACTTTTCATTTAATGTTTCAATCTTTGAATAAACATTTATCGCAAGAGTATATTGTAATATTATATATTAAATTTGCAAGTTTTATATTATTTTAAAATAATTTAAAGTTTATGTAGTGTTATTGGATAAATATATTTAATAGGAATGTTGAACTTTCAAAAAATGAAATCTTAAATGACTAGCCGATCATACTAAACGGTTTCTGAAAACCGTGGATAGGAGCTAGTGAGGCAGGAAAGCGCCAAGGCCGTGTCCTCCCAACTTTTGCAGCGATCAAAAATAATTTTATCTGTTTTCGTTATTTCAGTTAATTATAAAATTATTTTTACTAAATATTTTAAAATATGCGTCGCAAGCTAAAGCGGAATTCGCAAACATGAATCCTGAAATTTTTTGTGAATCCAAGACTTTTGCATGTCTAAAAGTTTCTACTGAAACTGCGAGGGTATTGATGCAGTTTTCAACATTTCTATTTGAATATGCATTTTCTATACTTGTTTATTTCAAACCAAAGTTTCGAGCAAAACTGGACATCAAAAGTGATTTGAGATGTGCATTATCACAATTAAAGTCATGTGTAGAAAAACATGTAAAAATACAGTGCCAGCCCTCTGATTTACACGACTTGGAAAAAATGTATTTGTTCAATAACATGTTCAATAAAAGTATAAAAATCACATTTAAAGCTAATCATTTGACATAAACGACAAAGCTAACATTTGTCTTCTGTATAATATTACAGGGTGGCGTGACCTCAAGCAAGTTTCCAAAGGAGGGAGCATGATATAATAGGTTGACTGATTGATGATTCTGGGCGCATCACCTGTTAAGATCATTAGCACAGTAAGAGTAGTGCATGTTCTTATCGCGGGAGGGGGCAATGATCTTTCCCCGCCGACTGACGAGATCCGGCACCGACTTATCCGTCGACTTGCCTCAACCAGGTATTTCGCACAGCGAGGCACAGCCCCGCTGTTTTACAAGTTGCACAAGTTTTAAGCTCCCGACTGTTCTCCCGGCAAGTGTAATAGTGTAGTGCGTGTGCAAGTAAGTGTGTGTAAGTGAGGGGTGTACATAGGACAAGGAGGAGGAGGAGGGAAAGATCACGCGCGATTCGTGGCCCGTTAGTTAAGGTATTAATCGGAGAAACCACAGAGGAATATCGAAAAGAGCAATCAGACGCTGGAATTCTCTTCCAGACAGCCACTGCATTCGACCTATCGATGCAGCTAGTGTCGAAAATCCTTAATATTTTTTAACCCTAAGTGATAATTAGGGTGCAGTCGGGATTGACTCTCAACTGTTTACAAAACGATTCGAAACGGTGCTCGTGCTTAATTGCTTCGTGGAGACTCCACCGCCAAACCTGCCTTTAACACTCTTCAACCTTCCTTTAATACCTGTCGATGCCAAGAAGTGTTCATTAAGTACAACTGTGAATGTTGAACTAGTTATTAAAAATAAATAAATAAGGACCACTAGTACAGAAAACGTAAACAGGATATACATACATATATACAAAAATACATATTTTTACTCTGACTTGTGGAAACTATGTAGTATATAGATGCATACTTGTAAATATTAATTGATCCTTGTAACATTTATGTTCATTTTTCCTTCAATTACATTGTAATTTATTTTGGGGTCCGACATTGACCCTTCAATGCCTCATGCGCTTTTGGAACACCGTCACTGTCCGAAGGCTCGTTTACTCGCGTAATTACATATGAGATCCTTTCTGTAGCGGTGTGATGCAAGCGGCTAATGAAACTGGTCGCTGAATGAAACATTCCGGTTTAACTACCTCCACCTCAGAGGAGGACTTTTTCAATTATGACCTTTGGACGACGATATTTTTTGCAAGCTGCCTTCTTGCGGCACTGAGGCGATATATTCTTTTCCAGGAGAGAATTAACCCATTAATGCCCAGCGTACCTTATATGATACACTAATTTCTGGTCAACTGAAATTGGTTTTAGTTTTGAAATTTATGTTTACTTGTTGTAAGTAGTGTGTTGTCGCCAGCGTTTCATCATTTCTTTAGGGGGAGATCAAGCGTGCGTTAAGGAAGCGTTACAGGGAGGAGAGGGTTAGTCAAATTTGCGTTACGGAATTTGTGGTCTGCTCCTCCGACGGTTCCGCTCCAACAACAGCTCGACGGAGATGCCTGTTCACGCCTCGCTTCCCCTGCGAATGGATGCCCGTACAGCAAGACACGACGTGTGTGCGCAATTGACCGAAAGCTATGCGATAGAAATCATTTGGTGGGAATGCTTCAATTTAATTACAGACAACACACATATAACAACCTAACATACATAGAACTTTATTCATCTCATTGTTGCAACTTTTCGAGAATAACATTTTTCTCATATTCAGGCTGTATAAACTACTAATATTTACATTACGATAGAAACCTTATACAGTAATAAATGACTAAAAACATGTCTTTGAGAAATATAGATAGAAACCACTATGGTTCTCTAGTAAATAGGAATTCTGCAACGTGCTTTAAAATAATACTTGAGTGCTTTAAAATAATAACGAGTGAATGACTCAATCAAATAATTTTACTGGAACGTAATTAATGGTAGCGTAACTATCGAAAACATTGTTTTGATTCTACTTATTAAATCAAAATATTAGAAAAATGATTGACAATTAATTAGAACAGAAACAAATAAATAGAAGGAAAAAACGAGACTTAATATTTTCAAACGCTAATCAAGTAATCGAGATAGTAAATTACAACTGTCAACTAACAAAAGAAAATTACCTTTTTCGACAGAAAAGTATGATTTAAGATGATCGTAGAGATATTAATATTTTGTGAAATATTTCCAATCATGATTGAACCCACTCTTAATATTAATTAGAGCCAACTTATGCGAATATACGGTATCGTTTCCCATTTCCTGTAGCAGGGATGGATCCAGAGACAAATTTTGGGAGGGGAAATTCAAAATGTTTTGGTCGAATGTGTCACATTACAGATTTTATATAATATATTACGGTACACTCAGTTTATGCTGCCATACGATTTTATTCGTTTTAATGATTATTCGAATTTTTTTTTAAGTTTGGTGATGAGTTAAATCTAATAGTTACTGAAAAATTTTAGAGGGGGATAATTTCCCTCATTTCACTCCCCGTGGATCCGCGCCTGCCTATAGGAAATATTTGAGCGGCCAGAAGCATCGCTTACTGTTTGGAATAAACAATCACATCTCTCATCTTTTCCGAATACGCGCCAACTTTAAATATTTAATTACACGAAATGTTCCACCTACCAACGAAACAAAATAAAAGAAAACATACCATTTCTCACCACCTTTCACAGCCTCTCCAACAAGAGGATTTATTTTAATACGTGTTCGTTTCGCGAACATCCCCAACACAAGAATTTCTTATCCGAGGCGAAAGGGTCAAAGCGCCAAATTACAAAGTGGGCGAGCGACCTTTTATTAGGCGCGCGCGCGCGGGCGGGCCGGGCGCGTGGGTGGCGGCGCCGGCGGTCGCTTCAGAAGCTGCAGTTGCCGCCAATTAACAAACTCCGCGAGCGCGGCAAAGGGTCGGCGGGCGCGGGATTACAGCGCCCTGCGCCTCGCGCGCTTCAATTACCTGCGAAGGATTTGCGCGCGAAACAAGCGCCAGGTAGTTGTCTCGCGCGGAGCTAGGAATACAGGGAGATGGCATGGCGTCACAAACTTGAAGCAGCGATCCGCCATATCGCTGGGCCCAAAACGCTTGTTGGTGTCCTTATGTCGAAGTGCGGCCGAAGGCCTCAAAGAAACGTTTCTCGCACCGTAATCTACATAATGCGCTCTTCTCGAACATTCTACTACGTTTTTGCTGGTACGGCGCTCCCCGATATTCCCTCACCTGCTCAGGGACATGCAGAATCTGTAAGTAAATGTGAATGAGAGGGACAGATAGCGGTGGAGACAGAGACAGACAGGGACAGGGTGAGGGAAAGAGGGAGAGACAGTGACAAAGGGAGATCGGAGGGGAAAAAGGGAGATAAAAGGAAGAACAACGCCTGCCGGGTTTTTCTAATAGTTTTTAATATTTAAAGCCTTGATAGGATTAACAAGATTTCGTAACAGTTCGTCATTGCTACTTGAGGGGCTTAGTGCTGTACAAATCCTTCGGGGAAGGCGTGAATTTCTTTTCTCTTGTAAGTAGTTACTTTATATGGTTTGGAAAACTTTGAAAAAGTTGAAGATGATGGTTAATTTTCATGATTTTTCTCTTCATTGCAAAGATGAGAGTACTGTGTATTAGAGTTGTGCGAAAAAAACAACTGATGACCTAGAAGAGCAAATAATGCTCGGGTCATTTTCAAGAAAACGGTTGTGAAACCTTACTGTTCTAACAATGTTAGCAGCTTTTATACCACACCTAAGAGAAGTTAATTATGCAGGAATAATTATTCACTGAAGAATTATTCTCTACCATTATTATTTTGACGCCATCTTCAAACAAACCCGAAAGTTTTGCACATTGTTGACATTAATTGTGTTACTGGCCTGTCTATAAACTCCAAACTTTAGTTACTGCTCTTTTGACTTCAGATAAAAATAGTTAATGTTTATGTAAGGAAATGGTGAAATGAAAAAAGTAACAGTACAGTAAGACAATGTGCTTTTTTTAAAATCATATAGTTGGTATGGTAGCCAGACTTCGAATATTGTGACAACACTAATTCTAAGAATAGTTCGTAATAATTTGTGCATCACATGCTCCTTGAGAATGTTATCAGTGTAAAGCTTTTATTTATATGCATTTTTATGAGAAATCGCGTGAGAAATCTCCATGGTAGAAGGAGCACACTTAGAAATGTAATATTTTTGACGTTTGAGGTTCCTTGGTTTTGACGGAGTGAAAATACTTTGCAGTGACCCCACAATTTCTAATGAAGCTTCTCCGTTTTAGTTATTATAATCTTCAATATTCCGAAGATTATTAAATTCCATTGAAAAATGGGTACTATGCATTTATTACAGTGTTTGAAGAACGTGTTTTGGGCACACCAATATGGCGGACTGGCTTCACTGCGGAACATGGCAGAGGTTGGTAATGTCATCTCCATGTATTCATAGCTCCATGTTGTCTCGAGACACGCGAAGGTCCCAGCAATGGCGTTGGAATAGAAATAAACTTGACTCACTGATAGCACTGTTGTTGCGGAATAATTTGAAGGCCGCCATTGTAGTGGAAACGTACGTACTTCACATATATCATTGCGACTATGATAGCAAGTTAGGTGTTTAGAATAACGATATATTCTTTACGGTGCGTGCACTATTTAACTATATGAAAATACGAATAAAATATCGTATAAGTGATATAATGTGATTAAGAGTTGTCCGGCGTATAAGTGCATGAGCAAATTCCTTGTTTCAAGTTCAAATTCAGTGTACAAGTTCTCACAGATTGCATATTCAGGACGAAATTTTACGAGGGGAACATTAATAAGTAATTAATTGTGAATACTAAAGATTTTTCGTATGAAATCTTGCATATCTGTGTTGTTTAAAAAATGGCAACTGATATAGAAAGTACTATGTATGTAAACATTATCTATATACAGCTAATTTTTTGATTTTTCATTTTATATTTTTATTTATTTTACACTCGCCCAAAACCAATACAATGATGAAAACGAGCGCAATTTCAGAGTCAGATAGGAAACTCGAGCTCAAATCGTACTCTACAATGGCGGCCATTGTCCCTTTCAATATATCCTGTGTCTTGAACTATCCGTCCATGGACTTGTAGGGTCTCGGGCCTCAGGAGGGATGTTTTTGCGGAGCGAATGGTAGAATATTTTCCTGACCCTTTTCTTTTGGTTGTTCGAGTTTAATGAAGAAACATAAGCATTGAGTTCTTTTGTTGATTGTTGATGTGAAAGTTTGTTTTTGTCCCTTCATTTTCGACGGTGTACTCCTACTTTCGTACATTTGCGTTGAGTGCGAAGGCACTTGCTGAGTAAAGGAATATGAAAAACTGAGCTCCATACTTCTAAATTGCTAGGTTGAATGTAGACGTCTGGAGGGGAATTATGAAGATGGGCTGCTCCTCTCGGTAATTTGCGCGGTTTCCTCGATCAACATTGGGTGGATAACGGAGATCTACCCTAACAATCGTGACACGGAACACGCGATATCTTTCCTTCCTCATCTTTGTCCTATACTCACCTTTTACACACACACACACACACACACACACACACACACACACACTAACATGCACTACACTACCACATATGTGGGAAGACCAGGCGGGAGCTTAGAGTATGTCCCGAATGGGGCGATGCCCCGTTGGCAGAGGTACCAGGAGGCGGAACAACCCCGAAAAACCGACGCTAGGTCGGTGGTAGATCTTATGTGCTGGAGAGGTACAACACCACCACCACCACCACCACCACCACCACCACCACCTCCAGGGGTACAACATTCACTACACTGATGGAATTAATTACCATAGCTGTTGAAGTTCACGGGAACATCAATCAGTGAATTCTATATTCAAGTATTGTATATGTTTTTGTATTTAAGTTCTTGTATTTTTACTGCACCGTCGTTAAAAATTCCACTTGAGTTTCTTTGAAAATGAACGTCACCAGTAAATTGTATGCAAAGTATCTTACACTTTTTGGAATTGTAGTGACGAATCTAAAAATAAATTGACAAAAAGCGACACAACTGCGGCATTTTTATTTCTATGGAAAGAGTTACTTGCACTCTTCAAACATTTAGTGAAACAGGAATCTCAGACAACGAATTGCAACAGATAGGAGCCCAACTCAACGAAACAAGCCGTCTCCACACCCTACGTGGTCGTTGCTAACATCTCGGTAGTGCCGGGAATGCCAGCGGGAGAGGAGGCAACAAATGGGGAGCGAAGCACAAGAAGCGTTTAGCGCAAGTTTTAACTTTCTCCGCGAGTCCCGCGCCCCGCCCCCCGCGCAGCCCCTACGGCGCCGGGATCCCGCCGGCGGGGAAGGGGGGAGCGCTGGCCGAGATGCGAGAGCGGGAGGAGGAGAGGCAGGGAGGGGAAGGGGGAAGCAGTGCCAGAGCTAGACAATTTTGGAGCCGGGGCAATGCTGAAGCTTGGTCCCCCCCCGAAAAAATTAAAAATGTGAACGTTACATCAAGAAACTATGTGAGTTATTTTATTTCAACAAATAACGAACATTACAACAGAAAGAATTACAACAATTACAATTATTACATAAAATGTTTTTAGAAATATATTTTAAATAATAGTTTTAAGTAAAACATTTAGTGATGAAATAATACAATTTCGACAGTAATCGCTAACCATTTTTGTTGCGTTTAGTGCTTAACAAAGTCACTTCTTAAATACATGAAATAATAAGTATGAATTTCAGTAGAACCTATTTTAATATTAGCGTCATTTGATTCATTTCAGAGAGTCCTACCATATAAGTAATGACTGTAATTAAACTATTTAAGGAAAAACATTAATTGAAAATCTATGAAACATGAGAATAATGTTCTATGACTTATAAAATTACGATAACGATATTCTCGAGTTCTAATTGAATAGCTACCCCGAATACAGATCTAACTCACAAAAAGTCGAAAGTTGAGCTTTCAGTGGAATAGTGACCTATTGGAGGTAATACACAGCACCCTCGATTCTGAGGGCGCACCATTCCAAAGTAAGTTATTCTTTAGGTAAAGTTGGCCTATTGGCAAATAGTAATCTATCTGCAAGCAAGATTTCGGATCGATGCGAGTATATTACGAGCGGCAATGCCTTGACTAAAATTTGACTTCAGAGTGATTTACAGTTCATAATATATTGATGGAAATGGAAGTTGTTTACATAAATAAATTAATTTACGCTGATTAGAAGTTCTTTCTATTTCCTGAAAACTTTTCCTTTTGTGGGTTAGATCCCTATTCGGGGTAATTATTCAATTTCTTTTTAAAATTTTTTACTAATATTTTCCCATCAGTCTCATCAGCGGGTTCCTTCACTCGCGGAGCCCCGGGCGATCGCTCGGTCTGCCCACGCCTATACCGCGATTTTTCTAACTTTCCCCTTCAAGGCCCATCTTCGCGACGGAATATGTCACGGTATTTCGCATCTTTCTCAAATGTGCCGCTAGATTTCGCATGATCTCGACCGTAACAAGCAGTGCTTGCGATCATGCGACTTCTACCGGCAAGGACGAGAAAGACGCGAAATGCCGTGCGATATTCCATCGCGGCCGTAGGGGCTTGAGGGGCGGAATTAGAAAAATCGCAATATAGCGTCGGCACTGGGAGAAGCGCAACAAATAAGTGAGGTGTGAGGTCATAAAGTAAACGTCCTTAGTCTACGGTGAAGTGAAGGGCCGTGAGAGCAGAAACTGGCGGTGACGCGGGAACGACTTGGGAACGGCGGGCGGGGCCGGCGAGAAAGTTGGGGAACAACGAGGGTGGTGCGGCTGCGAAGGCAACGAACCGCTGCCTCCAGGGGGTCAGTCGGCAAGACGCGGGGGGTCGATTCATTTGGGAAAGAAAGCAGGTTCAGGAAGTGGGAGAGATGTAGGAAACTGCAGTAGAAGAAGTCAAGAAGGTGGTTGTCCTCTGAGGGCTAGGTATGTGCTTGTGATTGACCGGGAAGAGACAGAAACATACTAATAATATTCAGTTTCTTCTTTGTGTTACGTTGCTTCCTGCTTGCGAAAAAGTGGCAAGACATCCCTCTTTGTGTTTCCATTTTTCATTTGATCCATTATGTTACGAGAGTGTGCTTCAATCATTGATTTCATCCGAAACTCACGGTTTAATTAACACGTAAATTAATTTTTGTTGTTAATTTGTAGTGTTGTTTTTGCTAAACATAAATTATTTTTTAATCTCTTTGACTGCTTTGTGAGAGGTTCTGGCTAATATTAGTTTTCGTGTGTAATTAATGTTGCAAGAAAAAAACTATTAAGATGACAAAGAAGTCAGATATCATACGCACACATACGATACTTTTAACGATTAACTTTTGGAAAAATGTGTCAGATTTTTGTGTTAGAAAACACGCACTCAACCTGGCAAATATGAGTGTCGAGAATGGGAGAATTAAGAAAGTATTAACACTAGAAGGAACGAATGTGTCAAAATGACACATTTGTGATACATACTACAATGTAGTGCTTGAGTTTTAAAAGTTAGAAAACTGGTTCTTTGTAAGTGCTTTCTTTAGTGTATGAACGTCTTGTGCTGTAAAGCTCAATATTGTGATTTTAATAGAACTGGAAAAAATCTTAAATATACCTAGAAGGACCGCCATGTGTCATATTGACACAGTATACTCTTCCAAGTCTTGATTTTTCATTTTTGTATCATACTTCCGTTTCCCATTGGAAGTAGTATATCTCTGGTTTTCAGATTGATAAGACTATTGTTACCTTCTTGAAATTCGATGCATGACGATGATAACGATCCGTTAGAAATTGCCGGATGCATCCTGTTCATTTTGAATCCACAGTATGTGTTACAGAGAACGTCAATGTGCAAAAGTGAAACTTAACATAATGAGTACAGAAACAGAGATAAATACTTCTTGAACTTTAAAATTTTACTAAAGAAAACAGTGAAGGTGGCAGTGACAGCAATGGAGACATTTATGAGGAAGCAAATGACATGGGTGATGAAATCAAGGATTCTGGTATATATTCTAGTGAAGAAGTAGAACAAGAACAAGAATAAATGTCCAATATCATCCTAAAAGTAGGAAAAGCAGCAGTCGGAACTTAGTGAGTGAGGGGTGGGGGGATTGAACATGAACTGCAATTATTTTTTCTTCTGTGTCACTGGCAGAAAAGCTGAATATGATAGGTATAATGAGAAGGAATCAGAAAGATCTGACACTTGAAAATCACACATCAAAAATATCTTCAAACAAACAAACAAAACTTCGGTCAAACTCTCACAGATTATTATTGAAAAAAGAATCAAAGTGTTCGAATCCTGAACACCTTACATGACAGCATCAGCACACAGAACTCTGGGAAAAAGAAGACAATGTTTTTTTCTATATAAAATTATAGGCGGAGATAGATACATTGCATCAGATGGTTCGTAAATATACAGTGCGCCCACGAAGGTGAAGATGGTCAGTTCACATTCTATTGAAGATCCTTGATATCACAACAGCAAATGCATAGATATTGTTCAAGAAAGATGCAAGAAAAAACATCTACTTATAGATTGCAAATTATTCACAAGATATGAGAAGAAGTATCGTTTGAAAATGTTAAATATTACCCTTCACTCTTGATAAAAAGCACTGTTACACCGAATCATATGAAAGGGAAGCATTGCTAAAGAGAAAGCAGTTATAACAACTTTACTTCTCCTGTATGTTGTATGAGTTGAAACTTTGTTGAAAATGCTGTGAGAAAAAAAACAGCATGTCTACACTGTTTAATTTTTTTCTTTCTCCATTAATATGAACATTACATTTTCATAAACTAACAAATATTCATTAACGTTTTCATTCATTCTCAGTATCTCCTCTATTATTTCAAGTTCAGTAAAAGTTTCTACAATTTTGTATTTTGTAACTTCAAACTTTTTGAAATATAATGTATTAAAATGTTCCAGAAATATGTGCATTTATTCATTTATCCACTTTACATTGCAGTGCGTAAGAAAAATCAATTATATTAGCTTTTCAAGTGCTCAGAAGATCATGTGTCAAAATGACACACAACGGTCCTTCTAGGTAGAACGAAATTCCGGTCCTTCTAGTGTTAAAATACACGTTACATACTTTTGCGGGAGGTAGAGACTCTTTTTGCCAAAGAGCGTGTACTAAGAAATTTCGTATAACAAAGTTACACGTGTGGAATATTCCTTTTTTGTTAGACAACGTCTAATGCTCAGGTATTCGGTAGATCACGTTCGCACGAGGCATTTTAGGAGATTTCATTTGTCGAACAAGTGTATGGGTCTGAATGACTAGCAGGATCAAATGTCACATGTGTAACTCCATTACCTGAAATTTCCCACTACATGTTCATGGGCAACAAATAATCATATTTTACACTTCCACATTCCCTAGAATTTTTAATAATAGTCTGAGACACACGGTAGAATTTTTTCAATAATCTCTCTGAAATGACTCGCTTAATTTACTTGCGATCGGACGAAGGAATTAAGACAAGAGAGCCTTTTCATAAGTAGATTCAAAACTGTAATTACTATAATTGAAATGCAGCAACTTGAACTATTTGAACTCGAAAATAAATATCCATTTGGTTGCCAGTGAAAATAGTAATGCTGAACGTTTTGTTAAACACGGTATAAAACTTCGTAAAATATAGTTTTGAATACGTTTTTCACGGTTAGAAATTTCTTGTACAAAATGTCTTAGAAATAAGATATTTTACGTAATGTTGATTTGTGGATAATGTTGAAACGGTACGACGCAATCCATGCTTCATTTCACTTTCTTTAAAAAAGATTAATTCTAGTTCGATAAGTGTCTCAAGGGTTTTGAAAACAAAATACAATATTAAAATATAAAAAAATAGTCTTTTAAAAACGCAACAATAAAGATTGATACAATGGTTGATTCAATATAAATTTAACAAGTGAATGTAGAGTAAAAACGAGATCGTTTATTAACTCAGGATTTTAAGGCATTTAAAGATAATTATTTCTCTGTTTATTTATATGGAATAAACCAAGGGGATTTGAAAGTCCATGTAAAAAATGTAATACTTCGAACATTTCAAGCTGAGTAAATATTGCACCATCGTAAATAGAACAGGCAATTGTTAATTCCAGAGGTGAAATATATTTGAATACACTAATTAAGTTTTCTTTTTCATTTGGGAGTTTTTATTATTCACGAACCTGAAGAGGTGTCAGTCACTGATGGCTAACGCTCCACGAAAGGGGAGACGGTTTCATTTCAACGGATTCATGTGTGTATGTGTGTGTGTGTGTGTATGTGTGTGTGTATGTGTGTGTGTGTGTGTGTGTGTGTGTGTGTGTGTGTGTGTGTGTGTGTGTGTGAGAGAGATGTTTGCGTATGCATTATCGTGTCCCACCAAAAGTCAGCATTCAGTGATGCATGTTCTTTAACATTCGCGCTCAAAGTTCTTTGGAACTCAGAGACCATGTAATAGTATTCAGCGTTCACTTCACATTCGACGGGATTTTCTACGAAAGCGTTCAGTTTCAATGATCTAGCAAACAAGCCAACCGCAGCAAACTTTCTATCACTTCACGCTGCCTTCTGATATACTATGGGGACCGCAAATGTCGGTGTTCTCGGGAAATTTTTTGCACGTGGACAAACAAATTTCGTAGAAAAAAAATCATTTGAATTGACCTCATACATGCAAGGGTCGGTTAATTATTATCTAATAATCCTTACTAAATACCGCGACCTATGAATGACAAAAATACAATTTTTCTTCAATAACGTTTTGACGTGTACAACTATATCAGATATTCAATATATTTTCAATTCAGAGTTCTAGAAAATCTTTTATGAATAAAATGACATAGCATTTTGCGTATGATTTATTATTTGACACCTCCAAACTTTCAGAATGCTCTCCTGAAAACTTTCTTGAAAATGGGGTAGAAACTTGACTAAAATCACCTCGCAATGTAATACGCCACAAAAAGATGTCTGTTTTATACGATTTGTGAGGCCCCAGAGCGCTAGAAATCCCCGTAAATGTGATACTCCTGAAACGGGCATTACCCTTCAGCGGGCGTATCAAGTAAATTTAATTTGAAAAATGAAGTTAGTAGGTTATTCTTCAATTGATGATTTCGTGTTTCCGGGCGTGTCAATTGCTATGATTGTTAGTCCCGTTAGTGTCGTGCATATTTTTATCCTGGGAGATAGCGGTGAGCTTTCGTCACTGGACGATGAAATCCGTCTGACCTACGTTCCATCCAGGCATCTCTCTGCAGCCTGGACAAGCTCCAAGCTCCTGACTGGTCTTCAGACACGTGTGGTAGTGTAGTTTGTTTTGATTGATTGATTGTTTCCGAGCGTGTCAACTACTTAGGTCATTAGTCCCGTACGTGTAGTGCGTGGTTTTTTCTCGGGAGGTGGCGAAGATCTTTTCCCCGCTGGATGGCGAGATCTGGTGCCGACCTACCGTCGACTAGTGGGGTTTTCCTCTCAACCAGGTATCTCCCACCAGCGGGGCACCGCCCCAGCCGGGACACGCTGTAAGCTCCCGACCGGTCTCCCGGCATGTGTGGTACTGTAGTGCATGTTAGTGTAGTGTGTGTGTAAGAGGAGAGAATAGCACAAGGAAGAGGAAGGAAAGATCGGGCGCGGTCCGTGGCCCGTTTGTTAGAGTATTGCTCCGGCATTCGCCTGATGTTGATCGGAGAAACCACGGAAAACTACCGATCAGAGCAGCCGGCCGCTAGAATTCTCCTCCAGACGACTGAATTCGACCTAGCTGACAAGCTAGTGTCGAAAATCCTGCCGCCGTCGGGACTCGAACCTGGGACCTCCCGGTCAGAAGGACTGCAGTGACATCAGGTTGATGCACGAAGCCATCTCTCCCTGTGGTAGTATAGTGTGTGTGTGTGGTGTAAGGCGAAAGGATAGGAAAAGCAATAGGAAGGAAAGTTATTGCACGGTTCGTGGCCCGTTTGTGAGAGTGCTCCGACATTTGTGTGGTGTTGATTATTGATCGGAAAAACTACCGATCACATCAGCCGTCAACTGGAATCTTCTGGATAGCGGCTGAATTCGAGCAAGCTATCAAGTTACGTCGGGGCTGCAACCTAGGACCTCCACGTCAGAGGCATCGTTGTGCCATCACTTTAGTGCCCTGAGTCACCTCAGCAATTACCGTGCCTTGAAGAAATGAGCATGCGCAAGAGCAATTCGCAAAACTCGTTACGATGCAACACATTTTGTCATTCCACACAACTAATTAGCGGTTGTCTTTAAAACCTGGGGCACGAGAGCGATTTCTTAGGATGCAACCAATAAACCTGTACCTATTTGGATCTTCTATAGTCATTGTGCATTTTAGAGCTTATGCTTCACTACAAAGCCTGGCCATTAGAAACGTGCCGAATGTGAAAATCTATAAAATATTGAATTGGCTATATTTTAATATTATCACTCTATTTGCATTGATATGCTTACGCGCGCACAGTTCAACACTTGGCAGTTGAAAGTTTGGTTCACTCATGGAGTTATGTCCACATTTATATTTACAATGTACGGTATTTCCGCATGGGTTCCAATGTAAACAAATTTCTTCAACTTGAAGTTTATGAAGTTCAATAAAATATTGCACAGTTCAACACTTGGGAGTTGGAAGTTAGGTTCACGCATGGAATTATTTCCACATTTATATTTACAATGTACGGTATCTCCGCATAGGTTCCAATGTTCACAAATTTCTTCAACTTGAAGTTTATGAGGTTCAATAAAATATTGTAATTGAATTTATAAAGCGTTTTGTTTGTACCAGTATTCTCCCTTTGAAATTGTCACCCGAGGCAGCAGAACCACCACGGGCGTTGCTCAACTATTCCCATTCGCCAGATTTGGCTCTCCGCTTGAGACTTGAGGGAACTTGGGGGGCCCGTCCGCTCCTTGGCGCCACCTGAGCTTGCGGCGGGCGGCGGGCCGGCGCGGCAGGGCGCTGCGCTGCGCGGCGCGGCGCGGCGCTTCAAAGATAAACTTTAATGGCGGCGTAATGAGTTGTTTGGGCCCCGGCGGCGCGCGGGATCTAATTTTCGAGAGGCGCGAGAAATTCGCCGGGCGCTCCACTCTTCTGCCGCGGCGCGCACCGCCCCGTCTCGCCCCTCCCTTCGCCCCACCGGCCACCGCCCTTACGGCCCCGCGCCTGCACAGCAACTCTTCGTCCCCCGTGATGCCCTTGCTTCCGTCTCCGTCCCTCGCCCTCACCCCGACGTCCTTTAGCCACCATGCCTCCCCCCTCTATCCAGCTTCTTCACGTCCCCATTACATTCACGTCCCCATTACATTTCTATGTTCACCACCGCTCTGACCCCGACCCCAGCCCCGACCCCGACCCCGTCCCCCGACCCCGTCCCCCGACCCCGTCCCCCCGACCCCGTCCCCCGACCCCGTCCCCCGACCCCGTCCCCCGACCCCGTCCCCCGACCCCGTCCCCCGACCCCGTCCCCCGACCCCGTCCCCCGACCCCGTCCCCCGACCCCGTTCCTCCACCCCTTCCCCCGATGCCCATTCCACGTCCCTCTCCCAAGTCCCTCGTTCCCCGTTCCCCATCCCTCGACCCCCGATACCCGTTTCTCTCTTTCATCCTCGCCATCCCTAGTCAGAACACCCCAACCAGGTCATTATCGTCTCCTTATACAACATCGTTGTTCTTGCTCCAATCCTTCCTCCCCCGCGTTGTCTCTCTGCCCCGCTCAGTCTCTATCCCATCCTTTCTAGCCATGCCCCGTTCGTATCTCGCCTCCCCACAGCACTTCTCGTCCCCGCCTACCTCACCCCTTCTTCGCCTCGTCTCTCTTCGGCCCCGGTCTCCCTTCCTCGCCTCATCCCCGCTCCCCGACTCAACCCGTTCCGCTTCTGTCTCTTCAAACTCCACTCGGACCAAACTCAGCTCCACCCTGCCTCATCTCAAGTCGCCAATCTCCTTCCCTTGTCCTCCCCCGTATTCTCGCCGCTCCCACCAGGTCATCCCCCATCCCCGCCTCCTTCAACTCTTTGGTGGTGTTCGCTCCCCTCTTCTACGGCCACGCCCCCGTGCTGCCCCCGCCTCACCCTCGTCCGCCCCCCGCCCCCTTCCGCTCTCACCACCTCTGCGCCTGACCCGAAAGTTATTCCATGGCCCTCCAGCCACCGCGCCGCGCCGCCCCGCCCCGCGCCGCGCCGCGCCGGTTCCCTTGTTGCCTACTTCGTGTTGCAGGGCGCCGTGCCTCGCGGCTCTCCGCGATCTTCCAGAACTTCTATCCCCTGCGCCAGGTTCAGTTCGAAGTACTCCTTCGAATTAATTGACCCCTCCGCTGCCACTTCCGAATTCTTTCGACGCCCTTCCTTCCAACACCAATTCCTTGAATTTTTGTCTTCCTCTCCTACCTTTAAAATTATTAATCAATATTTACAGAATTCTTTCAATTAGTTCCGATTGAACTCAAATGGTCTGAGTTTTAACACTTCGGTTACTTTCATTTGCTGCTGCTGGCCAACGAGTAAAATGCTGCCTCGCCTTGACGTTGCTTTTACGTGCTATAAAAGGCTCCGCGTGCTATCCTGGTCAGTCTAAACTTTTTTCTTCATGGCTGTTATGTAGCATTGTGCCTTCTACTAGCATTAAAGTTTTTTTTAGTTGGGACGACCTAATACATGTAGTTATATTTATTGCAGTTTGCATCTAGCCGGGAAGCGGAAACATGTCCACGTATTGAGACAAAACGTCTGTAGCAATCACGTAGTGAAGTTAAACTGTATTAACTTTAGCACTCAAATAACTTTATTTATTAGTGATTACTCACACATTTGTTATGTTTTTTTTAGAAAACCTATGACTTCGAACTGCTGATGGCAGGGGAGGACTAGGAAGGTATTTCAATGGGGATTTTTTAGCCCATGAGTATTTTAAAAATATTTTTTAATTGTTAGCTTGGAATAAAAAATAGTTCGAGTATATTCCTAATGGGAATACTGTTTTAGTTAGTGCCTTATTTTACGTGTCGAGACTCTGGACATGGTTAGCTTTTCCATCTGGCCACGCAAATTTCACTACGTTCCTTTCACCATTTCGAGAAGAAACACGGTTTTACTCCGGCGACGGAAGTGGCGATCTGAATTTAGCTCAAAGGTTTCTTCTAAGCTTGTGGATCTTTCACATGCAGTAAATCTACAATGGAGGACTACCGGCTTTACTTCCCCTCCGAAGGAAAGCGTGCGAAGGACTTTATCGCCCTTACAAATCCACGGCTTTAGTGAGGTATGAACCCACCTATACACTTTTCATTATACCATCGAAATCGCTCCACGTTTTGGGTGCGATGATATAGAAATTATTTTGAATACATTTAGTCAAATTACAAAAAGAAAATGGAGCAGTTTTTGAGAAAAGTTTGAAAATGTCCGGGGGGCTTCATGTAAAGTATCCCCAAATTTTGAAGAAAGTATTTCAAAATCTCAAAGCTTCGACTAGAGGCAGATGGTCGGGGGTTTCTTCAATTTGGAAAAAATCCTACGAGAGGTTTAGGCGCTAGTGATGTTCACAGAGGAACGTCTTGCTTTCAATTGTTTTATCGGTATCAAGGACCCACAAATTAGGGATTATGGTTACATCACGTGTTAGCGGGTTTTCCCCCTTAATTTAGCAACTGGTTTTATTCCCTTTTTTGTTCTCAGGGCCCGGTAATCAATTTTTTTCTGCCGAAAATTCGCAGTTTTTTTCGCACAGCAGTACATAACTTCCTCTGTACTACGTAACTTACTCCGTATATACGTATGTATACGGGAAAGTAAAAATGGGTTCGGCGGGGGCATGGCCACAATAGTCCTCCCTTGGATTCGCTACTGGCGGACGCTTCGCCGCAGCTCACGCCGCCGCCTCAGACCACCGACTTCGCCGCGTCGCACTCGAAAGTTGCAGCTTCTCTCGCGACACTCCTCCTCGCAACAGCGAGTTTCCTTGTTACCTTCGCCCACTTTAGTTTCTATGGCGACCACGTCTTGCTCTCAGCGCGATCTTGTGGGAGGGCTTTCTACTTCAAATAGCAGTAGTTTAAAGTGTTTATTTGAATTAACTGACTGACTCGTTGACGTGACCTATGACCTTTCGGATCCACTCTGTTGTCTCAAACATTTTTTTGTTTTGTTTTATTTTTTAGCCAAACCACATATTATTCTTTAGCAATTATTTGAATTTCTGTTGTTATCGCGCTTCCAAAGAGTTACCGTTTAATCAATTAGTTACCAACGCCAATGAATTACTCCTTGACACAAACGTTGCCTAATTTAGGAGTTAACTGTCCGCCTTGGGTTCTTCGTCGAAATTCCACCTCTTCATCTTCCTCTGAGTACGGGATGTTTCTGAGTGACCTCGAGTTTAACTTATTTTAGATCACTTCTGCAAGAGAACTTCCGAAGTTACGCTTTCTGGACGAGATTCAAACTGCGAGGGAACTGCTGCCAGTACGAACTTTAAGGGATATTCAGAGTTTCCTGCCCGGATGTACCTAATCAAATGTTTCTCGTTCAAGGTTGCTGCAGGGAAGGGCTACAGAGATTTCATATTGTTTGTACCAGATATCTCGGGGACTTGTTAATGACAAAAAAAAGGAAATGATCCTTATCGTCTCTGTGAGAGAAATACCGTTTTCTTGTGTGTTCCATTTAATATAAAAAACACTTTGCGTAAACTTATCATGTGTATTTCATCTGGCTATTAATGCTTATAAAATTATTATTTTTGGAACTAATTTATGAGTCAGTCTATAAATTAAATAAGGTATAATATAATCTTAGCTAACTGCATTGAATGATGCCGACCCAGCAAATCGATCTTATTTCGGCAACTTTTTCTTGCCCGTATACGGAGTATAAAGGAAGTTCTGCAGTAGACAGTGGCGAATGTTTAGAGTTACACGTTTTGTGGGGCCCCCAAAGTAGATTTTTCTTGCTCATATAAGAAGCCAATTACTTTCTCAAATACATACAATCAGAATACACGATTTTTTCAAACCGTCGGTCTATCTGCGGGGCATGGGTAGCATTAGTGCCTATACCATTTTAAAAGTGTTTCTCCAAAACATATTTATTAATCGATCTGACTGCATGCACTCAAAACCGGATCCAAGTTACCCTCAGAATGTTTTATTGCTTTCTTTAATATTATGAGTCACATGTGTCCACATAACTATTAGGAGACAGGAAAATCGAGAAAATCAGAAAAAACATTTGTTTTGTGACATACCACAATGAATTTGTGCGTATTAAACAGGAACGATAACCGAACTATTGTGCTGTTAGATAAAATGTGCAACATTAAATTGTATATTTTCTGTAAAATTATTTATTTTTGAGAGGTTTGTTCATTAATGAGAGTGAACATAAACGTTTTTAAAGCTAAAGATACTTCCAAACATTGTTGCAATGGCAACGAATGCTGTTGGATGACATTCAAATAAATAAATTCAATGTTGCCCAAAACGTTATTAACCATGCATACAACAAAAGAGGTATATTTTAATTTCAAAATACATTTTTTTAAAGACACGGTGTTCTGTTTTCCATGCATTTGAATGAAGATAAATGTGCACACAAATACTGAAATGGAAAATGAATGGAGTGGAATTACTTGAAATGAAATATAACATAAAATGAAAAAAGTGCATTATTTGAAATATATTCAATTTTATTTTACGTAACCGTTAAACATTGTAACAGAATGTCTATGCTATGTCGTTGGATCACAAGTTTCATTTTGCGAGTAAGGAATTTCTTTGAAACTACGAAAACTGTTGCGAGTAAATACAAAATGATATAGTAGCCTAATATATTCATGACATATACGTGAATTGTAACAATATTGTTTGGGCATTAGCAAGCGACCATCCATTTCGAGCCAATCGCGAGTTTCGCCCTGTGAGTCCTTGCTCAAGTTGCCACTCAGTGGTTACGTGCGTCTCCTCCTGGTAAAGGCCTCGGCTTGCGCTCGGTGCTGCAGCGAAGTGTGCACGAGGGCTCCTGGCTGGCACTCCGCGGCTGCCCGCGGCCGCCAACGCCTCAGCCTCCGCCTCTGCTGCCGCATCCATCTCCGCTGCCGCAGACACCTCAACTGCTCCGACGCCCCGTCCCGCACCCTTGCCGCTTCCCTTCCCACCTCCACAGCCGCCGCCGCCGCATACCTCAAAGCTCTCCGATTCTCCCACTCGTGTCCTGGCCTTCCACCCCGACCTCAACTCCGTCCTCAACCCCGTCCTCAACCCCGTCCTCAACCCCGCCCTCAACCCCGCCCTCAACCCCGCCCTCAACCCCGCCCTCAACCCCGCCCTCAACCCCGCCCTCAATTCCGCCCTCAAAAACGCCCTCAACCCCGCCCTCTATCCCGCCCTCAACCCCGCCCTCACCCCCGCCCTCAAGCCCGCCCTCAACCCCGCCCTCAACCCCGCCCTCAACCCCGCCCTCAACCCCGCCCTCAACCCCGCCCTCAACCCCGCCCTCAACCCCGCCCTCAACCCCGCCCTCAACCCCGCCCTCAACCCCGCCCTCAACCCCGCCCTCAACCCCGCCCTCAACCCCGCCCTCAACCCCGCCCTCAACCCCGCCCTCAACCCCGCCTTCAACCCCGCCTTCAACCCCGCCCTCAATCCCATCATCAACCCGGTCCTCATCCTCTTCCTCGTTCCCACCTTCATTCCTATCCTCAACACACTCTCCAGTCCCTACCCCCCTCCCCACTCACAAGCCCGTCCTCGTCACCGCCCTCATCTCTGCCCCCAAGCGCGTCCTGATCCCCTCTAAACCCCGCTCTCACTCCACATCTGAACCGCGCTCTCAGACGCGACCTCACTCGCTTCTTCAATCGTTCCCTCAATCACACCTTTATATTGTGATTTTTCTAACTTTGCCCCTGAAGTCCCGTCTTCAGGATGGAATATATCACGATATTTCTGGACGTACTCAGTCGTGCCGCCAGGCGTCGCATGATCGCGACCGTATCAAGCAGTGCTTGCGATCATGCGACTTCTAGCGGCACAACGAAGAAAGACGCGAAATGCCGTGTGATATTCTATCGTGGCCGTAGGGGCTTGATAGGGGCAGAGTTAGAAAAATCGCATTATAATCCTCACGCCTCACTATCTCTCCTCCCCTGCCTTTGTCCACACCGTTGCCACCACGGTCACCATAGCTTTCAGCTCTCACGGCCCTTCACGTGCTCTTCTCTCCAACCGTCCCTCTCCTCGCCCTCCGCGCTCTCTAGCCGCGCTCTCTGGGGCGCGGCGCGGCGTCCACTTTGAAGGAGAGCGCCTTCAACAGACGCTGCGAGGAGTCTCTGCGGCAAGCGGAGGTTCTCGTGAGGCGGAGATAGGGGTGCGAGTGGGGACTTACGAGATGCATTTCGTTCTCGGAAGCTTTTGTCGGGAGAATAAAATTGGAAAATTTGTTCTCGTGAGTGCCATTACTTTCGAATTAAGAACGACAATGAAAATAAAATTGTGTTGTTTATAAAGGCGTTAATTGATTCTAGGAAACTGTAGTTACCTTAGGTGACATGTGACAGGCTATTGTAATTGGGCCATTATGCACATTTTTGAATTTTAAAACAAGGAAAAATTTGATTGTTTTTAATTACTCGGACGTAAAAAAGTTTCAATTCATGCCGGCGTCTATAAAAACTTTATACGGGTATTTTAATGCGTCATTCAAATGCGACGGTTCGCTTGCTAACGTTTTAAAATAAAACCGGCTCACAATAAACCCCTTCAGTTGAATAATTTTTTCTGACGTTTGAACCGAACACACAAAAGGGCGGTTTTGGAATACGCTGGGTTTGATCGGCCGTGTCGCGAAGCAGGGCTCTCAGACTTTATGTGCAGAGATGTTGACAGAAGAAGGTCGCGGTGTAAGGCAGGGCACTCGTAATCGTAGAGAAGGAAGAAGTGTCGAGTAAACAAGCCATAACGAGTGACAGTATTCGAGTAGGATAATGTGTTAGAAACTATAAAGGTGAGGTAAGAGAGAGCAATTGTATTACAGGACCAACATTTGTGGTATTGTGATAGTTTCATCCAAACTGGAATGTTATTGTGGAAATTTCACGTTTCTCAGGGATTCTCTGGGACACATCTCTTAGGAACGTCGCTTGTCAACCAGAATTGCTGGGAAAGACGACTTAAATTCCTTTGGAATAGTACACAAAGCCAAAAGTAAAATTTCTTGGCGCATATAGTGGCAGTTTGGAGAGAAATTGTCCTATCGGTTTATTTCGTAGGAAGTTTGATCATCATCGGATGCGAAAAGGACAGTGCTTGAATATGCTATCCAACACGGATTTTCACACATCAACATTCAACACGCAATCAAACACACATTTAAGCACCTTCAAAACCTATGTTTAAATGCTTGCCAATACCCAAAACGGCAATTGATGTAGTACTAATTTTAAGATAGTTTGAGGCTAATAGTTTATTTAAGAAAGGCCGTAAATTCCGCTGCATAAGCCTAATCGGCTGCAGCTGAGCTGTATCTCCGAAAATTGAATAAATTCCCGCCCCTTCAGGGTAACTGGACGGGGGGGGGGGAAATTGAAAATCTCTCCGTGCATTTCTCCCTGAGGAAGGTCCCAGTATGACGGTCGGAACGTTGGCAACTGTACTTAGGACGTCTCTCGGACAGCCAAGAATCTATTGAGTCGTAATGCAATGAGTGTGGTCCCATCCGCAAAACTTCTATCCGGACCCCCTTTATAAAAGTATACAGCAACATGAAAGTATATGCGCGGAGATGGTTTGTGCCCGGGTTTATAAAGAGTGAGGTTGCCTTCCAGTCTGCTGCCGGTTGATCGGACGACCATCCAGGGGGAATAAAGCATCGACCTAAAAGGTAACGACCTCCCCTGGGTAGGGTGGGGGCAGGAGACCGCCCCGTCCATGGCGGACAGCCAACTATCTACCAATGGAACCGAGAGACCGCGGACGCGCTTATGCCTGAGAGTCGGCGAGCAACCGAAGGCAGTGACGCAGAACGGCAATCGGGAGCGATAATACCCATCTCGACACCCTTCTACCCTGATGCAGTAAGGCTACAGTTTATCTAGAATAAGGCAGCACTACCACTGCAAAATCGGTACCAGTCTGCAGACCACCCGAACGAATTCGCGGCCTTGGATCCTCTATATCACTAATATCCTATATCACGGCCTTCTGTATCACTAACGGTGGTAGTATCGCCGAAGAACTCGGGAGCCTGGAAGGCTTTTACTATCATCCGCCAGGACTTATTTACATGAGAGATACACATGTGTTGTTTGAATGAACGAGCATCGCATACCCCAGTGATGACAAGGTTGTCCGATGGTAGAAAGCATTACTCGCACCACTGCGCACTACGATATGCCATGAGGTTTTCCGCACAACTTATGACGTGCTAAGTGGAATCTATCAGTGATCTCACCATTAACAAAGGTGCAATTGACGTGCGCAACCTAACCCAAGATGGGGTAACTCCATTTATGGGACTCCTTTTCCATTGTTTGTTTACTTACGGCATACTATTGTAGGAATAACGAACTTCAAGGAGAATGAAATTATCATTTTAGTGATACAATTAATGAATCAAATTGAATTTATTGGAGGGTTTTCTTCCCCAAATTGGTTGGAGGGCTATTGGTTTGGAGGGCTTTCTTCCCCAAATAAAGGGTATCAATTATCCAAATTGTACTCTTAAAAAGGAGAAAGACAATAATTGATTATATTTTCAGAAACACAGTCTTTTATTACATGGGGCTACGGGACTCCATTCAAAATTTTCAGGAGCAGCCACGGCCCCAATGCGCCCTTTGCACACGCCTGTGGATAGCGCTGTCAAAACCTGTAGCAACGTATTGTCCAAGAGATACAAACGATTTTCATCAAATCAATCAAAAAGCATATGAAGAAGAAATATTAAATGAATACAGGGGATTCACAGAATCCCAATAAGTAATGTAAATGCCTCGAGTCTGGTCATGCAAATTATCTTGTCTGTCCGGGTGACGCCGCGCCAAATGCTGTGGTGTCGACCTTTCGATCATCCAATTGTGATCTTCCTAAGGGCTGGAGTGACTGAGGAAGACCACGACAAGATGGCCGAAACGTCGGCATCTCAGCCTTCACCCGGGCAGCCAGGAGAAAACCACGACCAGAAGGTCGAAACGTCGGCATCCCAGCCTTCACCCGGACAGCCAGGAGGAAGACCACGACAAGATGGCCGAAACGTTGGCATCCCAGCCTTCACCCGGACAGCCAGGAGGAAACACCACGACAAGATGGCCGAAACGTCGGCATTACAGCCTTCACCCGGGCAGCCAGGATCATTGGCCGCGGAAACCCACGACTTCACTCGAGTCTGGTCAGATTGCGTGGTGCCACAACGACCTTTCTTTTCCGTCACCGGCGTGCCCCTCACCCCCGTTCGCGCCGCGTCGAGGGCCGCCCGCTGCGCTTACCTGTCGCTGGTTCTCGCGCTGCGTGTTGAGGCGCGCCTCCACGCACTGGCGCGTCTCCAGGAAGGCCTGCCGGCGCGCGCGCTCCGACGGGAAGTGCGTGAAGGCGCCCGCCGCGTTGCAGCACAGCAGCAGCACCGCGTGGCACGCCAGCTGCAACACACCGCCGTCATTCTCGCTGGTTTCAGTTTACGTGTAACCTCACAGATTACGGCATCATCTGTATTAAAATGACGGCCACCCACGTGATTTTTTACGGGCCCAAACATATGAAAATCACTGGGGGCTAAGTCAGGGCTCTACGGGAGAGATAGCTCAGTGCACCAACCTGATGTCATTGCAGTCTCTCTCACCGGGAGGTCCTAGGTTCGAGTCCCGAAGGCGGCAGGATTTTCGACACTGGCTTGTCAGCTAGGTCGAATTCAGTGTCTGTCTGGAGGAGAATTCTAGCGGCCGGCTGCTCTGATCGGTAGTTTTCTGTGTTTTTTCCGATCATACACCAGGCGAATGCTGGAGCAAGTACCCTAACAAACGGGCCACGGACTGCTCGCGATCTTTCCTTCCTCTTCCTTGTCCTATCCTCTCCTCTTACACACACACACTTACACTAACATGCACTACTCTACCACACATGCCGGGAGACCGGTCTGGAGCTAAAGCTTGTCCCAGCTGGGGCGGTGCCCGCTGGTGGGAGACACCTGGTTGAGGGGAAACCCCGCTAGTCGACGGTACGTCGGCGTCAGATCTCGCCATCCAGCGGAGAAAATATCATCGCCACCTCCTGAGAAAAAACACGCACTACACGTACGGGACTAATGTCCTAAGTAGTTGACGCACCCGGAACCACGAATCAATCGATCAATCAATCATATATTACGGCATCATCTGTATCAAAATTACGGCCACCCAAATGATTTTTTATGGGCCCAAACAAATGAAAATCACTGGGGGCTAAGTCAGGGCTGTACGGTGGATGATCCAAGCGTTCCCAATGAATTGTCCGTAACAGCTCCTGCGTTGGTCTTGTTGTGTGAGGGCGGGCATTGTCATCCTGAAGAATCACACCATTTGACAGGAGTCCAGGCTTGCGGCGAATGGCCTGTCGGAATTCCCGCAGAGTGGTGCAGTACGACGCGGCATTCACAATTTCACCATGAGGCATTCACAGTTTCACCAGTTTTACCGTAATCTATGAGGTTACAAGTTGGGTACGACAGCAACCAAATGACGTCTTTCCTGCTGGGTTTCAAGGACTTGTAATGAGATGGGATACGTGCCTGAATGCACAGGCTGATTATGTGGAATAGTAAAATAAATGTCAGAAAGTTACTTTGATTATTTTTGCCTCAATTCCGTTTTGCGACTTATTTATTGACTTGCCCTCGTATTTTCAAAAATAATTTAAATTATTAAAAAGTCCAAAAACTTTTAAAGCACTCAACCAGGGCACCTACAGTTAGGAAATAAACCAAAAGTTATGTGTCTACTCACAACCCTGGAAAACACGTACGTTGAACAGGATGACAAATTTGAAAAAAAGAAGAAAATATACAGGCCCCGCACCCCCCTCACGCTTTGCGGATTCGATGGTATAACGGTCAGCGTATCGGGTTGTTGTACCCAAGTCCGCGGGTTCAAATTCGATCGAAGCCGTGGATTTTTAAGGGAGAAAAAATCCTTCGTATGCCTTCCTTCGGAGGGGAAGTAAAGCCGGCTGTCCCATGTTAGTAGATTTACTGTATGTAAAACGATCCTCAAGCCTAAAAGAAGCCTCTAAGCAAATTCAAAATCGCCTCTTTCATCGGCCGAGATACCTTCTTTCTCCGCTAGGTGAAAGGAGCGTAGCGAAATTTGCGTGGTCAGACGGAAGAGCGGGCCTCATGGCCTGAGTCTCGCCGCGTAAAATAAGGCATTAACTAACGCCGCGGCAACGTCTCCCCCGCCTCACGCTCGCAGGGTCGTTTAAATCCAGGGATGGAATTAACGAGAAGACGTAGTAAACGATAATCAGTTTTAAAAAAATGGAAGGACTTGACAGTAACAATTGTAATGTCGCGACTCGTATAACAGAGTTCAGTTGAAGGGGTTGGAACAATAAGAAGGCAAGGCATACCAATCACCTCAGGCATGATCTTTGCAAATGTTAAAATATCGACTTTAGTGTAACTGTGGATTATCTCGTTACTACAGGTGTCGTATTTATATTTATGAAGAATTTGGAGCAGTAATAATATGATGGATACTTCCATCAAAAACGAGATATTAACATTTACGAAAAGCTTCAGGCTTACTGTGCCTTATTACTACCCCAAGACTTTTATTTGAACTCCGTTATATGAAACATCTGGGAGCATTGGAATGGTCCTTAAATAGTTCATTTTCTAATTTCATCTGTCCCATTCTTAGATAAATTCAGCATAAAATGAGTCTGTGGAATAACTTAAAAAGCTGTGTTAACCCTTGATTCACTACGTTTGAAGTTAAACTGATGTTTTACATGGATTTTAGGTATATGTGGCTATGTTATGGTAAAAGGCAGTTGTTTTCAGTTGTCTGGTATATCTGTATCCTAATTTTGTTTTAAAAATGTATTTCGATTCGCGAGCACCGTCAAAAGAGATGTGAATGTATTTGTTACAGTATTTTTGACAGCTGCAATATTTCTAAATAAATCCAATAAAGCTCAAAATATTAAGAGGGACAGCTGCTCCAGCTTGCTAGTTTTGTTACACTTCATTTGAAGGGCTTACAAATAGCAGGAGTCTTGCTATGGCTTGTGTAGCGTGTATTTTTTATAGCCCCAATACCTTCATTTATACTCTGTCTTTTCATAAAGCCACTTAATAGTTGCGAAGTAAGGATGTATGCGTCTGGAGTTTGGTGATTTTGAGGGAAAATCCTTCGAGGAAAGACATCTCATGAGCATTTTGTGGCGGAAGGGCACATGGGATTTGGGACATTAGCCCATGACCTAGTCCCAAGGATGTGAATGAGAGTTGCTTGGAGAGGAAAATATCTCACGACGTCTGTGGCCCACCGATTAAATTTACTGCTTCGGTATTCACATGAATTTGACCAGAAGAAACCACAAACTCTTTCTCATCCACGCAGTTGCGTCGTTGCGTTCTTCAGTGAGTGCAAAGACGTACGTCTAGTAACTGGCGCGTCAGTCACTATTTGGGTATCTCAATTTCAGTGAACCACCCGGTAGAGTGGTAGGCTGGCAACGTTCATTAATTATACTCGTAGATCCCAAAATAACGTGCTGGGATGAATACGATATCAGTCGGAATTCCCGTTCGAATGTTTGTAAAGATTTTTGCCGTACGCTTTGCTACTTTTGGACACAAGTAGGTAGTTTCCGTAGTAAGCGAGGACGAATATTTACTTTTCTCCAGGCGTTCATTGGCATTCTTCCTAGGCACAGTTGTACTTATGTTTTCAGTTTTTTTGGCCTGATTCATAATACTAGCAAGCACACAAAGTTTCTGGTATTTACTATGGATATTTATCAACAGAAATATACACGGTTTAGAATTAGCAAAGAAACATGTAGATGATCTTGTGGAGGATTTTATCTAGTTTTGGATTCTATCTAGGATTCTATCTATCATTTATTTGTAACGAGTTTTTTAGGGAGCTTATGCATTACTAACGTTTCACTCATACAACTTCTTTTCGAAATTAATTACTTGGTCAAAATTGACCAATATTGGGTTAAATTGTGTTTCTGCTCTCAATATCCTGCTCGTTTTATATAGTTTGACATTTATACTTCGACATGGTTGTTGAAAATTGAATGAGCAGTGAACGAGTCTGTAATATTTATGAAGTAATCATTATTAAACGACTTTCTCGTTGATTTTAGAATACTCTTCGGATTTTGTTGAGCGTTTGTAATTATGCTATAATTATGACACTTGACCCAACATAAAGAGTTGAAGGAATTGTGTAAATAAGGTGATCGACACAAAGCATACATGCCACGCATTAAAAGATACTGTGTATATTACTATATTTTATTACTCTACATTACCAGTGACTTGGCAACCATTAGTAGGAACGACAAAGGGAAATATCCCAATCTTGCTTATTGAGTGGCAACCACGATCTAGTTCCAGCCGCCTCGAATGGTTGGTCAACTGACATTAGCAGCGCCGTATAGGACCCCGCTCATTTGCACTTCACGCGCCGGCAACAGGGCGCCATTAGCTGCGCGAGGGGATCTCCCGGCGCGCCGCGCCGCGAGGGGGCGTGTCGGCCGTGCGCGTGGGAAGGGGGAGGGGGGAGCGTCACGTGACGCCCCCACCCCACTCCACTTACGAGCGCGCGCCCACGCGCATCGCGATCGGGCCGGTGTAACGCGCGGGTAAATGCCGGGGACCGCGTTCCGCCCCATGGCGCTAGGCAGCTTTGGCGTGCGCGCGCGCGCGCTAGGAGGCGCGAGAAAACCGATAATGCCCCTCGACAAGCGACTGTCGCGCGGCGCCCCGCCCCGCGGGGGGCGTTCCAAACAGCCAGAGGCCGAGGAATCAGATCGAAGCGATCGGACCTATCGAACCGAGTAAACCTGTCATCGTTACGAGACGAAATACTTGAAGATGATCCACCCACTTGAGAACATCACCTTCTACGCTACCTTTGAAGCAAGTGGTGTACACCTGCTTGTAACAATTTTGGTCAGTTCTTTGGTACCTTTTTTTTTTGGAAGTTGTACCGTTAGTAGTTACTTGGCTGTCCGGGAGACGCCGTGTCATAGGCACAGGTGCCAACGTTTCGGCCGCCATTGTGCGACCTTCCTCAGGGCAAAACGCATTTCACTCTAGAGAAGAATGCAGAACGGCTGGCCGAAACATTGGCCCTTGTGCCTAGGATGCAGCGTCTTCCGGACAGCCGAGCAGTTAACGACTCGGCCGCGGAAGCCTACACTCTCAGAGGTTCTTCTTAGTTGTTGGTTAACTACTCCGACAAGTGACTGCCGTACGGCGTCGCGCCTATTCGAGGGCATTCCAAACAGTCAGAGGCCGATGATCAAATCGAACCTATCGGAACTATCGAATCGACTAAACCTGTCATCGTTACGAGACGAAATACTTGAAGATGATCCACCCACTTGAGAACATCACCTTCTACGCTGCCTTGAAGCAAGTGGTGTAAACTTGCTTGTAACAATTTTGGACATATCTTTGGTAAACTGTTTTGGAAGATGTACCGTTAGCACTTACTTGGCTGTCCGGGAGACGACGTGTCATAGGCACAAGTGCCAACGATTCGGCCGCCATTCTGCGACCTTCCTCAGGGCAAAATGCATTTCGCCCTAGAGAAGAACGCAGAACGGCGGCCGAAACGTTGGCATCTGTGCTTAGGATGCGGCAACTCCCGGACAACCAAGCAGTTACAGACTCCGGCCGCAGAAGACGACACTTTCAGACATAACCTCATTCTTCTTAGTTGACGGTTAATTGCTCCTGAACAAGTGACTGCCGTACGACGCCGCGCCTCGTGAGGGCGTTCCAAACAGCCAGAGGAAGATGAATCAGATTGAAGCTATCAGAGCTATCGAACCGACTAAACCTCTCATCGTTACGAGACGAAATACTTAAAGATGATCTACCCATTTGAGGACGCTACCTTTGGAGCAAGTGGTGTGCAAATACAGTTATTTTTGTAACAATTTTGGTCATTTTTTAGGTAACCTGTTTTGGCAGTCGTACCCTTAGCTGTGCGGGAGACGCCACGTCCTAGGCACATGTGCCAACATTTCGGCCACCATTCTGCGACCTTCCTCAGGTCGAAGTTCGTTTTGCCTTGAAAGTCGGAGAATGGCCGTCAGAACGTTAGCACCTGCGCCTAGGACGTGGCGTCTCCCGGAGAGCTATGTAGCTATTGACTCCTTTCGCGGAAGCTTATGCTCTCAGACATACCCTTATTATTATTATTATTATTATTATTATTATTATTAGTTGTTGGTAAACTGCCCCTCGACAAGCGATTGTGGAACGGCGCCGCGCCGCACCGAGAGCGTTCCAAACAGCCAGAAGCCGTTGAATCAGATCGAAGCGATCGGACCGATCCAACTAACTATATCGGTCATCGCCACGCGACCAAATACTTAAAAGATAACCTACCCCACTTAAAGACAGCATCTTCTATGCTATCTTTGGAGCAGGTGCAGCTCTGATCGTAGTTTTCCGTGGTTTCTCCGATCAACACCAGGCGAATGCCGGAGCAGTACCGTAACTAACGGGCCAGGGATCGCGCGCGATCTTTCCTTCCTCTTCCTTGTCCTATCCTCTCCTCTTACACACACACACACACACACACACACACACTAAAATGCACTACACTACCACATATGCCGGCAGACCGGTCGGGAGCTTACAGCTTGTCCTGGCTGGGGCGGTGCTCCGCTGTTGGGAGATACCTGGTTGAGGGGAAAACCCCGCTAGTCGACAGAAGGTCGGCGCCAGATCTCGCCATCCAGCGGGGAAAAGATCATCGTCACCTCCCGAAAAAAAAAAAAAAACGCACTACACTTACGGGACTAATGACCTCAGTAGTTGACACGCCGAAAACACCAATCAATCAATAAATCAATCTTTGGAGCAGGTGGTGTAAACATGTTTCGTAACAATTTTGGCCATTTCTTTGGTGACGTGTTTTGGCAGACGTATCCTTATTCTTCTCAGTCGTTGGTTAGCTGCTGAATCTCAAGGCTCGATAGGGACATTTTACCAATGGGCGACGGGAGTTTTGACGAGTGGGGCTGCGGTTGAGGCAGGGCTCCCGATACTATTACCGTACTTGAAGCCCTGCTGCAGTGATCAACTGCTTTCTTGGGGGAGGGGTGTACATCCAAGCCCGAAGTAGGAAAGCTTGATTTCAATTATTCTTTCTCATAAATATATTAATGTAGTAATGATGAAAAAATGTTGACAGAGTTTTTCATGGAAATACATGTTTTGCGGGTCCTTGATACCCAAAAATTGTTTTTCATGAAGTCTTTCTTTGCTCCAGTCTGCTTATCCATCAGCTTCTGTCAATTTCAGTTCATCCCTGTCGCACACTATCCGACTAATTGTGTTGGCTCTGTCCGTCCGTCATTTATTCAAATACAATTATTTGTAAATAAATTGCCGTTTCACTAACGCGATATCGTTTTTGAATCATGCGAGATGGGCTAATCGGCGAGCGAATAAGATAGGAAATTGAAGTGAGAATGGGGAGGAAGGATCAACGACTGCGGAGGTCCCTAGCTCAATGCGAACGGAGTTGCTTAGTCATTTGCCTGGAATTAATCAGGGAAAAACACGGAAGTGTCCGATATGAGCAGCCTTTAGAATTAACATTCACTAGAGATGTTTTGCAGATGTGCAAACTCTAAGATCGTAAACCGTTTAAAATAACACTCATCTTATGAGATTTTAGTAGTGAAATGGTTTTTACTTTTCTCATAATTTAAAATGTAATGAAACTACTTAATGGGGGAGGGAGAGGTAAAAATATTAATTCAATATTTATTCAGGACTAATAATTCTATACAAAGCAACATACTGAAAACATCATTAAATTAAAACACTTTCCAACTCAAAATAAAATACAGTAAACCCTCGTCAGCACGAACTACGCTATCACTCCAACTCCGATTATTTCACTCCCTTGGAATTCTTATTAATGAGGGTTTACTATATATATATATATATATATATATATATATATATATAATAAAAAATAATTTACACAATATTATTTTAAACAGAAATAATAACAAAACATCTAGATAAATTCACAATTTTAAATAACGATGTTTGTTGCTTACGTCTCAAAACAACGTAAGTCCTTCATTCAAGCTCAATCCCACACAGACGATTCAATGTTTTCAAGCATAATAAAGTGTATTCAGTAGCTATACGTATGATGGCTCACCCAAGTATTAAGTCCATTTAATTTCTCACAGTACTGCCATCAATTATTATTAATAATCTGCCAATACATACGTCTTTTATTTCAAAATGCTCCACTTAATTACACACTACTCTACTAAAGCGTTCTATTTCATCTCTATTCCTGAAACACTTGGTCCAACATTGAGTCGTCACTAAAAATATTCAGTTACTTTCTGACTGTTTATTTTCGTGCTTTTTCTTGAGTCAGCAGTCTCCAAGCCATGAAACATCGCCAACATATGATTTCTTATTTTAGATAATTTGTAACTTCTTACAATCGGTTAAAAATGTTTTCTTTTCTTTTTTCCTCGGATAGATCAAAGGATGCTTAAAAATAGGACACGTGTAATTTTTGTTGAATTCCCTGAATTTTAGAACATTGAAAAAGTTACAGATAATACAAGAACATTTGAACTGTTGTAGTACAACTATGTTTCCTGCTGTAGGAGACTCCTTATTGGCTCTTGGGAATATACAATGACGGCCTGGTTCATGCAGTAAGTCTATGGAATTAAGACGTAGTTAACCCAACTTTGAGGTTGATATTTGTGTAATTAGCAGAGACTGTACTATGAAGATTAAAATGTTTGTCTTAAAAACATGTTATCTATGTTACAAAGGAACTAATCAGTTTTTCAGCCGCATAAGTGAAAACTCAGTTTCACAGTTTGCAACTGTGCAAGCAATTGCAGTTTCCAAAGAGACAAAATATTAAAAGTTAAAACAGGAAGGAAAAGAGACTTTTTCAAAATCTCTAGGATCAAGTTTTCAGTAGATTTCTTTCTTTGAAAAGTATTTTATTTAACAAATCGGCAATTACACGAGATAGATTTTAAAGACAGCATCAGTTATGCTCCAGATAAAGCCAAATTTGCATGACAAAAGGGCGACTGCCGAACAGTGTCATTGACATAGTAATGAGAAATGTAATAATTATTGTACTATATTTTAAACACTTTTTTCTTACGTGTACTACCTAGATAACAATGGCAAATATAATAATTCTATCATGTTTATCTGACAGGACTTTTAGGCTGTATTTTCTGGAAAATAATAATGGAATAGAAAACAATTATCAATTCGATAATTATTTATACTCTATTCTGAATGCCTAATGAAAAAATTAACTCTCATGGTTAACCAATACTAAACAATGAATCTCTTATATGTCATAACAATATAATGTTTATACATAATATTATGTAATATAACTTATTTTCTGTATCACTATCGTATTTCTTGTAACCATATCATCATGCGTTACGCAGGATTATTTTCTCTTATTTAATTTTGTTTATATTGAGCTTCCCGCAAAAAATATTTACAAATACTTCATGCAAATATTGAATACTGTAAGTGTTTAATTTATTACTGTTTGTATTTTATAATTCGTTTCATTTGTGTGGGTACATAAATTATTCCCAAATGAACATACATTGTTTGTATAATTTAATGAGACTTCTTTGTTTGTAGTAGAAATTTCGCAACAAACGGTAGCTAACTACATTCACAGCATTCGTTACCTTGAATTTCCACACTACATCTCAAAATGATCATAAATAATTTTAAAAGTGTAAAAGTAAATCTATATCTTCTGTCAGGGGCCGTAATTACAAGGGCAACAAATTATTTTAGTTATTAAATTATCGAATTTAAAGTGTTTCTTTGTGTATTTTAATTATGCAGCCAAAATCACGTAAATTCTGACGTCGGAAAAAGCCCTGATCTCTTCATTTGGTCATGAGCGTATCAAACAAGAGTACCGGGAACGCGAAAACATGCGTATTTAACTCTTTCACCAATAATAAAACTTGGTACAATTAGTTGCGATCCACGCAAAATGATGTAGCAATAGAAAATAATTTAGTGGAGGGGAGAGACAATAAGAAAATGATGGGTTGGGAATCATTAAAAAAAGACAGAAAATGGAAAGACTTCTCGCTTTGCAGCAAGAAAATTGCGGATAATCTGCTTAGAAACAAATGAACAGCAACTATTTATACATAAATTCTTGAGTAGAGTAGATTACAGGCAGAAATATATTTAAGAGTGCAGAAAACAGATGTTGGGATATTTTCTTTCGCAAATCGAACTACAAGGGAATGAAAGAAGTTTTCCCTGCAAAAATTCTTTGAACACTTATCTCGAAGTATGCGCCAATTTAAGAAAAAAAGTTCAATTCTTATTGTAGCGTTAAGCCTAGTTGCAAATATTTACTTACTCAGTTTATTCATTACACATTTATAGGACATGTAGATAGGTGTAAAATCAGTTTTCATCAGTGAGCGAAGTTACACGACGGAGTTACACACGTGACTTTGTTACATCATGTCCCTGATCAGAGGGCAACTGTCATGCTACATTTCTGCTTGGCAGGTTCATGAATCCTCAAGAGTCGACCTGATCACTGGCAATGATTCGATTACTTAATGATTCCGAGAGCGTCAACTACTAAGGTAATTGGTAACTGTAATTGCATGTTTTCCCTTCGGAAGGTGGCTGTGCTCTTCACCCGCTGGATGGTGAGATCCAGTGCTGGCCTTCCTGTCGACTAATGAGGATTTCCCCAACTTGGTATCTCCCATCCGCGGGGCACCGCCCCAACTGGAACAAGCTCTAAGCTCCCGGCCGGTCTCCCGATATGCGTGGTAATGTAGTGCATGTAAGTGTGTGTGTATAAGGGAAGAGGATAGGACAAGGAAAAGCAGAGATCGCGCAAGGTCCGTGGCTTTTGTTACGGTACTGCTCAAACATTCGCCATCTGAACAGTCTCCCCCCAAAATATACTGTTACAAAAGGATGAAAATGAAAAGTCGATTGCTGATGACACATATTCAAAAATAATTGTAAAACATTTAATGAAAAATATATTTTGCTGCCTCGCTGGAATGCAAAGCCGTGAGGCGTCACCGAGGATAATCTCAGGCGACCGTCCGCATTCCAAGTTCTGTGTTCGTTCCGTTCTCTTCACCCACTTCACCTTTACACCCATTCATTCACAACCACCCGCATAACTCGCCCATCCACACAACCCACTCTCTCCTCTCCCTCACCTCCAACCTAAACCACGCACCGCATCCAACCCATGTGCTCACCTCGCCCAAACCAAATGCCCATCTTACCAACCCAAACTCTAATCCAACCCAACCCACACATATGGCAACCCAAACTCTCACCCAACCCAACCCATAGGTATGCCAACCTAAACTCTCAACCAACCCAACCCACACATATGTCAACCCAACCAAACGCTCACCCATGCCAGACTACAACCCCCCCTACCCAATTCCTAACAACACACCCGTCCTACTCACACCATCCGTCCAGTCCGTCCGGACTACCCAGCTCATCCGCTTTACCCACCCTATCCTCCCTACCCACCCCATCCGTACTCCCCACAAACTCCTCCCTACCACTCCATTCGCCCTACTCACCCCATTCGTCCACTCCCCCGTCCTATCCACCCCATCCCCCCTACTTACCCCATCCGCCCTACACACCCCATCCCCCCTACTTACCCATCCGCCCTACACATCCCATCCGCCCTATTCACCCATCCGCCCTACTACCCCATCCGCCCTACTCACCCCATCCGCCCTCCCCCCCAAACTCCTCCCTACCATCCAATTCGCCCTTCTCACCCTATTCGTCCACTTCGCCCGTCCTACCCACCCAATCCGTCCTACCCACCCAATCCGTCCTACCCACCCAATCCGTCTCCCCACCAATCCGTCCTACCCACCCAATCCGTCCTACCCACTCAATCCAACCTACCCACTCCATCCGCCCTACCGAAGCCATCCGTCCTCCTCCTGCCCCACCCACCCATTCGGTCCATTCCGCCCATCCCGGCCAGGTCGTCGGCGCGCGGCGTGGGTTTGGATTCGCGGGTGCGTGCGTCATTCGCGAGCGACACGCGGTCGTATTGACCGGCGGTGAGAGCGCGGCGCGGGGCGCGGGCGCGGGCGCGGGCGCGGGCGCGGGCGCGGGCGCGGGCGCGGGCGCGGGCGCGGGCGCGGGGTCACGGACCGCGCGGGGCCGCTCGCGCCTCCAGACTCCAGGATTCGGGGCTGATGCCACGTCATTCCTCCTGGGTTTTTCCTCCGTGGCGTACTGTCTCCGGTGCAGCAGGGCCAGTTCGAGTCTGTGGATTATACTTCGGTTCTTCTTTCTTAGGGCACGGGGGTATTGTCAATAAAATGGAATATTTCACGGTATTTCGCGTCGTTCTCCGTTGTGCCGCCAGGAATCGTATGATCTCCAGCATTGCTCGATAAAGTCGCGATTATGCGACTTCTAGTGCCATCATCGAGAACGACAAGAAATATCGTGAGATATTCCATTTTATTGACACCCCCCCCCGTGCGCCAAGAAAGAAAAACCGAAGTATAGATGTGTAGATCGTAGTAGGACTATTATTCTATGTGGGCTCTCCGGAAAGGCAGGGGAAAGAGAGGACACATCTCGTGGTCGCGTGACAGCGTTTATACAGAGGGATCACCTAATTTTGCTACAGACAATATCTTGAAAACCATTTGAGGTACCGACGTGCTATTTACGCCCTGTTGTTGCATATGATTGGAAAAATAACATATTTTGTTTTCCTGTTTGTACCGCATGTAATTTTAGAGATATTGACACAACTTTGGTTTTTTCAATGGAAGTATTTTTTCTCCAGCATTTTAAAGTTCTTTAAAATGAAATGCAATGATAGATAGATATTTATTTACGCAGAAAGGTTTATGCAACCTGGTTCCCTTTATATATTCTCTGAATGATTCGAAAGATGTTATAGCTTCCTGCTTCCATGAAGTTTGCGAGGAACGTAACACTGCGAGTGACGTCACTTGAATTTTGGTCTCCCTGTTTCCGTTCGTGCGGTCGGTTCATTTCAGACCGCTGCAACTTCACAATTAAGTTATGGAAGGAGTGTACACTATAGTACGAAACTAAGCGTCATCATCGCTTGTCATCATTATTAGTAGTGTACAGCGGAGTTGGGTTTGGAATGTATTTTTTCGTCTGACGGTCGGTTTTTCGTCCTTCATATTTTTAGCTCGTCCGTTGAACACATCACCCAACAACGAGGAGCGTTGACGTGTAGAAAAACCTCTCTGTGGCATTCAAACTGTCATTCAAGCTTCCGAAAGCGAATAAAAGAAGAAACAAATTAAAGAAGCGCGACAGCATCGTGGCACCAACTATCAGGCACGTTACGCCTTCCAAAAAGTAACACAAAATTTTCCGTACACAGTGAGGAGGACGCCAATTCCGTCGCATACTCACACATACTCACATTTGTGGTTTCTCTCGGAGATGTCTGGGGTCCTCCCCAAATTAGGTAATGCTAACGAGGGGGGTGGGGACTTGAAACAGGGTGACGCTTTGTAACATAGGAGTAGCGGGTTAGTTTAGTGTTACATAACGCTGTTATTTTTTTTATTTTTCAATATTTGGTGAAATAGTTCTTTTTAAACAGCGTTGAACTAAAACAATAAAATATAAACAAATTACATTTTTAAATACAAACAAATTAAGACGTTGTACTCATGACGTAAGTAAAAAGTTACTTATTGTAACAATAAATGGAAATATTTTTATCACTGGTCTATTAATTGAATCTGTTATATTTCGTATATTGAATATTCAAACATGATTTATATTCTAGAATCCAATTAAATTGGCATTGTAGATTCTCGATCATGCGACATTCATGACGGCGCGTGCATGGCTTGTCAGAAATTTTCTAGTCTTTGCTTCCTTCCTTTACTCAAAAATTGTTTCCAATTTTATTTTTGACGTCAACAGCGTCAACAATTTCAGAGTTAAATTATCATACATGTTAAAATGTGTAATATAAATAAAATTAATAAAAAATAATTTTACTGTTATATAATTTATTTTTATTTATTGTAGATGTTGTTATTGTTGCAAGCATTACGCAATTATTTAGGGAGGGATTCCAGGTAGCGTTACAGATGCGTTACTGGGGGAAGAGGGAGTATTCAAAATACTTCAAATTTGCGTTACGTAATTTATAGGCGACCCCTGCAGCAGAAACTGTGTTGTGCGGTAAGACAATAAAAACACCCTTGCTGTTTTGATGCACTAAAGCATGACATTCGCAAACACACAATTGTGAGCATGTGCGCGAATCAACCCTTGTTTTAAGAGCGCAGTGGAGATCTAGCTATCAGGGCTGTTTCGGGACGTTAATTGAGAGCCACGTTCATTCACGGGTCGTGACCATGGGGATCTTCTGAGACATAGTGAAAATTATTGCCGAGATTTCTAAGTGAGATACTTTAGGGGATTTGTAAAAGATCAGCGTAGACTGGAAAATACAGGAAAATATAATAACGTACAGATTATAGTGTGCGTGTATCTGCGACCAGAGAGAAAAATGAAAGACTTGGGCAAAAAGGTGAAGAGATAAAGTTTGAATCGACTGTAAGATGGTGATTCAATGGGGTTGTTGGGTTTGTACGAAAATTATCAGGAGATGAGAATCAACCTCGATTTTTGAGCGAAAAAGCATGTTGCTTTAAGGTAGACCTGCACAACGCCTGCTCCCGCGGGCATTCTGCACTTGGGAGCCGCTCGCCTGCCCGTGGCAGCGCCGAAAGTGCAAGTAGTGGGGATTAGGAAGCTTTGCGGGGAGGGGAGAAGTCTGACGTAGCACGACGCGGCGCGTAGATTGAATGCCTGGGCGTCTAATACAATGATCCATGCTTCAAAATTATATGCCCATTTGTTTAAATGGATTATATCTAGTATTTCAAGTACCAGGGTCATAATTCACTGTTTACGTTCTGTGCACTGCTGTATATCCACCTTTGTATCCACCACTGTATGTATTTCATTTTCTATTTTTTTAAAGAAAATAACATGCTCATTGTAACTCTTAAGCATTATTTTAAAGTCATAGCTTTAAAATATATGCTTATATAAGAGAAAAATAATATTTAATTCTAACACAAAATTGCAATTTAAAAATTGATTTTTCACCACGAATGGTATAATCTCCAAATCATAGAAAAATGAACAAAATCATGAGAGCAATCTCTCACATCAAGATTGACATAAAAATAGAATATGTGGCAATTCCAAGAAGGGTAATGTTCAATAGCACATTTGTGACCATTTTTCCCCATTATGAATCTGAATAAAAGAGATCAACGAGCAAACTTCTGTCACGATATGTTACGGACAATCATAAGATAATCATGTGTATTGTTAAATAGAATGCAAAGGGCTTTATATTTTCATATTAGTTTATTGCTGTCATCATAATTCATTAAACAGTTTATCGCTGTCATCATCAAACAAAAACAATTCAGTATCACAATTTTGTGTTTAGCACAACACTAAATTTTTGATTACATCGTAGCAAAGCGAATTACATTATAAGCCCTACAAGCAATTATAATACTTGATGTCGAAATCTATCATGTATAATTCGTTGTAGTTTCATATTTCACCCTGTCATATATCGAGAACAAACATTTGCAATATAACACAAAAGATTATATTACTTGAACTGTATATGACCGTCATGTTCTTGCCGATTGCTCTTTAAATTTACGCGCTATCTTTCGAGTTGCGCATTCTGATTGGTGGACCCCACTCCTAGATTGGGTCTCATCCCCACCCTTCATCGATTTTCTCATTTGCACCCGAGTTGCCCGCACGCAGCTCCTGAGGTCAGTGAAAGTGCAAAATGCTGTGCAGGTCTGCTTTAAGGAATGGTCTTTGTCCATTTTTGTCTCTGTCAATCTATCTACGCTCTTTGGTGTCAACCAAGTTCGTGGTGGCCAAAAGGACTGGTCGAGACTCATAAGTATAATTAAGGAGGATGTTAAACTCTAGAGTTGGGAGGCACTGACCTAGGAAGAGAACTCTGGTTACAGTCATGAGCGTCAGTGTTCATGTAACGTAGTATTAAACACGTCGTGAAGTGAGTTGTGAGTTCCCCTTGATTAGTTGCAGGGTTTTATTTTGCCTGCAGTAGTATAAATTGAATCTGTAGTTGATTTGCAGATGCATGAAGTTTTTTCTCGGGGGCCGAAAATTTCTGGTTTTCAAAATATCTTATCAATGCTTTGTTTTTACCTTTATTCATAAATTCAATTAAATGTAGTAAAAGAATTGCGTATGGAATTTGAGGGTCAAGAAAATACGTCGATTATACTTCTTCGTCATCCATCACACATAATTTGTATTGTTTTTGACGAGAACAAAATATAAAAAAATTTTGAGGCGTTGGTCGAAAAGGGCCAAAAGAACAAAAAAAAGGCCAAATGTATCACGCTATTTCGCTGGAAACCGAGAAGTATTTGAATCTGCTGATGACTTTCGCACTCCCACTACCCACTCCCTTCTTTCCACTACCTGTTTTCTCTCCCGGGCGTATGGTGAGAGTCTCTTACTTCGACTCCGGTGCCAGTCTGGAAAACTTGTAACCCCGAGTTCGCGGGATGGCCCTACGGAGACTTAATTGGGAAGACGTTCCGTATCAGGCGCTGCTTGCCGGGGTATCCGGGAGCCAGCCTTAACGAGCTCTAGTGCTCCCTGAAAGCGGTGTGGATTAGAGCCAAGATACCCGCTGGGACAAGCGTCAAATCCCTCCTGGTAAAAAAATTCTCCTAAAGCGGACTTGGATGGCTCTGCCGACCTTGACACACTGTCCTTGAACACTACACATGAATGAACCTTGATCATATTGCTACACTTTAATCTTCTTCTGAAGAAGGTCTGCCGACCTTGAGAGCAACAGTCACCGTTGCCTCCACTGCTTTCTAGAGTCTTCTTCTAAGGGCCCCTGCACATGCGCGTTGTGTTGACGCGCGTTAAGTAACTTAGTGAAGCATATTTCGCGAAACGGCACACGAGCGCTTTGGCTGTCCCGCATAAGATACAGTGTTAATTTACGACGCGCGTTACTTCACGGCACGTCGACCTTTAGGCGGGATTGGGCGAAGGTCGTACTTCGGAATTCTCCAGAACCCACATACAGAAGTCCAGACAAGGACAATGAACCCCTCTGTCAGGTTGCGAGATTCCGGCGGTACTCACGCCGATAGCATAAAGGTGATTGCAGTGAGGAGACGGGAAGGGGGGCACCTAGACGCGCCGATCTTACTTCGGGTAGTCCCCTGTTGACTCTTGGCTTCGTCGTGCAGTGGCCCGATTCTCTGGGCACAGGAGAGGGACTTGCTCCCGGCGCATTGTGAGTGGCGCATTGATTCGACTTCGGCACTGGTCTGGAAAGCCGGTAGTTCTGAGCTGGCAGGGCGGCCCCACCCAGGCAGTGAATGGGGTTGTTGCCGAGAGGGTAAATCGCGTTCTGGCGGAACCCAGATACCAGCTTGTGCGCCGGCGGGGGTGCGGATAGGGGCTGACGATTAGGTGCCCACTCCAGGGCGAATTCCCCTTGGTAAAAGACAAGTTTGAGGTAGGCGTACGACTCACGCAAGCACACACACACACACTCACTCACTCACCCTCACCCTCACACACACACACACACACACTCACTCACCCTCACACACACACACACACACACACCCTCACACACACACACACACACACCCTCACACACACACACACACACACACACACACACACCCTCACACACACACACCTTCACACACACATCCTCACTCATACGCACACATCCTCACTCATACGCACACATCCTCACTCATACACACACCCTCTCACACATACACACACACCCTCTCACACATACACACACACCCTCTCACACATACACACACACCCTCTCACACATAAACACACCCTCTCACACATGAAGACACCCTCACACACAAACATACACCCTCACACACAAACACACACCCTCACACACAAACACACACCCTCACACACAAACACACACCCTCACACACAAACACACACACACCCTCACACACACACACACCCTCACACACAGACACAAACACACCCTCACACACACACACACACTCACACCCTCACACACACACACCCTCACACACCCACGCACAAACCCTCACACCCACACCCAAAGATTGCGAGCCCCGAAGCGCGTGCGGTGCGTGCGTACCTGCGGCCAGAGCGGCGCGTCCGGAGAGCGCGCGCGCGCCCAGTACACCATGGCGGCGAGCTGCAGGGCGGTGAGGGCGGCGCCGGCGGCGGCGGCGTCCGCGCAGGCGCACGGGCAGCAGCGCGTAGCCCACGTACACGCACAGCAGCGCGGGCATCGGCGCCGCCGCCCCCAGCGCCAGCGTCAGCGCCGCGAACGTCGCCAGCACGGCGTACGCCACCGCCAGCAGGTACACCTCGTTCACCGCCGGACGCGCCAGCAGCGCCGCCAGGCCTGCAACCACGAGCACCCACCCCCACCCCCGCACACTTATTGGTTATTATATTGTATATTTATTATGTCCTGCTAATGAGCCTTCGCTCGGTGGCAGGGGGTTTACAGATCATATAAAGATATAAATACAACTTAAAAATACATATTAAAGGAAAACTACAACTAAGTAAGTGAGAAATAAAACACACATAAATATTTTGCATCACACGCAGTTCCCAAGACGATTCCGGAAGCAACGCACACTAGGGGGAAAAGTCGCTAGTGCTGCAGCAGGTAGACTGTTCCAGTCAGTTATTGTCCGGTTTGCGAAAAAGTATTAGAGTACTTATATAAATATCTTTTTTTTAAACATTTGTTGCCTTTATAAACTATAATTTCACGAATTTGTTTCTGTTTTTTCAATGATGAACCAAGATGTTGATATAATCGAAAATACAGACAGAAACTAAAAATATTAATTACACGTTTGTTTGTTTGTGCTTGGCGCGTCGCTCCGTGTACAGGCTATGGCCTACCAGCAGCGTACCGGCCTCGCGGCCGTGGGTGAAGGGGGTACGTGTGGTTAGCACGAAGACATCCCACACCGTATTCTGGTCTTCTCTTCCTGAGAAGTGAATTTTCTCATCGTCACACAGCATGATATACTGGGACATGGCAAGGAAAACGCACGTTATAATCTTACCCGTCCGAGAATCAAACCCGGCGTCGCGTCTTGGAAAGCCCTAACCAAAGAGCTAAGCAGACAGGCACAAACTTATTGATAAAAAGATTAAGAACTCACCTAAATAAATTACCCATTCTTTCTTTCTTTTTTTGTACTTTTGCTAAACCATACAATACTAGATAGTATCAAGTGCCTCTTACGAGTAATTATTTGATGTAAATTCGACCTGTTGTAGAGCTTATTTTGTGCAATTTTTCTGTTTTTAAAAGGGTGAAAATGGAGGTAAATTTTAACTTAAAAGATGTATTACTCTGAAACGGTTACACCAGGCTAGTGAATTTTTAATATATTTATGTGTTCGCAGGGAATGTGTCTTGGTCAGTCTCTTTTTCTGTGATATCTCTGTCAGAGGCTTGAACCCAAGTTCTTTTTACAAATACTTTTGCATAAAACCTTTTTCTAATTTTGTTTATATTCGTAATTAACGACATTTTAATGATACAGTGACACAATTGATTTACTGTCACGTACTGTATAAAGTTTGAGGGTACTATGAAAAAATCCACAAAATTTTTAATTTTCTCTAAGAACTCTCTTTGTCCATAACAAAATTTGGAAAAGATAGATTCAAGCTTGTAATAGATATCAAAGGCGGTTGACGTTTAGAAAACGAGATCGGCCAAATATTAATTTCCTGCAAATTCATACACATCTTAAAATTCATTGGCGTGGGTGTAACTGTTCCAGACTATTACAATTTTTAAATTAAAATGAAGCCTACATTTTCGCCCTTTTCAAACCAGAAAAATTGCAATAAAATTATCTCTACAACAGATAGTGAGGCCGAATTTATATCAGAAGATTGCCCATTTTAAGGGATATTTGTATAGTATCAAGAACTGTATGGTTTAACAAATGTACAAGAACAAATAGAAATAATGTTTAATTTAGGGGTGTCCTCTGCCGTTTGGCAGAGACTTGTACCTACTTTTCATTCAGTGATAAATAAACTTATATACATTTTATCTGCATTGCTACCAATGAATAAGGGACTTCAGTGTCGAAGAAGGTCCTCAGTTCTCGAGTTGAGCTTATGACCCACCAACGGCACCAACCACCAGACTTTTTACCAGGGCATGCTAAGTTCGATTACTTGCACGTCCGGCTGTATTCACGAGGTTTCTTAACGCCGCCCCCCCCCTCGAAAGGCAGGGTTATTGCGACCTGCGAATTCGCGTATGTGAACTGAGTGTGAATAATTTTCTGCTTCCTTGGTTCGTTTAATTCCGCTGTTCCCAATCCCTGGATGCTGGCTTGTAAGACGTTCCCGTGATGTTTGTCGTTCAATTACCAAACTATAGGCATATTGAGAGCAATCGTATTTATCACCACCAACACCAGGAGATAACACCACAGACATTGTCCATTCAACATCGTTATGTTCTCTGACATCACAACCATTGTCAGTTACGTCCATCACTTTTAGCATCACATATATTCAATCAGCCACAGCCAGTTGACATCTGGCCTTCTCTGGCGCACTTATTTCATGAACTCACGATCACACCGTTTATTCACTCTTTATCACACTCAGCATTGTCACTTTTCCCCAGTCTTCTTTATTGATCAGGTATCCATGTTATTTTTAGAGTGATCATTACATCTGCAGTACTGCGTTATTAAATTAGAAAAGAGGGGAAAAAACATCAAAAATGAACTAGTTTGATGAACCATACAGGATCGTAAATTCACAAAATTTTATACGCAAGAACTACAAAATCATATGCTAACAGGCTGAAAGTACAACAGAAATAACCCCGGTGCGTGCTTTTTCCGCAGATAAAATGTTCACGAAATAATTACACGTAGCAATAACCACTCGCACGATGTAAAAGGCTTTTAAATAGCGCTCTGTTTAACGACTAGATCCACGCGTTCGCACGCGTGCCCGCTCACCTGTGTGGAATAGCCGCAGCCGAGAGAACGATATAAAAACGCAGCAAATTTGAATGTGCAAAATGTATTTATGTAGCACCAAGCAGCCTCCCTGGCTTTGCCATCCTGACACTGCAAAATCGCTGTTGAAAACTTTACCACACTGTGCAACGGAATGTTTCTCTTACTCTTTGAGATAAATATATATTATTTTAGGGTAGATTTTTTTGCTGTGAGTCTTCGTAATTTATTTCTTTATTAATAGATATCTTGAAACAATATAAAACCACGTCGTCTTCAACAAAATGTTGACGTGACTGATGCAATGAAAAGTTTTAAAAATTTTTTAAAAAATAATTTTTCACTGACAATTCGCGTCCACTTAAAGCTTGAAGAGACGATTGTAAGAAATTTGTGAATTTCAATATCTTCCATATTTTCTCTGACAATCTGCACCTTTTGTAATCCTGGCTATATTAATTTAATTAATTTCTATTATTTTAGTAATCTTCTTAATGATTTCTAGTATTTATAATCTATTTCAAATCAAATATTTAATATTTAAAGTTTAAAACACACAAAGCAAAACAAAGCGATTGATATTAGTATGTATTAGTATGATGGTAATAAAAGTAATTACCTTAATTGCCAGCTGAAGATTTATCATGTGAATTAACAGAAATATTTTTCCTACATGGTTCCCAACTGATATAAAATCCGATTTCACAATAGATGACACTTTATACTTATCGTCGGTCCCATAATCTTTGAAATGCGAAAATGAATTCTCCCTGTGAAAGATCAGTAACAAAATACGAAGGTACAAATATGAAATAATATCTATCGACCGCGGAGAGCAACAAGAATTATGAGAGGGAAGTGACTGGCTGAGTAAATATTGACGGCTGTGTATTCCTAGTGGTTTCACGTGCAGATGGCATCATTTGCATAAGAATCATCCGATCTCTATAGCACCTGGCTGGGAATCGATTTTCTGCGCTGGATGGATTTATAGTGGTAGCGGGAATTGGATATCAGCCGTCTACTACGAATCAGTAGCATACTCATGAATATTTACAGATACACCTTGAAATCTTATGAAACGGTCAGTTGCTCAGTTGCATCTTCTTTTATTATATAAAAGTGAAATTATTTACAATTTTGTAATTATTAAAAAACAAAAAACTATCCCAAAATGAACTTTACGCCATATTAAAGAGTGCAATTAGCACTATCCATTTGAAAACATTGAATAAAAAATTGGAAGTCATTTTGAGAAAATGGCGTTTGAGTGTTTCTAAAAATACGGAATTTTGAGCTAGTTTTCACAGAAACTATTCAATTTTCGAAAAGCTTTATTTGACATTATTTAAAGCACATATACTCATTAATATAATAATGTGAACAAACGCCACTGATATAAATATTAACGACGTGAGAGACAAGTCAAAAAATTACATTTTTGTAATTTTTGAAACAACAAAAGAATAGAGCAATATGGCGGTAATGTCATCTCAAAGAGCACAATTAGCACTATCCCTACCAAAAGTTTAAAGAAACAATTTGGAGCCGTTTTTGAGAAAATCTGGTTTTTGTAATTTCTTAAAATTTCAAATATTGCGTGCAGTATTGCGCAAAACCTACTAAAATTTTCAAAAAATGTACATGATCTTAATGAAAGAACTCACTTTTTACAACAAATTTTATTAGAAGGAAAAATCTCTATGTTCAATTTTGTTGTTCTAGGAAGACGCCAAAAAATTCAAATTTCCGCAATTTTTGAAAATTTAGAGTTAACCCTGAAAATGGGACCTATGCCACCTTTAGAAGTGTATTTTACTCTATTCTTACAAGAAATATAAAGAAAAAATTTGGAGCCGTTTTTGAGAAAATTTTGAAAATGTCCGGTGGGCTTCATGTAAACTACCCCCAAATTTTGAAGAAAGTTTTTAAAAATCGCGGCGCATCAAGTAGACGCAGATCGATCGGGGAATATCCATTTTGGAAGAAATCGCACGAATGGTTTAGGCGCTAGAGTTGTTCACAGTCTGATGGACGGACGGACGGACGTTTTGAAAAAAAAAACCAACACTTTCAGGGGACCCCAAAACATGTTTTCCGTTAAAATATCGAAATCGATTTTTCGCAGCATTACATAACTTTCCCTTTACTACGTATATTACTCCGTATATACGTACGTATACGGGGAAGTAAAAATATCGTGATTGGGATTCAAAATGTTATCCCAAAATAAGCTTTTATTTACAAAATTACACATTTGTGCAGGGGGTGCGAAGTCTATACGCGTTATCAAAATCAAAATATAAAACAAGTAAGCCGACAGAACTGTCTACGTGAGAACATCTTGAGACATTCAGTAGAAATGTAACTTGTAATAGAAGAATTAATTAATGATGACCAGAACTACAAATAATATTGAAACTATTAAACATGAATATTAATTTTGATTATTTATTTGACATTCTATTGCTTAATGGGAAATGTTTCTGTTTGTGAATGACAGATTTTCTCATTAACAGATTTCCTTCACACATACGACATTTGTTTTCTTGTAAGTTGTAAATAGCATGTTTGTATAATATAAAGGTATAAATGCACATGTTTATTCTGTTTCCGTGTGAAATACTTCTTGATTTAATTTTAGTAAATTATACATGGTTAAGGTTCCTCTGATGACGTATTTCTACGAGCAAAAGTGAAATATTATGAATGATGCATGTTTTGATATTACAATTGTGAGAGCATGAATTAGTTTTTGGGGGGAAATGTATTTTATCATTCTTGGGAGTGGAAGAGGACCTTTTTGTGGTGAAGGAATAATTGAGAATACATTGAGAAAAAATCTAATACTCCCAACAAAATTAGCGTAGTTGGAATGGATGTGTTTGATGAAAACGGAAACATTAGAGTGAACTGTTTCCTGATTAAGTGAATTGTGTTTGCAATTACGTAATAAAAGTCCACGCCGCTACAGCAAACCGAATACCAGTTTTGGCCGTTTTCACTAAGTGTCTGAATATGGCATACAGTTTCTGTTGGTTGCTAATAAACATTTTTCCTATTTAGTGTGAAAATGAAGAGAGTTCGTTTGGCAATATAAAGTGTAATACAGGTAAAAGAAATGAGTTTTCAGGGGAATTGAAGATCAATATAAACGCTGATTTTTCAAGATTGGTAGAAACGAGGTTATTTAAATAATATAAAAAAGCTGTGAAGTCAGAATCCACTATTATCTTGCCTTATAGACCTTTTAATTATTTAAAATACGATTTAAAAGTGTTTAAGTTTAATTTTAATTCGCATCTGTTAAGTTAATTTGATAAATTTGTATTTGTTAAATACACGTTCTCGCATAATACTTACGTACTAGGGACAAAATATTGTAATGCTGCAGAAAAATGGCAGAAAAACTCTTATTGTAAAGCCCTGACACTGAAAAGTGGAATCCTCTTCCTGTAAGTCAGACCTGCACAACGCCTGCTCCCGCGGGCATTCTGCACTTGCGAGCTGATCGTCTGCCCGCGGCAGCGCCGAAAGTGGAAGTAGTGGGGAGTAGGAAGCTTTGCGGGGAGGGGAGAAGTCTGACGTAGCACGACGCGGCGGGCGCGTAGATTGAATGCCTGGACGTCTAATACAATGATTTATGCTGCAAAATTATATGCCCATTTGTTTAAATGGATTATGTCCAGTATTTCAAGTTACAAGGGCCGTAATTCACAGTTTACGTTCTGTGCACTACTGTATATCCACCTTTGTATCCACTGTATGTATTTTCCTTTTCTAATTTGTTTAAGAAAATAACATGCTCATTGTGACTCAAGCAATATTTTAAAGCAATAGCTTCAAAATATGTTCTTGTATATAAGAAAAAATATTAATTCTATCTAAAAAATACAATTTAATAATTGATTGTTTACCAGGAATGTTATATTCATCAAATCATAGCAAAATGAAGAAAATAATGATAGCAATCTCTCACATCAAGATTGACATAAAAATAGAATATGTGGCAATTCTAAGAAGGGTAATGTTTAACAGCACATTAGTGACTATTTTCCCCCATAATGAAACTGAATAAAAGAGATCAACGAGCAAGCCTCTGTGATAATATGTTACGGACGGTCATACGATTATCATGGGTATTGTTAAATAGAATGCAAAGGGCCTTGTATTTTTATACGATGTCGTTAACGACTCTACACTCTTGTCAGAAATTAGAGCAGAAAATAATCATGATTTTTTCAAGAACAATATGTTTTTGCTTTAATCCGTCTTATTCAATCAAATATAATTATTGAAAAAATAGTTTATTGCTGTCATCATCAAACAAAAACAATTCAGTGTCATAATTTTGTGTTTAGCACAACACTAAATTTGTGATTACATCGTAGCAAAGCGAATTACATTATCAGCCCTACAAGCAATTATAATACTTGGTGTCCAAATCTAATATGTATAATTCGTTGTAGTTTCATATGTTGCCCTGTCGTATACCGAGAACAAACATTTGCAATATAATTAAATAGGCAATATTACTTGAACTACATATGACCGTCATGTTCACGCCGATTACTCTTTAAATTTACGCGCTATCTTACGAATTGAGCATTCTGATTGGTAGTCCCCACTCCTAGAGTGAGTCTCATTCCCACCCTTCATCGATTTTCGCATTTGCCTCCGAATTGCCCGCGCGCAGCTCCTGACGTCAGTGAAAGTGCAAAATGCTGTGCAGGTCTGCTGTAAGTAGTAAATAACTTCCTCTAACAGATTGTATAGTTAAAACTCATTTTCATTGGATCTTTCAAACTGGAAAAATGGTTTAGGTCTAAGCGCCAGTTCGTCTAAACGTCTCTGTCCTTTTGTGAACAACGCTTGAAGCTAAATCGTAAGTAGAATTTTCACCAAAATTGATATTCCCCATCTGATCTGGCTGATACCGCTGTCCTTTGAATTTGAAACGAGTATTTTGAGTACATGAAGTACTTAACATGAAGTATCAACATCTTCAAAATTTTCTCAAAAATGGCTTCAAAGTTTTCAGTTAATTTTTTTCTCAGAGGGAAGTACGCTTATGAAAATGCTGCAGGTCAGATTTTCGATAAAGTCTCTGAATTTTCAAAAATTGCAAAAGTGAGGAAATGTTTTCATCTTCCTTCTTCCTACAATTTTTTAAAATAGATTTTTAAATGAAATCTGTTCTACAAAATTATACTTTTAAATAAAGTCATGAACAATTTTTTTCAAAATAGAGTAGTGTTCAAGTAATTTTGCGTGAAACATGGGCAAGTTTTGAAAACAACAGTTTTTTCTTTGTTTTTTCTGGGATAGTACGGTGTTCGCTTATAAAAATGCTGCAAGGTCGATTTTTGTCGAACCCTCTGAATTTACGAAAAGAGCAAGGGTTACAATTAATGCGAGAAAGTACGCGCTATTGGTTGTTGCACTAAGGGGCAAGGGTGAAGGCAGGGCAAGGGTGAAGCTGGACCACTGGGACGTGGAAAGGTGGGATCAGGCGAGAGGAGGGTGGATCGGGATAGATCAGGGTAGGGCTAGTCGGGAAGGGGCGAGGTGGAACGGGTTTACCCGAGAATAAATGAATGTAAGCGAAATAGGGCGCCAATAGAATTGCTTTTCGTGTCTAATAGATTGTGGTAAGTGAATACTTGGGTAAACCTAGTCTCTTCAGTCTAACATTAATGAATACAAATATTTCTTCAATAATTTTTTTAAAATTTGGTTGTACAAGTACGCCATTATTTTCACTTAAGGCACGTGAAGAAAGTACAAATATTGAAGGTGTTGAGAAACATCGTCTGTGAAATCCCGAAGCAACTTCATATACACCAGGCATCTAATAAATGATTACGACTAAATAAAAGCCCGAGCAAAGTTAGATTTTCTTACACTTAATCATAAATGTTGTTGCTGGTCAGTCGAATTGCGAATTTTGTTTTCAACAGGCGAAAGCAATGATGCAAAAGGTAGTGACTCCAATCGTTTCTGAATCTGTGTGTGGCAGACTCGACATTTTGGGTTCACAACCATATTCTCTTCGATGGCGTTTCTCTGTTACGATTAAACACACACAAAAATACTCATTTTCGAACAAGGGCGGTTCAAGTAAGCTGGAGGTGCGAGCACGTTGGATAAAAAAATATGAAAGAATTTCATTTGCGGTTATTGAAAATTATCTTGTGGTAAACAAATATTCAATAACATTTAATTAAATGAAATACAATTCGAAACAAATTTAATTATTATTCTTGAAACATTTCTAGAGCTAAACGCAAAGGCGTTAATACAATACATAATATTTGTATTGCCTCCGGATAGTCCATCGATTCGGAACCTGTACTCGAAAAGGAAGAGAAGAGACGAAAATAGATTGAGATGTGTGTAAGCGGGAATTTTGACCAAAAATTCATTTTAATTCTTTATGATTCTACTAATTTTAATACATTTTATGTAGCTCTATTACGAATTACAAACAGGTTAACAATTTAAATAACACCGAAAATAAACAGCAGTCGTACGTCTTTGAGTAGCAACAACTTGCGCAAGCAACTAATTTACTGCACAGATTTAATTAACGACCGGAAATGTTACAGCGTCAATGTTATACCAGTGAGATTTCACGCAGTCCACTGCTCTGCTCGTCCCCCGGAGTAATTTACAGTGGTTCCCGCGCCGGGGCGAACTTTCCGTAGCTCGCGTCCTCCCCCTCCTCCCTCTACTGCTCCACCGCGCTCTCGCGTGCTGCACTCGGCGCAGGTGCTGCATTCCCTATTCTCTGTCGCCTCGGATTTGCCCCATCCATTTACGCTCTTTGCTCCCAAAATGGGGCAATAACCTACGACCTTCTTTGCACAGGGTAATTCCAAATTAAGTTATTCGAAGACTGCCTTTTTTTAAAAAATGATTTTAACTTCTTTGAAGGTTCAATAAGTTTTTAGGCACACACACATAGAACAACTTTTATTAAACAATCTTTATCCAACCAAATTACAAAATTACAAATTAAATTACAAAAACCACACATTAAATACTATGACAGAACGGAATACTTTTACGAAACTTTATGGTCCCTTAATTAATATATTTAAAAAATAACAGCACTGTATCAATTTTCGTTAATATCAAATTCACCTGTTGAAACAGCATTCAATTGTATACTGCAACTCGTTTTGAAAATATTTACATAAAAATAGGAGGCTCTGAAAAATTACAAAAAATATGACAAAACATAATCAATTGTTTTCAGAATACATAAGTGAAAATAGTAGTTTATGCAATTAGTTTATAATGTTGACCTTTTTTGCACGAATAAGAAAATAGTTTATTACTAAACGAACGACGAGGAGTGAGTTTAGTAATAGACTATTTTCTTATGAGTGCAAAAAGGAACATTATAAACGAGTTGCATACGCTATTTTTTTGTATAACATCATTATAAAGTTATAAATGAAACGAAGTAAGTGTAAGTAAAGTTTTATAGTTGGCAACATGGACGTTGGTATTATGACGTCACAACTGTGACAGCGGAGAGCCGATTCACGCGCGCATTCGAATGAAAGATGGCGTCGTTACCAATGGTAGTTTTAGAAAAAGCCTCGAAGGCAGAAGAAAGTTTAATACCTAAAAAGTCGAGTGCATTGTATGAGAAGGAATATATAAAATTTAGGAAGTGGATGGAAACAAATAATGTAAATATTATATGCGAGACAGTTGTTCTGGCATATATATCTGAGTTGGTAAGTTTGTCATACTTTTTATGATTAATACTAGTGTCGAGTTCTCATTTTCTAATTTATGTTATTTTGAAGTCTGCAGTATGTAAGGCATCATCTTTGTGGTGCAGTCATTCAAAATTGAAGACTATACTGAAAATTAAAGATGGAATTGACATCTCTTCTTATAACAAAGTTCAGTTATATATGAAACAAGCTAATGTCGGCTATGAAGCTGAAAAATCTACGATATTTTCGAAAGATGTGAGAAAATTTTTAGTGAAAGCAGATGATGAGAAATATCTCTTAATGAAGGTAGAGTAATAATATTTTGTCTACTTTCTGAGACCAGTTCTACAGATCTGTCTTTCTGTTAACAGTAGAAGTTCGTCATGACGTCATGTTACGTTTAATAATGGTGATGAAGTCATGTAGCGTGCGATAAAATACTGGATTATGCACGATTCGGGGTATCGAAAAGGGTCGTTTATAATGATGGTATACAAAAAATTATATTACGAGAATTTGTTCAGGTAAACCATTTATTTTAGAAAAAATATTTGATGCAGTTTATCTCGAAAGTCGTATTTAATATATTTTGTAAAAGAAAATTGCAATGATTATCATGATTGTTTTAGTCTCTATATTTGATAAAAAAAGAAATATTGTAATGAAAAACAAGGATCAACCAAATCAAAATTAAAAAAAGGTATGTGATATGTCATAAACATATCATTATTTAATGAAAAACCGATATAAATGGTAATTAAAAAATTTATACAATTAACATTTTACTTTGGATTGGACTATAAGATTGTTATATTTATTTACTAGACCCTGAAGATGAAGGCCTATGTCCTTCGAAACGTTGGTTGGTTGGATAAAGAAATAATAAGTTAATAATAGTTGTTCTGTGTGTGTCTGCCTAACAACTATTGGACCTTCAAAGAAGTTAAAATAAACTACGATGTTTTTCTGAGTACGGAAGTCTTATTTTGTGAATATAATGTTCTCAACAGTCATAAGCACCCTAAGCAAACATAAACAAGTTTTGGCATTAAAAATGATTTTAATGCCAAAGTACACTTAATACACTCACGCCTAGACTTAATGAAAATAAATATCCAAGTTACTTTTATAAATAGAGCGGAGAAAAACTCAGAATCTTTTCGGATATGACAGTTGTCAATGAAAATAAACAGTATTCTTCTATAAATACGAAATTCTGTGGACTGATTAATTCAATCGTAGATCCCAGTCGTCATCCTCTAGTGGCGTGTAGCTAAAGTATTGCAATGTGATGTAATACCAGGAGAAAAAAAGTTCAGAAAAGTAATTATTTTGTAAATATATTAAGGTTTATGGCTGTAAATCATAGCCTGTAGTACTCCGGACCTTCAAAGGTAGCTAGCCCAAAAGTTTCATCTATATTGGTTCAGTACTTTCAGAGATTTTCGCGCTGTAACGGCCTTGTGTCCTTATAAATTAGTATAGATTACGAATAATTGAACATTTAGAAGATACTTTTCGTACTTCTTACAAATTAACCAATTTTGTGCGGAAGTTAGGCGACACTAGCGCCTCCTATAGTAGCACTCTCCAACTTTGTCTCCAATTTCGATGAAGAGTTCCAAGATCCTGGAGGGAAGTAGGCAAATGCGGAGTGGGCGTAGTCGGTTGGAAGGCAGCGAAGCGGGGAGGGGAAGGGCGGGATATTTCAGCTAGTAGAAATGAAGTAAATACACCGAAAATACTAATTGTAAGAGACGAGTATGTTTCATCGGGAAACAAAAGCGCGAGGATAAGGGAGTTTCTGAGACAAGTTATTTTCTAGACACGCTACGTATTCGAATTTCAAGTAGATTCGAAAATTGTAATTTAAATTCTGAAGAAAATCACGATTTGAGGTTAAGAAATAAATTAATAATATTGGCTCAGCTGTGGAGACTCCATGATGTCTGTCGATTTTTATTAGGCAACCCGCTGGACGATCGTGCATTGAACACTTCATGCTGCAGCGATCCCCATGAAAAATGGCCTGCCACATTAATACTTGTGAGATCGCGTTGGAGGAGGAAAATAATGAGAAGGGGAATAATAATTATTATTTTTATTATAATTATTATAATATTAATCATGAAAGAGAAACAGACGGAGACGATGGAGAAGGAAGGGCTTTCGACTTGGACAAAAAAAAACGCATTCTATATCCACTTAGAGAATAATGTTCCTAAGGTATTTCATGTGATTCACATAGGTCAGTTCCGTTTTTCAGAAGTACCTATTGCTTCTCCGTTTCTAGTATGTAAACTTCACCGTATGCTCATGCCTTAAGCAACGAACGTCATCGCCTCCATGGTGTGCTCTCTTCGCTTTAGTCCTCCCCCACTTCTTCCTCCTCCTCTACCCCCTCCTCGCGGTTTGGCCCATCCATTATCTGATCGTGGCTCAGAGTGTATTATGCTGTAAATTAGCTGCATTATGTAGTTTAGTGCCAGCTGCTCATTTGCGATGTATTGACATGCAGGACGTTGCGAATTGATGTATCCACTGTCCGTTACTGATGCTAGGATTATCCTGACCTCTCCGATGTTATTTGGTTTTCCAAATAAGAGCATCATTGGGATAGAAATGGTAATATAATAATAATAATATTTTAATGAGTATTCGCTCAATGGCAGTTAATAAAAAAAATTGGTAGAAGAATAAAAATTAGAAGAAATAATACATACAAATATGAATACATAACACAGATATACAATACACATAAACAATCAATAGGGTATCATGTACCAATAGTTGAAGAAAACAGTGTCTAAACTGATTGTGTAAAATTATATAGAGGTATAAAAATGAAAAAAATGTTATTTTTCATTCACATTATTAGTTTAATTTGAAAAAACGAGAATTGAGTAAACACAAACAGGAACGCAATGATAACGTTGTTGATGATTGCATTTATATCGAGTCAACAACGAAACCAACGGTGTTTAATTCAGTTAAATATGCACTCTTCCAATTGCGAAATTGCGCAAACCAAGTTATGAAATTGACATGCAGTTTAGGTTTGATGGCAGAAGACAAACCACCTTGTTAAATTGTCGGAAACTTGGATACCGTTGATGAGTGCGGTATTTCATTTAGACCCTTGCGTTTGGAATGGGTGGACACGTAACGAACACGGGGGTTCTCCTCATAGGTATTGCTCATCCCGCTCCTTCCCGCCTCACCTCGCAAACTGACCTCGTGCGTGTCTGCGCCCTTTACCTATACTGCGATTTTTCTAACTTTGCCCCTCAAAGCCACTCAAATCCCATCTTCGCGATGAAGTATGTCACGGTATTTCGCATCTGTCTCAGTCGTTCCGCTAGATTTCGCTTGATCGCGACCGTGTCACGCAGTGCTTGCGATCATGCGACTTCTACCAGCAAGACCGAGAAAGACGCGAAATGCCGTGTGGTATTTCATCGCGAAGATGGGCCTTGAGGGGCAAAGTTAGAGAAATCGCAGTACACTCTCCCAACCTCCCCTCTGCACGCCCCATCTACCCCGCTGGCTCCCCATCCCTTCTCCGAACCCACTTCGTTCCTTATCTGCATCCGCCCCTTCCAATTCCATGCCCGCCCTCTCCCCATTCAATGTCCGCATTGTCCTCGTCACTTACACGTCTGTCTCCTACCGACGTCCGCATTCCACTCCCATTCTGTCGTAGACCCCAACCTATCATGTTCTTCCCCACCCCACCCCTAACCTTATCTTTGTTTCATCCCTAACGTGTCTTCGATTGATCCCGGTCACCTCTTTGCTTCACTCCAATCCCGTCTTTGTTTCATTCTTGTCCCGTCTTTGATTTTTCCTATCCCTTCTTTGATTCATCCTATCCCGTCTTTGATCCACCCCATCCCGTCTTTGATTCATACCTTTCCCGTCTTTGATTCATCCCTATCCCGTCTTTAATTCAACTCTATCCCGTCTTTGATCCACCCCATCCCGTCTTTGATTCATACCTTTCCCGTCTTTGATCCATCCCTATCCCGTCTTTAATTCAACTCTATCCCGTCTTTGATCCACCCCATCCCGTCTTTGGTTCATACATTTCCCGTCTTTGATTCATCCCTATCCCGTCTTTGATTCATCCCTATCCCGTCTTTAATTCATCTCTATCCCGTCTTTGATCCACCTCAATCCCGTCTTTGATTCATACCTTTCTCATCTTTGATACATTCCTATCCTGCCTCCGATCATCTGTAGTGTCCTGTCCATTCCTATACTGTCTTTTCCATACCCATCCTTTTCTCGATCCATTCCTATTCTGTTCCCGTCGCATGTCTGTCCTTTACCAGTCTTGTCCCGTCCCATCCATCCATCCTACCCTGACGCCGTCCCATTCCATTATTGACCGGTCTCCCTTCCCTCTCTGTCATGTATCCGTCCCGTGGAATTCCGTTCCGTCCAATTCCGGTCTATCTCGTCTCATCCCATCCCATTCCTGCCTTCGCGCATTCCACATATGTTACCCCCACCCACCCCCTCCTTGTCGCCCGGGGCGGCCGCCCGCGGCTCCAGTGGAGTGACCCATCAGCGAGATTGAGGCGGGCGCTGCGCCTCCCCCCCCCCCTTGCCCGGGGCCGGCGGCGGCGGCGGCGGTTGCAGGTGGCCGTGGCCGCGACCGCCACGGGCGCTTGCGGCCACACGACGCTCGCAGCCACACACGCCCCGCCACCCCCTCTCCCCCGCGCCACGCCCCTTCAACCCCGCTTGGCCCCGCTGACAAGGACGGAGAATTGTCCCAGCAGGCCCTCTCCTTCAGGACTCAAGTGCTACGTTCTCTCTTACCGGGAGAGAGGGCTCAGTGCATCAACCTGATGTCACTGCAGTCCCTCTGACCGGGAGGTCCTAGGTTCCACTCCCGACGGGCAGGATTTTCGACACCAGCTTGTCAGCTAGGTCGAGTTCAGTCGCTGTCTGGAGGAGAATTCTAGCGGCCGACTGCTCTGATCGGTAGTTTTTCGTGGTTTCTCCGATCAGGAGAATGTCGGGGCAGTACTCTAACAAACGGGCCACGGACCGCGCGCGATCTTTCCTTCCTCTTCCTTGTGCTATCCTCTCCTCTTACACACACACACTAACACTAATATACACATGCCAGGAGACCGGTCGGGAGTTTACAGCTTGTCCCGGCTGTAAACCTGCGGTGCCCTGCTGGTGGGAAATACCTGGTTGAGGGGAAAACTCCGCTAGTCGACGGTAGGTCGGCGGCAGAACTCGCCCTCCAGTGGGGAAGACCAACGCCACCTCCCCCAAAAAAACAACAAAAAACACGCACTACACTTACGGGACTAATAACGTAAGTAGTTTACGCACCCGGAAACACGAATCAATCAATCGAGCCACGGGCGCGTGTGGCCACACGTGGGCTCGCAGCCACACACGCCCCGCCATCCCCTCTCCTCCGCGCCCCACCCCTTTAACGGGGCCGACGTGGTCGCTGACAAGGGTGGGGAATTGTTCCAGCAGGCCCTCTGCTTCAGGAATCAAGTGCTACGTTCTCGTCCTTTCCGTCCGTTTGTTGCGATTTGCTTCGTAGGTGCTAAAGAGCAGAAACGTGCTTTATAGACAAAATTCGTGATCGGCACTTTCCGTGGGTCCGATCCCTCTTGTTGCATCTTCCACTTCACTAATCTTCCACTTCATTAGATGATAATCATTAGATGGTATTTCATTATTCATTACCATTACCGCAGTGATTGATTAGGATTCGTACTACACAGAAACGGTTTCTCCAGCTATTCGTATTTTTGTAATATACACGCTCCATTTTATCAGCTATTATAACTTTCTTACAAAACAAGTGAAATTAATAAAGGTTTCACTGTATGCTAAATCATTAAAGAATGTTTTTGATTTAATACGTCTGATACTTATGATATCAATACGTCTGAGAATCAGTCCGATAAAATAATAATTAATATAATAACAATACTTTTCGCTCATCAAATACAGTTTTGAACTAGTAAACATATTTGATAAGTTTGGTTTTCCAAGCTCCACCAGTTCGTTTAATCTATTATCCAATAATTTCCATTAGGTAAATAACTAAAACGAGAGGCGCAAATTAATACCATATAATTAAGCACTTAATTGGGTCTATCTAATTAGTGATAGTTTGCGGGTCGCAGGTGTACTATGGTTGGTCTGCATATCGATTAGATCTGCGTATCGTACCTTGACAAATGTTAATTTCGATCGTGCATGTTAGTGCGTTTTGACATATTTCCCTGTCTCTTCCTTTTTTGTTGCCTACTTTTTCCCAACATGAAATATGTAACATCTAGAATCTATTTATAAGATGCATTTTATTATTTTCACGATGTCTTGAATCCTTCAGGCCTTATCCTAAAATTTGTGATTTGTAGAAACTAATAGTGTTACAACATAGCGCAGACTTTTTACTTTCCCGTATACGTACGTATACACGGAGTGATATACGTAGTATAGGGGAAGTTATGTAATGCTGCGCGAAAAAATGGCCAATTTTCGGCGGAAAAAAATTAATTGCCGGGCCGTGAAAACGAATAAGTGGATTAAAACCAGTGTAGTTGCTAAATTAAGAAAAAAAAATCCCCTAACACGTGGTGTGGTCAAAATCCATGATTTGGTGCTTCTTTATACTTAAAAATCGATTGACGGCATTCCGTCCGTCTGTCCGTCTGTCGTCTGTCCGTCTGTGGTCAACGCTAGCGCCCTAAACCGTTCGGTCGATTTTCTTCAAAATTGATATTCCCCAGTCGATCTGATTCTAGTCGAAGCTTTGTGATTTTGAAAAAGATTCTTTAAAATTTGGGGGTACTTTATATGAAGCCCCCCGGGGATTTTCAACATTTTCTCAAAAACGGCTCCAAATTTTTTCTTTAAATTTCTTGTATGAATAGAGGAAAATACACTTTTTAACATGGCATAGGTCCGATTTTCACGTACAGCTCTGAATTTTCGAAAATTGTGAAAGTTTGAATTTTTTCGGCGTCTTTCTCCAACTACAAAATTGCAGATAGAGATATTTTCTTCAAATAAAATTTGTTCTGCATATTGAGTTCTTTAATAAAGGTCATGTAAATGTTTTTCACAATTTTGGCAGTTTTCGTGCAATATTGCTGTGCAATATGTGCAATTTTAAAAAATTACAAAAACAAAATTTTCTCAAAAACGGCTCCAAATTTTTTCTTTAAACTTTTGGTAGGGATAGTGGTAAATGTCCTCTATCAATGACATAAAAGCCATTTTGGTCTATCGGTTGGTTTTTTCAAAAATTACAAAAATGTAAATTTTTTTACTTGTCTCTCACGTACGTTAATATTTACATTATCGGCGATTTTTTTACATTATTATATTTACGAGTATATATGCTTTAAATAATGTCAAGTAAAGTTTCTCGAAAACACTACCGTTTTCTGTGAAAAGTAGCTCAAATTTCGGCATTTTCAGAAATGCTCAAACGTCATTTTCTCGTATATGGCTGCAATTTTTTTCTTGAAACTTTTGTAACGGATAGTGCTAATTACACTCATTAGTATAGCGTGAAGTTTATTTTGAGTTTTTTTCAAAAATTATATAAATGTAAATTTTTTGTAAGATCTCTCACATCTTTAATATGCACATTATCCGCAATTTGTAAAGATGATTATATTTGTGAGTGTAAGTGCTTCAAATAACTTCAAATAAAGTATTTTGAAAACTCAAAACTTTTCTGTGAAAATGAGCTTCAAATTTCGCATTTTTAGTAGCGCTAAAACGCCATTTTCTCTTAAACGGAACATAATTTTTAAAAGAAAATTGTCATTTACGGCTAGGTTTTTGTGTTCTTTAATATTCTAAAATTAATGTTTCTGTTCTACCAATAGGAAACCGAAAAATTAACAAAATGACAAAAAAATGTACTTTTGGCGATGATAGATGGTAGCTGGCAAGAAAGAGTATGTGGCAATTCCGAATATTGACAAATAAATAAATAAAATAAATACGGTCATGCTTAATTTTTTCAAAATTCGAGTAGTTTTTCTTTAATTTTGTGACAAACGTAATTGGCCACTGTAAATTTACTGCGCTTCGGACAGCTGGATGCGTCGTAAATTAGAATGTGCAATTTTGTATATTATTTCTTTCTTCGTTTCTTACATTCGAACTTTGTAATAGACTTACACATTAATATTTTAGAAATTGTTTATTTTGAAATATTTGAAATAAGTAAAAAGAATTAATAGCTCTCAGAATAGCGACAATGCAGGGTCTGCAACAATGGAATTCACTTTGCGCTCGCGAATATCTGTGAATTAGTGTCATTGTTGTGACCTAATGGAGCTGTATGAAAAGGAGTTATAATTGTCTAATTTATGTTGATATTTGCAGGCAAATATTTAGTTTTGCACCAAATGCTGTACCATTTGTAGTGAGTAGAGAATTTGTTGCATGGTTTTTAAAATACTCTTTCCTAATCATGGCCCAGTGGAAGGCATTTCTATATTTCCAGGGTGTCAGGCTTCTTTTTCCAATACAGGGTTACAAAACTTTTGCATTCTATTTTTGTGAAGTTGTAGAATTCACATAGTTCTGACAACACTGCAATGGAAATAGTGAGTTCCAAGCGAAGATGTTAGTAGCGCATAAAGTGCAATATTACAGTACTACTTAGCTGTTTCCTCTAATACGGGAAAGTAAGTGCTGTTGTAGCACCACTAGTTCGTATTTGTGATGGTTATTTTAAGTTCTTATTATTTTGCAACTTATTGCTATTATTTCCGTCAACCCTTGCAAATTTCTCATCGCACTGCGTAATACGATCCCTGACTGAAAGTATACTATGTCTTTTTAATAACACCTACGAGTAAAACAAAAAAATCTTATCTTTTTGCTAAATATCGAACAACAATTCGTTTGTCAAAACTACATCTATCGGTGGTTGTTCGTGTTACAATTTATAGGGGACTGCAGATGTAACCACTAAAACCATTTAAACAGAACATCAAACTACTATAAATAAATCTCTAATATACATTTTTGAAACTATCAGAAATATTGTTTCTTTCTTAAAATAAAATTGGGTATACGTTGGAAACATTTTGAAGAACTGCCACAAATATGAAAGAATTATTCGCGCGCTCGTTAAAATAATCAATAATTAATTCTCTATTTATTCATTTTGGTATATGTTAGTAAAATTCACAATCATAACGGTTAAAATAACAATCCTGACAGCACTTCTACGCACACATTTTTCTCTTCGCTCCGCGCTTCTACCGCGTTGGTCTTGTTCACCAGGTCTTCTCGAGACGTTGACAAAACGTTGACAATGCGAGATGCTTGTGAACTAAATATAATTCAACCAAACGATGGTTCCGTTTGTGGACACTGCTCCTTGAGGTTTACATTCTAAACCTTTATCCCTTTCTTGCATTACTGCGAGAATGTTGCGGGGAAAACGGCGAATTTTCGGCAGAGAAAACTCCTATTGTGAGCTCTGATATAGAAAGAACCTTGTTCCAATATGTGGTAAATTTCCTCTTAACATTCTGTGCAGTGTCCGACTCTCCGACTACGAACAATCCTAGCATGCTAACCGTAAGCAATATTTTCACCCAAATTGATATTCCCCCAGCAATCTGGTTGATGTCACGTACTCTTCAATTTGAAACGGATGTTTTGATTTTTTTGTTGTACTTATAATTTCAAAATTTTCTTAAAGTCTCAACATTTTTTTGTTTAAATTTTTTTCTCGGAACAAACAATGTTCATACCAATGGCACTTATCTCGACTTCGTTGAATTTATTGAATTTCTGAAAATAGGGAATATTCAAGTTTTTTTCAGCGACTTACTACAAATACAATATTAAGGATAGACATTTTTCTTAAAGAAACTTGTCATCCATAATTTTTGAAAAATGACTAATTTTAGGATAATTTTACTTGAAATATAGATAATTTGCAAATTTTTTTACTAATAAGCGGTTGTCTCCATTTTTTAATTTTTTTCTGCAATAGAGCAAACAATGGTTGTAAAATGGTGTAGGTTCCTTTTTGGTAAACTCTCCATATTTTGGAAAAGTGCAAATCATTAACAATGCAAAACTACAATATTGATGACAGAGATTTTTTACTTAACGAGATGTGTTCTTCAAAATTAGATCTTTAAGTAAGATCATTTAAATTTTTTGAAAATAACAACAGTTTTGCGAAATTTCTTGCAAATTTTCGAAATTGCACATTCGAATTTCCTGCACTACTTTTGCTAGAATCTTTCAGGAGTTATCAGATCGCAATACGACATTGGGAACATCGCGATATGGCAGTTTCAAATTATCAATAAAACTAATTTTTTTTATGAAAAAACAAGCAAGCAAACATTCTTCTTTCCCGGCCTGGGTAGCTGAGGTTGTATTTAATATTTTTCGTTTCTGTGTATTTTAATAATATATATCATAAGCATCATTTATAAGACTGAAATCTTTTAAATAACAGCTTTATATATTAAAAGAATACAAATTTCCCACAACGTTTCGGAAACATTTGGTTTTCATCATCAGGTGACAAATAATTATCTGTCACAGACAGACAAACTTTGAAAAACAAAGAAACAACAATTACATTAGTTTTTATATCATCTAAATAAACAAATGAGATTATTAAAAGATAGTTATTTTTAAATCACAGAAAATGTTATTTAAATAGATACGGAAATTCACAATTGTAATTCTACTGAAAGCCGAATATTTGGCCGAAACGTCGGCAATGTAAATTAAACTAATCGTTTATGATCCAAACTCAGAAACTTAAAATTATAACAGTATGGACCCATTATTGAATGTAGATCAGTAAAAACACCAATTCAATCTGCCAATGTTTCGGCTTTAATTAAGCTTTCATTAAGGCTACAAACAAACGATTTTTTTTCACATTAAGTACGAAAATGGTTTAACCATCTAATACCTACTAGTCTATTACACAATTTTGACTCTTATGTGTAAAAATTGTATAATTACGTACCATTTCAATGACCTACACTCAATAATGGGTCCATACTATTAATCAACAGAGGTCTAGAAATCAAGCACGTTAAAATTGTAGTTGACTTCTTTCCTTGTCTTAAGAAACACATACGAGCATACCACCATAACCGAGTTCAAGCTGCTTGATCCGACGGCCTGGGCATCGATCAGTCTCACGCAGCCTCTCATGCTCTCAAAGCCACCGGTCCCTTTGTGTGACTGTCTCACACGCGCGTTCTTTGACCGCATCGTCGCTGAGTGGAGGATGCGGATGTCGCGATGGAAGCACGCTCTCGCGGCGAATGAATGAAATGAATAGCGGCGCTCCGTGGCAAGGGCAGAACGTCCTTTGCTTCGAGATGGTGACTAGGATGAAAGGGTTCTATCGCAGGCGATGGGAGATCGAAGAATTCGCACACTCGGAATATCTTATGAAACATCTTATGTTAATTCTATTGCGAAGCGTGTAAATGTGTTCAGAAGTATGCGCGTAGTGAATCAGTACGTAGCGAGGTAAACTTCATTTCAGTTGTTTTATGTAGTGGTTCGGAGATTTATTCAGTCAGTTCTGGCATCAGTGGTATATTTTTGTCTGTGACACTGATATCTGTGAAAACTGGTTTTAATGCATTCTTCGCACTACTATATTGACATAAGGACATCTTTTTAGTGAGACATACGAATGGATAATTATTTAAAATCAGTAATTTGGAATAGAAATTAGTTTGTAAGAATTATCAATAGAATTAGTTCAATTGGAACATTTGTATCCAATGTTATAACTTATTTCACCTGGCGGTAGTATTTAATTTATATTTTCTTCTAGACGTGCGAGGAAAGTACGAATTTTTAGGTCGCTTTTAACTACTAAGGTCATGTAGTGAAAAATCTTGTTTTAAATTAGGGGAAAACGACACGTATGGACAACACAACTACCCACAAACATCCATGCCCGAGGCGGGATTCGAACCCGCGACCCTGCTAGCCGAGGCAACCACGGCCCCACAGCCTTAGCAACCTTGACTATTCAGGCCGGCGATACAATTTTTCTAGACAAATATATCACTTTTCGTCACCACATGAGAGACGTTTGTCATGATTTGCATTAGTAAGAACACAATAAATATTCTTATAAACCAACTTGTACGATGGTACAACTTGTACGACTTGTAATGAAACATTTCGGATTATACAAATATAGAAACATCATTCAGCGATGAAGGTAAGCAATGATGAATCTTCGATGTGTTCAATATTCTGACAAATGTTTCTTACTCTCCATATTTTGTACTTCAATTCCTTTTCCCCCCAAGAGAGTAACTTGTTCTTTTATGCGATTACCTCCATCGTTCAACTCCATTTATTGAAACTGAAATGTAAAGAATCACGTTTTATTGACCGTACTCCCAGAGAAACATGGACGAAATACTTTGATTTTGCTCACTTGTAGATTGTTCTCTGAGGTCAGGAAGTTACATACTAGCTTCTATTGATACTGAATATTACGGATAAATTCTAATGTAAATTAAAAATCGTTGGGGATATCATTATAGTTTTTAAAGAAACAAAATTTGTATGGATATCATTATGAAACAGGAATCGCTTTTCATTACAATGGTATAACAATGTGAATTTCCGCGTGCTGCTAGACGTGCGTGAAATTAGTCATTTCTTGAAACATCAGAAGAAACAGGTCGTCACCGAACGTAAAAGACTTTTTTCGCGCTGACGTCACAGTGCGAAAAAACACTTTTACGCGCGGTAGGAAGGTTACAAGAGAAGAAAGAAAATAAAGTACAGACTTACGGCAAAACAACTTTAATTGTGACAAAACTTGTAACCAATAGAAACAGATATTAAGAAACTGGTAAATCTGAAATTTACGGTGGGACGGTTCTTCGGACACGAAAAATCTTGTTTCACAAGTATGGAGTCTCAACAACATGAACAGAAGAATTTTATAGCCAACGCAATTTTAAAACCAACCCATTATGACACCAAGTGGTCCACATTCCGGCCCTCGTTTTCGCGACCTAGTTTTCGCCTTCTCTCTTGCACCGGCGCTCACGCTGTTTCATAAATCTCCCTCACTTGTAAAATAATTTACTTTAAAGGGAAATAGTGCGTTCTGACCTGCATCTTGATTCTTTCGTTACGTGACAATAACGAATCGTTGAAGACAACCAAAAGAACCGTGCCACCGTGAACTTCCGATCAACCAAGAAATAAATTACTCTACTTCTTGAAGTTATGACGAAAACTTACGGTGCACATAGAACAACAATTAGTTCCAACATTCACACCTGAGAAATTAACTGCAGTGGTAGTATATTCACTAGCATCTATACTTTACGATATATTCGGGGTCAAATTTAATTGATTGTGTGGAAAATTCTCATCTCGTTTAGATGTGTACGCTACACCCCCATATTTTTTTCTTGGATACAGCAATTTTATTCTCCAAACTGTCTTCAACGTACTAACCTTCTGTTACAGTTGTAAACTTCCACCCGCCCTGTTGTTTTTTATGTTACGATGTCAACCAGCATCGTAGTAGATTTTCTTCGAAAATAATGACCCGCGAAATCCGTAAAGGATTCTTTTCTCAAATTTCTCCCATTTTATTAATTCCTACGTTTTGATTTGCATATTTCCCCTTAGAACATTTTCGGAAGAAACTTTTGCTTCATGCATTTGCGGGACGCAATGCCCTATACTTTTGTATCATATTGATGTATTCTGAATTTGATACTGTGAAATTATTTCTGAATGTCTCTTACTGTCATGCACTTTAATAATATAAAATCCTTATCACAACTATTAACACTTTTATACGATAATCTGATGTATTTCATGACCATTCTCTGTAGACGATTCCATTGCGGGTTCACGGTTTTGGTCCAAAATAATAAGCTATTTCAGTTTACCGACGTTTCGGAGTTTATTATTGCTCCATATTCAGGGCTTGCTGTACGTGGGAAGTTAAGTAGATATTGTGAAGGTTCACATAATTATTTATTCGTCTTTATTTGTGGCGAGGCTCAGGCCATTTTCCCTCTTCTTTCGCCTAACCACTTTCACAATTTTATTACATTAGTGCATAATAGAAGGAGATCATTCAATGAAAAATACGTACGCAATTGGGTGAAAATTTTCTCACATAGAAGACAGGCATGAAGACAGGAATATTGTACTAGATGTTACGCTTCATTTTAACATTAAAACAAAATATACAATAACTAAGTATACACATCAAATTGCATTTCTGAAAAGAAAAAATTTCGAACCAAAAAATCGAAAATTAAAAAAAGATGATGTAAACTTCATATAGAAAGTGGGTGAGAGCAAATATTTAATGACGAAAGTGGCATTGATCTTAATAATTGCAAGTGCATGTAGACGCGATGAATTAACAAGTTTACGCGGAGAAAGTAGGAAAGATGAAGCCCGATGAATTCGCTTCGTAATAGGTAATATGGAAACAAAGATTACGAGAGATTTTTTTGTTACTACAGGAAACAGGACAAATGCGGTAGAAATAATTAGTTCATAGCCATGCGGCCTCCTCATTCACATCCGTACAGATTGTTAATAACATTCAGAAATGGCAAATATATGAAGCAGCCAATGGGTGAATAAATGGACAAAATGTAACATTTTAAAGATTTTCAAAATACCGAGCAATACTTGGGACATTTTTTTTAATTGTTTATTTAAGGTCGCCTTAGAAACAGCTTGGTCATTGGCGACCACAGTTATAAAAATACAGTTTTTACAGCTTTACATTATTGTATGATAACACATTTGCATGATTATCAGATTCTATGAAGTACAAGTACATTAGAGCTAGAGGGTTAATACAGTATTTGTACATGAGATTGATAAATTAGTATAATCAGTTACTATATACAATTTTCCAGCTTATATTTGTTAAGTAGTTGAATGATTTTCATGCATTCAGTATTTGAATTGAAAGTACAATGGAGATCATTATTAATGTTAAGTTTTCTTCTGTCCATCGTCATCACATGGCAATCTACAATAAGGTGTTTTGTAGACACAGGCAGTCCGCAGTTTGAGCACGGTTCAGGAATAGTTTTTTTCAAAAGGTGGTTATGGCTAAGGTAAAAATGGCCTATTCGCAGTCTAGTTATGATCACTTGCTGTCTTCTGTTAAGGTTAAAGGATGTGATGGGAGATTCCTCAATGTTCCTCCTAACTGCTTGCAATTTAGAGGGTGACATTTTCCAGTTTTGGTCCCAAAGCTTCTTGACCGCGAGTAGGAGGTACTTGTTAAGGTCAGGAAGTGAGCCACCTGCTTTTGTTTCAATTTCTGGATGAGAGATTGCTGTTTTCGCTGCTGCGTCTGCTTCTTCATTGCCCTGGATACCTATGTGGGAAGGAAGCCAAGCAATTGTGATGCGGTATCCTTTACAGGAAGCGTGATAAAGCTTTTCTTGGATTTCTTGGATCAAGGGGTTCAAAGAATGTCTGTTACGGGCGGCTGATAGGACAGATAATGAATCAGAAAAAATAACAATCTCTGGGTTGGATGGTCTTAGGATGCTAATGTCTATAGCTTTGATAATAGCCCAGGCTTCACAAGAGAATATGGAATAGAAGTCTGGGAGACGATATAGGTACTTGAGAGGAGGGTTGGTGGAAATAACAGCTCCACTAGCTCTTGATTGTTGTTTGGATCCATCCGTGAAGAATTGGCTATGGTTTACAAATTCGTGTTGAAACTCCAAGATTAGTTGCTTAAGGATATGTTTCGGGAGATCAGGATTTGTCAGTTTAGTTTCTTCCGTGTTTATTGACAGAGAGAAATGAATCCAGGGGGGAAGGGGATTGAGTTTCCTCTTCATGGTATCATGCGGCATTATGCCCAGTTCATTCCGGTACTTAGTGAGTCTAAGACTTAGCGGCTTAGGATAGTTAGGATGATTTGCATATTGGACGGATTTGGAAAGGTTACAAGTATACTTAAGTGTGGGATTTGGAGGGCAACAATGGGTTGAGTTAGCGAATTTTAAGCATAGGTACTTTCTACGGAGGTCTAACGGAAGGAGGCCAGCTTCAACTAGCAGGCTAGTACATGGGCTGGTCTTGAAGGCCCCCAAACTTAGGCGACATGCAGAGTTGACAATAGGGTCCAATGTTCTTAGTAAATGGTTGCTAGCTGAGCCATAAGCCACGGATCCATAATCTAACTTTGGTTGTATCAAGGATTTGTAACAGTTGATTAGACAGATGGCATCAGCTCCCCATTTATGTGAAGACAACATTTTGATTATGTTAAGTCTAACAGACTAATCAGCTTTAAGGGAAGAAATGTGGATTTCCACGAATGCTTTTGGTCGAATGTTAAACCCAGAATTTTGCTGGTATTAGTTCTTCTCAGATTATGATCACCAATTTTCAGGACTACTGAAGACGAGTTCAAAATTTTTCGAGATCTTGAGACAACCATGAATTCTGATTTAGTTTTTGATAAGATGAATCCTGATGACTTGGACCATTTATTAATCATATTGAGGGATTCCTGCATAATTTTTGTGGTTAATTTAATATCATTGCCGCTGCAGAGAAGGGTGATATCGTCAGCGAACAGGAATAGTTTCACTGGGCTTTTCACTGTATTACTCACTTCATTTATGGCGATGAGGAATAATAACACACTTAAAACTGACCCTTGAGGAAGGCCGTTTGGCATCTCAACATGGTGTGATGTCTTATCTTGAATACGGACCTGGAGAAATCTATGTTCAATGAAGTTCTTTATAAAAGCAAACATATTGCCCTTGATTGGCAATGTAGCAATAATAAACAGAAGTCTGGATTTATGTACCATTTCATAGGCCTTTTCAAGATCCAGTGTAACGACCATGACATGGTGATGCATGCTGAGGGCATCACAGATTTCTGAGTCAATTCCCACTAAGTGATCATTCGTGGAGCGAAACGTTCTGAAACCACTTTGGGAGGGAGACAAGAGGCTTCTTGATTCTAGTAACCATCTAAGGCGGTTACAAACCATCTTCTCAAGCAGTTTACATAGATTGCATGTTAGGGATATGGGCCGATAGTTAGATGGATTGAATTTGTCCTTATTCTGTTAAGAATCGGTATCACTATGGCTTCTTTCCATTGATCCTGAAAGATCTGAGATGACCATATAACATTATATATCTGAAGAAGATGGGTCAGGGCCTTCACTGGCAGATTTTTAAGAAAACTGTTGGGGATGTTGTCCGGGCCCGGAGAAGAGTTGTTACTTTTCTTCAACACATAAAGTAGTTCATCCATGGTGAAAATACTGTTATAATGGTCATCGTTGGAAGCAACCAATGACGAAATAAGATCTTGAGGGATTTGAAATTTCAATTCAAGTGTATTGACATGTTCGGGATCATAATTGCAGTAGCTGGAGTTCTTAGCAAAGGATACAGCAAGTAAATTGCTGATGTCTTGCGGTTGTGAGTACTTATTACCATTTGAGTCCATTAAGATGGATGGGATGGGGTTCAACGGTGCCCCGCTAATGGACTTGATTTTATGCCATAGCAAAGAGGAGGGGGTCTGTCTAGTTATTGATGACGTAAAATCGTTCCAAGATTGAAGCCTAGTTGTTTTTAATATTAAGCGAGCTTTGGCTCTGGCTTTTCTAAAGAGGGTTCCGTTTTCAATAGTTTTACTTTTCTTATACCTCCTGAAACATCTTTTCTTTTCTTTGATGGCTGCTGTATATTCCTCATTCCACCAAGGAACCTGGTGTTTTCCTAATTTTTTCCAGAGCTTAGAGGTATGGATGAATTAGCTGCAAAGGTCAACATGTTAGTAAAATTCTGAACTGTTTTATTTATAAGAGAAGGAGGAGACGAGTCTGGTTTAGGAGGTTATCAACATTATTATTAATGTTGTGCTGGAATTCTAACCAATTTGCATGGTTAATCAACCATTTAGGGTGAGTTTTAAGATTCTTCGCCATTGTCGATCAGAGAAGTTGATGGAAATAGGATAGTGATCACTGTCATAAAGTTGATCGAAGGTGTTCCAAACACATTTAGTAGCAATATTACTAGTCGCAAAACTCAAGTCTATTGCACTCTCCGTACCATTGCTTGCATTGAATCTTGTAGCACTTCCGTTATTCAGGAGGATTAAATCATCGTAATTATCAAGCCATTCTTCTATGGATTTACCCCTTCCATCAGTTCTTTGTGAACCCCACATGATATTATGGCTGTTAAAATCACCCACTACTATGAATGGTTTAGGGAGTTGCGTGATAATATTGTCTAGTTCGTGAATATTCAACGTTTGGCTATTTGGTAAGTAAATATTACACACAGTCACCACTATATTAAGCTTAATCGATACGGCCGCGGCTTCTAAGGAGGTTTGTAGTGGGATAGTATGACGAAAAATATCTTGTTTCACAAAAGTCGCAACTCCCCCACTTGCAATTAGAGCATCTCTTCTATTGCAGAATACACTTTTATATCCACGTAACTGAACACATGAGTTGCCTTTAAAATTGGTTTCTTGCAGGCAGAGAACCTGAGGGCTGAAGTCGTTGATGAGAATTTTTAAGAAAGACATTCGGGAGTGGAAGCCGTTACAATTCCATTGGATAATATCCATGAAGAAATGTAGAAAATAAATGGGCGTAGTACTAGACTGAAGACGTCTCTGATGTATCCATGTCAGTCATCACTGCATCAAGTTTTTTGATAATTCTCGAGCATCTATTTTTCACACCACGGTTTGGTAGTGTTTGGTGAACAGCTCTTAACATTGCCGTTAATGCTGCAAAATCATCTGTGAATTCCCTGGCAATTGTCACAGTACAGTTATTACCTTTCGTTCTGTCAAAGAGACTTTGGAGTTGATTTAGATTTAGTGGGTGATGAACATTGGGGGATTCTAAGATGGCTTTAGTATCAGACCACGATCTGGTCAACATTTTCAGAAGAGGTTTTCACTTTTTTCTTATTTTTGGAGGGATGTTTCTTTATTTTTTCTTTATTCTCCACAGTTTTATCATCCATGTCAGAGGTTTCCGAGTTACTGTCAATCTCGCTATCTGTTTGATTGCTAATCAGATCTGTATTCGAGCTTACAGTAGATAACGGTCTCTTAATCTGACAGCGTTGCAAGAAAGGTCAACGTCCGTTGAGTTTTCATTTGAGGCAACTAGGTTTCTCACGGTCGGCTCGAGGGGAGGAGAGGTAAGTAGAGGTGGAAAGCTGTCAAGGCCAAGGTTAGGGCTAGAACTTTCGTTCGGTTCGCTCTCGGGAAGCGTAGGTTCAAGTGCATTGGGAGAAACATTATTAGAATGATCAAAACTCTCATTATTTGATTCTGTGATTTCTACTTCCGTAGGGGGAGGTAGGGTTATTAGTTAATTGGGAGTTACATGGATTTGGACAGTTTTTAGCAATGTGGCCCTGATTTTTACCACAAAAAACAAATAGGAACATCAGGGGTTACATATATCCAATGGGGGACATTATTCATAAACACTTGAAATGATTCAGGTAATTTATGTTCATCATCCGGTGAACAAATGTTTTGGCGGCGAAAACTGAGGATGTGGCTCAAGTTGGGATTATTAAATCCAGCACGAAGAAATATTAACGTTTACTACAGTTTTAACACCGAATGTTAGTAATGCTTCTTCAATCACTTGATGCGGTATACTCGGGCAAACATTTGACAGAATAATTCTTTTTGTTCCTGGAGATTAATGGTCTTATGGGGAATACTTGATTGGCCACAACAATGTTCTTATGATTGTAGACTAGATCATCTGCGACATCTTTGCTGGATAGGTACACACAGAGTCTGTTGTTTGATATTTTCGAAGCAAACTTAATATGAGAAGGATTAACTTTAGGTGATAACTTTTCAATAAATTCTACTATTGGTGCACTATTTGCCGAGTCTATGATGATAGCATTTTCTTTCTTTGGAAAGAGAGATTGCATGGTAACTTTAGCATAGTTAATGGTTGTCTTACTGTTCTGGTCTCCTGAAGATTGATGAACTTGAGAGGGCTCCATGATGATCACGAAAAGAACTTATCACTTAGTTAAGCAATATCACTTCATGTAACAATACTCCACTTCTACCACGTTTAACATTACACTGACAACCACTGAGACAGTGAACGCACACAACGTGATTTAGCCTGGAGCGAACGGAGCGTCTGGCCACAACGGCGGTCAGGACGCGACTGACTTGGGACATTGTTTTCGGAGATAATCAGCATCATTGGTTACTTATACTGGAGCAGACTTGTGACTGTCAACACACGGTGGTTAAAGTCAAATATAATAGAAGGATTCAGTAAAGATTCTACAGAAGATTCTACCGATAAGAAAGGTGACAATTCTGTTCTACAGATCATAAAAATAGAGTAGCTTTGAGAATGTTGAACGAAATATTTAACCCTGGAACTTCCAATGAGGATGAACTTGTATAAACGTTAAAGACTTATCAATTTAAAAAAAAAATTGAGTCGTGTATTATAAAAATGTTGTTGAAAAGTGTTTGTGTTGTTTTCTTTATTTTCTTTTACATAATAAATTTTCTTTATTTTCTGTTACACTAAACTGTTAACTAAAAACTTCCTGTTAACTAAAAACGTATTATTATGAATCATCACAGAACGGTTTCCTTTACGACTTTCATTATAATATCTGCATGGGTGCGATATTCAGCTGTTAGCTGATAGCGTGGTAAGTAATCGTTAACTTTTTTATTGACGTTAGATTCAACCAGAATATTTTTATCTGTTAATTTAATAAAATGGATCCACTGTCTGGATTCATCTGTTTCAATTGAACTCCAGCATACTGAAAAAAAATGAACATGCCAAAACCCGACAAGAAGAGCAACACTTTGCCTTGCTCAAAAAATGTGTTACCGCCTGAAAGATAACGTATTTTTTTGTTTTCCTTCCTCCTGAAATATCGTTTTCTCTTGTGTATTCTCTGTGCCCTGAATGTTTTTTCCGTTAGAGCCAAGGAGGAATGTTTATAACCAATGCAACTTGGAATATGAGAATACGTTATCCTTAAGTCACTAATGTTGAAATCAATTGAATTGTTTGAATGAAGTCCTCTCATTTCATTTGTGTGTTGGTTCACGATACCATATTAATTTGTACCTTTTATCCACTGTACAATACATTAATGCAGATAATTACTGAGGCATTGGTTATCTGCAGTGTTAATTTTCTCAATCTGATTTACTGCCGTCTTTAGCTGTAAACCTGGCTGCTTGCAGCAAAATTGTAGTCCATACCGATTACTGTACAGCAGTTCTTACGACGTTGAACGAGCCCTCAGACGGCACTTACAAATGAAAATAATTGAAAAAAGACATTGGCTGTTGTTGTATAGAGAGTTCTTTATGCAAAATTTAAATTTGTTACGTCGAAATATTGTATCCAATGACATAAAAAAATTCAAAATTGTTGCAAAAAATGAATATGATGCGCAGTGATAAGAAACGTGCAAGACAAAGGTCAGGCGTGCATGGATTCAGTTCGTGCATTTGAAAGCCTGTGAAGCCAGTGCCCTTTCAGCTTGTAGCTTTGCGCGTATTAAAGCTGTCTTTTTATGATGTTTGCGAGGTGTATCTCGCAGAAAGCGTGTCGCCACACTTGTGACGTGCGTTTCATTTTCCATTTCGTGTGGTCTTTTTCGATGGAAATACGGCTGGAAGTAACTTAATATCTCTTCTCTTCAAAGTTCACGTGTGTTTCTTTGTTACTTTTGTCCTTTTGTGAGCCAAATAGAGAGGGAGAAAAGCACTACATCTGTGACGCTGACAAAATTCGAATGAAGCTGCCTGTATAGTGCGTCTTTAGTTTCCAGTTCACAGATATTAAACACTGTATTCAGATTGCATTCAGTTGCAAAATTAATAGGGTGTCTTCCAAATTTAATTATGATTCAAAGAAAGCGTTGTTTGTGTTATCAGCGGTGTGTTGTTCAATACATTTTGTAATACCGTTAACAGAAATAATCCTGTAAACAAGAAGTACAATTTGTGGGGATAAGTTTACTCACACCCAATCTTTAACTGCAATTCATTGTTTTTAATGAAAGGGGGCTGATGAATTCTTAAGAGACACCGACCGTTATGAGTGACTTTTTGTACTTCTGGAAGTTTTAAGTGGATATCGTAACGACATGACATGGATATTTCGAATGGCTGAGCCGCAATAAGCACTCAAAAGTTGGTTTGAATATATGCTGTCTAGGCAAAAATTTGCATTGTAGAAGCATAGAAACACTGCAAAAATAAGTAAATTGTTTATTATTAACAAAAGAAATTAATATATTTGACCGCAAACAAAAAATTAATAATATAAATATACCAGAAATAAAAAAGCACCCAATTTACACAATTCGATTGCTTTTTTATTTCTCAGTTAATTTTTCTTTCTGAACAAATGTATTCATTTCTTTTGTAAATAATAAACACTGTACATGTTTCTGGAGTGTTTATATGCTTTTGCGATGCACATTTTGCCTAGAAAGCATATTTTCAAACCAATTTTTGAGTGCTAATTGCGGCTCATCCATTCGGAATATTCATGTAGTTTATTAGACGAAATATGCTTAAAATTTTCTTAAGAGCTTATTTTCAAAATTTCGAAGTTTCCTCCCCGGACATCCTGTATATTATTACAAAAATATTTTAAAATAGTTAATTTCATGTTCATATGAAGAGGGAAATGTTTCGTAGAGAAAGTTTGTGGTTTGGAATCGGGCAGATGATGACAAGGAGACGCGGAGATATTTAATTCCTTGCGTTACACGAGCGTTACGTTGACGCGCGTTTGACGCACGATAAGTAACGCGCGTCGTAGATACATACTATTCTATACGGTACGGTCCAAAGCGCTCGTGTGCCGTTTCTCATAATTTACAGTGTAATTCTACAACGCGCGTTACTTATCGCGTGTCAACACAACGATCGTGTGCAGGGGCCATAAGGGGCGTGAGCGATTGTAGGTGGAGTATCCTTTTGTGGTGTAGCGTAGTGGTTCTTAAAATAGCCTTGAACTGCGGAGTCTTTAAAGTTAGGAATTTTCTATTGAGTATGCATTGCCATTTATCCAAATGTTTGCGAAATATATTTTTGTGACAAGATTGGGCTTTCATAGTACTTAAAACTTAATGTTTCTAACCTCCTTGACATTCATTTGTTCGAATGACGCTAAGTCTCACGGTGCGCGGCTTCCAATCTCACTTGGGCACGGATGTAAGCTTGGTGTCAGAGCATGGATGGGGCTTTTCGAAACCATTGTGCATTTGTGTCTCCTAAGAAAATAGCCCCTCCTTACTGTCCCTTGTCTTTTCTCTTCCCGAAAACTACGTAAGCGGATTTGAGAATGAGTAAACTGACATCTGATAAGATGGAGGATTGCGTGGTCAAGGGGTGTGCGAATTATGATTTCTGCAAAGAGCCTATTAACTCCAGGGGGCCAGTGCTGCCGGCCCTTATGAGTCTACGAACTGCTGTAATGTATTGAATGGGAAGATATTTTAGGTAAGGTTACTTACAGAGTAAAATGGGAGCGTTCAAAACGAAGGATAGAGGACATTGGTTTATGCAATAATTGGCCTACCAATGTTACAAACGTTGGTGGTGTGATGATGAATTCTTTTGGGAGACGCCCAAGATGAATCTTATGGGAGACGCCCATCATGATGGTGAAGAATTCCTTTTGGGAGACGCCCATCATGATGATGATGAATCCTTTTGGGAGACGCCCAAGATGAATCTTATGGGAGACGCCCATCATGATGATGAATCCTTTTGGGAGACACCCATCATGACGATGATGAATTCGTTTGGGAGACGCCCATCATGATGATGATGATTAGAATCCTTTTGGGAAACGCCCAAGATGAATCTTATGGGAGACGCCCATCATGATGATGAATCCTTTTGGGAGACGCCCATGATGATGATGAGAATCCTTTTGGGAGACGTCCATCATTATTATGATGAATCCGTTTGGGAGACGCCCATCATGATGATTATGAATCCTTTTGGGAGACGCCCATGATGATGAATTCGTTTGGGAGATGCCCTTTATGAAGATGAATCCGTTTGGGAGACGCCCATCATGATGATTATGAATCCTTTTGGGAGGCGTCCATTATGATGATGATGCCTTTTGGAAGACGCCCATCATGATGAATCCTTTCGGGAGATGTCCAGGAAAATTGTCCCAAACTAATACCTCAGCACTGGCTCTGAACAGGATTCACTCTTTCTTCGGAAGATTTGGGGGAAAGTACAGCTCAAAATGCGTTTCGATGTATGACCATTTATACCGTTGTAGTTCAATATTTTGTTTCTAATATCTAACATACAACGTCACTCTCTAACAAAAGTATTGCTATTAAATAATCCTAGGTGTTGACTTCGTGATCACACTACAAACTTGGCCGTCCGTTTTATACCTGGACATACAGTCAGTCGCCCAGAATAATTTTCATACCATTCTATTAATTATTTCAATGTCCAGTGGACATGACACGTTTCAGAACGAAACATGAATATCCAACAGCGAAGGTGTGTTAAGGTCGTCGACAGTGGTTGTGTACAACAGAATTAATAATGCTATTGTGTTGGCATTTAGTAAATGTATTTTTTTAGTAAGGTTCATATTACCATTTGCTTTTTCAATAAAACAATTTTATAAGCTACAAAATTTCGACATGAAGTTTCCGTGTGGGCTACTGCGCGACGCTCTCCGACGGATCCAACTTTGTGCACCCTGGAGGGCAAGGGCCTAGGACCCATCCGAGACCCGTCCCATCGCATTTTTGCAGAAATCCCAGTCATGTGAATAAAAATCAATTTATATGGAATATTAGTGTATATTTATAGGGAATATATATTCCTAAGGATCGGTTCACAGAACAAAGAACTTCAAATTTTTACTTAAGGGGACAGGTGTCTTTTCCGTGAATGGGCTCAGAGTGGCTCAGAGTGTACAAACATTCAAACACTTTAATTGTATGATAAAATAACTTATTATAAAGAACGAAAGGAATAAGATGTCATAAATTATTAGGAATACATATTATTCAAGAACACGATACTGGTATTACGAACACTGTTATCATTACATAATGAGAACAAACCACCAATGTCTAATTTTCTTATATTCCTTTCATTTTCATTTTCGTACCATCATTCATAATTAGACATAGTGGTGCATACTCGCTCACATAGACCCCGGACTTAATGATTTATTTTACGGGTCTCTAAGTATTCCTGATTAATGTCTGCAGGATCTTCACCCCCGTCATTACTAATGCTATCTGTCGGTGCAGAAATGTCGCCCGCTCTACCTGATTACATGAAGCAAATGCACTGCTTACGCGTTGCCTTCTAGTGTTTCCTCGCCGCCGTCTCGCTGCGCTGGTTCCCTGCTGTATACTGCGATTTTCGTAACTTTGTCCCTGACAGGAATCGGCTGTTTCGCTGCCATCCAATCGGGAGCTTATATTTCGCGACACGAGACGCGACACGCGACGCGAGACGTCACTATGGTGACGTTCAAGCTCCCTATTGGAAGAAACCGTGAACAGCTGATTCCTGTCAGGAACAAAGTTACGAAAATCGCAGTATAGCCGCATTGCACCGTCGGCCGGCGCCTCCATCTCGACGTCCGATGACCATTGAAGCACGTCCGCTGTCGCTTACTGCCGCGTTGTTGCCACCATCGGGGTCGCCTTCATAAGCCGTTTAAATATTACCCAAGTGGGATACAGCGTTCCACGGACGATAGTTCCCGTAATCAGGCGTCGACTCCGCAGGCGACTATGCCCTCGCCCGGTTCTGATCCTCGGTGAGCGCCCACGACCAGTACAGTTTTACGATTTTACACAGAAACTCGGCGATTTTTGCAATCTTTGTCCGGGATGATCACCACCTTGCTCATGTTTCTTTGGTAACCGCACTAACTGCGTCCTATTGTCACTGTTCAGCCGTTGCCGTTTCACTCTCGCTGTTGAAAGCACACGTTCACGTGCCACGTAATGTTTCCACTCGATTCGCATCCGCGGCGTCACAAATTTTAGTTCATAATTGCGTTTGACACTCGCTCTTCTTATTTCAGCGATCGACCTAGTCTTCATCAATTTACATTACGTGATGTTCGCGGATTTCCGCGCATGAGCTCCTACCAAGTCCGCCGCCATGTTACCTTCCGTCCTCACTCCCTCGTGACGTAATCCTTACTCCCTGCTCCCGCTCACTCGGTTCCTCTACTGTCTTAGGCCCGTTCTCGCGGATCGTCCGGTCGGTTCTCTCATTGTTCTATATTGCTGCGCGATTTAATTTCCTGGATTTTGATAATGTAGCGCTGAGAAAATATATATAGGAATATAAGTAATTTGAGAAAATAGAGAAATGTGCATTTCAATTGAAGACCTCGGGGAAATGCAGGTTATGTCACTACACTGGAACTTTTGGGTAAAAGGGAAGTAAAGGTTTCGACATTACGTTCTACACATAAAGAACATTTATTTATGAATTACACTGCCATCTTGAGGCGAATCTTTAAAATAAAAATCAAAAATCTAGATACATCTATGAGGCGTCGATGTACACTAATCTCTCAATTTCATCAGAAATGTGGCATAGCATGTTATTGCCCCAAGGATCTTCAATTAGTGTAACTCGGCACCTCTACGAAGCTTACAACGGAATAAAATTCTAATTGATTTATGATTTCGTAACATCATTATCTGAGGAACAAAGCTCAATGTGCGTCATCGGACCAGGATGTTCGCCGAGCGCTGGTTGTTGGGAGGTGCGAGCGCGACCTCCAGCAAGGGCGTCGGAAGCGACACCGCCGCGCCACGCCGCTGTCGGCTCAGCTGGCAGCTGGTGCGCTCCCGGCCCGGGGGCGGGGGTCGCTGTGGGAAGCGGCGGCGGCAGCAGCGATGGGCGCAGGGCGAGTGATGGCGGCGATGGAGGTGGTGGCGGGGCGTGGGCGAGGCGGGGGTGAGGGGCGGGGGTGAGGGGCGGGGGTGAGGGGCGGGGGTGAGGGGCGGTGGTGAGGGGCGGGGGTGAGGGGCGGTTGGTGAGGGGGCGGGGGGTGAGGGGCGGGGGTGCGGGCGAGGGTGCGGGGAGGGGGTGCGGGGGCGGGGGTGCGAGGCGGGAGTGAGAGGCGGTGGCGGGGACGGTGAACCGGGGCGAGACGAGGCGGATGCGGGATAGAGGTGGGGCAGGGGTGGGACAGCGAGGGGCGTTGGGGGCCGGCGCTGCATATGGCAGACGCGTGGTAGAGGCAGGGCGGGGCGAAGCGGGGCGGTAGCGGAGGCAGTGGCGAGGCAGTGGCGGGGCGGGGACGAGGCGGGGGCGAGGCGGGGGTCGAGGCGGGGGGCGAGGCGGGGCGAGGCGAGGCAGAGGCGGGGCGAGGCGGGTGCGAGGGGCGGGTGCGAGGCGGGTGCGAGGCGGGGCCGAGGCGGAGGCGAGGCGGGGAGCGGGAACGGGGTCGGGGGCGTGGGCCGGGAACGGGGTCGGGGCGGGAGCGGGAACGGGGTCGGGGCGGCCTTTGACGGCGCCCGGACGTGCAGGGTGATAATTACCAGAGCCTCCGCCAGTGCCACCGGGCGACCTGGCGTCATCCGCCCTGCGCCCTTCGCTCCCGCAGCGACCCGCCCGCCGCACGCGCCGCCCGCGCCCTTCGCGAGGCGCTGGAGGGCAAGCCCTCCCGGGGCGATTACGTGGCTGCGACCTACTTCGCTCGATCTCTGCCAATTCCCCTTCCAGAACAAATAGCCAATCACACATGAAAGCAAGATCAATGAGAGCAATATCATCATTTAGAAAATAGTTTCTCTGTTGGATAATGTCATAAGACCATCGATTATAATGCTGTACGTTTGTTTAATTTTTTAATTTATAATATTGATCGAAGAAACTATTAATATCTTTCTACTTAATGCAATGTTGAATGCCAATTGTATTGTCACTTCAAGTTAACTTCCTCGAAACATGGGGATGGCGGTATGTACACTAATTCCACAAATAATCTGATTTTGTATGTTTGAGCTTTCAAAATATTTTTTACGAATTTTTGAACATTGAGTGTCACGATGTTCGTATTCCATAGCCTGACGAACTGTCACCTTGCCGTGTTGCGTTTTCACTTTGTTATAAATAGTTTGAGTCCTGCTACGGCAGAGAATTTTTAAGTAGTTAATTTTATGTTCATTGTTGTGTGTGTTGCCATCAACATTGTAGCAATGTGATAATTGAATGTAACAAGAGGAGGAGACCCGGGATTTTAGTATAGTTATTTATGTCACGAGTCCTCTAAATGGGTCTTTAAGTACGAAACCGGAAGGTTAACTGCGAGGCGGAGCGATAGCGAACACCGGACGGACGGACGGACGGACGGACGGACAGAAGTTTTAAAAAAAAACAACAACAAAAAACAACAAAAAAACAACACTTTTCCGGGAACAAGGGACCCCAAAACGTATTTCCGTTGAAATCTCGAAATCGATTTTCCGCAGCATTACATAACTTTCTCTATACTACGTATATTTCTCTATATACCTGTATACGTACGTATAATAGAAAGTAACGTACGTATAATAAAATTGGTTATAGCCATTTTTTACTGGACAAAAGGTAAAGAAAAACGGGCGAGAAAAACGAACAACAGTTTTTCTTTAGCTAAATACAGCAGCAAAGTACCGGTCGTAGTAGCCGAAAGCGAAATTTTACCTGTATACCTGTTTTTACTGATCACAACTGGATTTTGGAAAACAAATTTAAACAAAAATCTGCGTCCATTGGAAGGCACTTTATTTGTTTTGAAATAACGTTAAATTGGTCACACTGTGAAATAGTAAAGCCGGGATCATAGACCGATAGCCAGTAAAAAAAAGGTTTTTGAGAAATTAGCCATTATTGGGAATTACAGGGAAACGCAAAATTATAGGGGAATTACTCTACTGAACGTTGTTTACAAAGTATTATCAGGAATAATAAATCAGAGACTTCAAAAGTATTCTGAGAAAATTATTCGAGAATACCAATGCGGATTTCGTCCTTATAAAGGTACAATGGATCAAATATTTGTAGTAAGACAAATTATTGAAAAATTTCAGCAACATGATATAAATATTCACCTATTATTTGTTGATTATAAACAAGCATTTGATTGTATAAATAGGAAGATCCTCTATGAAACACTCTATGACATAGGAATACCAGAAAAATTGATAAATCTGATTAAGATGACAATGAAAAATACAAAAGCAGTAATTAAATGTGGTAACAAAAAGAGCAAACCTATTACAATTGAGACAGGAGTAAAGCAAGCAGTTTATCAGCTACTCTCTTTATTATAGCACTACATAGTATAATAAATAATTTAACACATAACAGTACGATATTTTATAAATCAGTACAAATATGTGCATATGCAGATGATATTTGCATAATAGCTAGAAACAAAGAAGTTTAATAACATGCTACGAAGAGATGGAAAGAAAAGCGGAAACAATAGGCCTAATAGTAAATGAGAAGAAAACAAAGTATATGGTACTTTCCACATCAGAAACAAGGAGCCCCCAAAATATTAAAATACTGAATAAAACCTTTGAAGGAGTTATCAACTTCAAGTATTTAGGAACCCTTATTAGTAATCAGAATGGCATGAGGGAGAGCATCAAAGAACGAATAAAGGCAGGGAATAAAGCATACTATATAAATATGCAAATACTAAGAAATAAATTAATAAGACATAACACAAAAATGAAAATATATAAACCTTAATGTGTCCTGTGGTAACATATGGGGCAGAGGCCTGGACGTTAACAACAAATGATACAAATGAGTTAAGGAGATTTGAGCGCAAAATAATACGCAAATATATGGACCTATCAAAGATCAAGAGATATGAAGATATAGACGCAATGATGAGAATCAATTTAATATTGGAAGAAAAATACATTGTCCGATTTATCAAAGCGCAAAGATTAGATGGTTGGGACATATAGAAAGAATGGAAAAATCAAGAATACCCAAAAATATATTAGAAGGTGGTCTCTTCTCAAAACAGGAGAGGCCGTCCCCCAAAAAAGATGGAAGGATGATGTGCTAAAAGACCTAAACATCGTGAAAATAAAGAACTGGAAAAGATGGCAGAAGACCGAAAAGGCTGGAATGCTGTTGTACGTGAAGCCGAGGCCCACAAAGGGCTGTAGAGCTAGAGAAGAAGACAGGGAAACGCAAGTATGGCGACCTGTAAGTGTCGGTATTGGGATGCAACATTTTTTGAACATGTCGAAAAACTGCACCCTTGGAGGATGACTACACAGCTAATTCTTGCATTATATGGTTAATTAAAGAGCCAAAGACTTATGAAGAAGCTGTTTGCCATTCCTATGGAGTGACTAAAACTACCATATTGAATTCAAAGTGTCATTTTTATGGAGATATTGGACAAAAAAATTACCTTTGAGCTCCTAATTCACGAGGGCATAAAAATGACAGGTTGGATTCAATATGGCGGAGAATTTGAGACCGCGCATTGGCATGGCATACGATTTCTTCACACTTGGACGAATGGACAATATACAAAAATAATTATTGTGTACTCATTCCTCAATGACCTATTTTATAAAAAGATTGAGCAGCGCAACGCCGGGACCTAGAGATCGCCTAAAGAGCGTTTCCCTATTATTCACAAAACCGGCCAACTTCTCAGGAAGTTTTAGCTTTGAGCTCATCATACGTGTTTGTTTTTGTTGGTTCTCGGTCTATTAGTACTTTGTTTTCTTTGTCCTTCACCATACTGGGATTTTCGTAACTTTATCCCTGACAGGAATCAGCTGTTTCGCTGCCATCCAATCAGGAGCTTATATTTCGCGACAGTGACGTCACTATGTTGACGTTCAAGCTCCCGATTAGACGAAACCGTGAACAGCTGATTTCTGTCAGGGACAAAGTTACGAAAGTCGCAGTATAAAATGGCGCTGGAGGGTGGTGGCGCCACTCACCCGCGTAGACGGCGAGGCAGGCGGCCAGCGCCAGCGCCGCGCCCAGCGCCTCCGCGTCCGCCGCAGCTGCCGCCGCCGCCGCGTGGAGCGCTGCCAGCGCGCCCGCCAGCGCCAGCAGCAGCGCCACCACGTGCGTCATGTTGCTCTGGTTGGTGCGCAGGAAGTAGCGCTGGTACAGCATCTCCACCTGCCGCAACAACACAAACGAACACACCTCCTTTAGATTCAACAATGTATTTAGCCGGGTAGCTGTCTCTCTACAATCCTCGAAGTCTAATAGAATAAAAACTCGAGTCTTATGCTTCCGCGGCCAGAGTTGAGATCTGGGTTGTCCGGGTGACACCGCGTACCAGGCTGTGTAGCTGGCGTTTCGACCATCATTTCGTGGTCTTCTTCAGGGCTGGTCTGCCGCCGGTCTGGTACCCTCCAAGGGTACAGTTTTTCGACACGTTCAAAACTTTGCATCCCAATGCCGACACTTACAGGTCGCCGTACTTGCGTTTCCCTCTAATTCCCAATACTGGCTAATTTCTCAAAACTAATTTTTACTGGCAGACCAGGCAGACCAGCCCCGAAGAAGACCGCGAAATGATGGTCGAAACGTCGGTTACACAGCCTGGCACGCGGCGTCACCCGGACAACCGAGATCTCAGAATAAAAACTGGCAAAGGTGGGCCAGGGCATCAACTGATGTCACTGCAATGCCTCTGATTGGTAGGTTCTAGGTTTCGAATACCGACGATGGCATGATTATCGACACTAGCTATGTAACTACTTCGAATGCAGCCGCTGCATGAAAGAGAATTCTAGCGGCCGGCTGCTCTGATCGGTGCCCTAATAAATTGGCCGCTGACCGCGCGCGATCTTCCTGGTCCTCTCCTCACTCGTTACTCACACCCACACCCACATGCAGTGCCCTTTCACACTTGTCGGAGCTTAGTGCTGTCCCCGCTGGGGCGGTGTCACGATGGGGGAGATACCTGGTTGAGGAAAATACTTGTAAGCAGACGTAGGTACGCGCCGGATCTCGGCATCCAGCGGGGGAAGACCGCCACCTCTGGCGATAAGAACATGCACTATATTGACGGGACTATTGATCTTAGCTGTTGTCGCGCCCAGAATCACTTATCAAGCAATCAATCAATAAAAAATCCAATTGAAAAATCAAATTTTACTGAGAGTGGATGAATACGTAATGGTCAATAATTTTTGGCGTCGATACTATATAGAGGATGTCAGGGGAGGAAACGTCGAGACTTGGAAAATAAGCTCTTAAGAAAATTCTAAACGTATTTTATCTCATAAACTACGTGGATATTCCGAATGGTTGAGCCGCAATAAGCACTCAAAAGTTGGTTTGAAAAATTGATTTCTAGGCAAAAATTTGCATTGTGGAAGTATAGAAATGCTCTAGAAACATGTAAATTGTTTATTATTTACAAAAGAAATGAACATATTTGTTAAGAAATTTACACAATTTGACTGCTTTTTTATTTCTCGCTTAATTTTTCTGTCTGAGCAACTATATTCATTTCGTGTTCAATTTTTGCCTAGAAATCAATTTTTCAAACCAACTTTTGTGTGCTAATAGCGGCTGAACCATTCGGAATATCCACGTAGTTTATGAGATAAAATACGCTTAGAATTGTCTTAAGAGCTTATTTTCCAAGTTTCGACGTTTCCTCCCCGGGCATCCTGTATATGGAACACAATAATAAATATGCAAAGAAAAGGTAAATGTTTTCGCTACTTTTTTTATAGTCTCTCTACATATTTCTCGCATCGTGACACAAAATGTACTTGTGCCATCTGCATAGAAGTAGGTTTTTGTGACAAAAGCCCTCTTTTCATAGTCAATTTCTTTTAGGCATCGGTTGGAACATTGTTCCCAAGGAATTTTTGTAGTGGGGCCAAAAAGTTGACAATCGGACTCTTACCTCCGGACTGTACTGCGCATGACGGAGCCCCTTTCACCCAAACCTCTCTCCTTTTGCCTGGCGGTCCTCATACTTTTGCTACCCAACATGCTCGTCTGCGAGATTCTGTGGCATCGATACAGAAGTTTCATTCTATTTAGTTTTAGTTATTTATGTGAATATGACCGATAAGCTGTTTGTTTTGTAAGCCATTACTTCTTAACCACGAAACTAAATATTATCTGGATGGTTTAAAAATGTAATGTCAAGTGACAGATCCTGAGTTTCAGGTAAAAACGATTGTTCAGTGGTGGACACAATGCGTCATCGCTCGTTAACATTTGTGCGGACTCCTCGATGGGTTTCAGATATTGAAATATATTTGAAGCAATCATTAATCACTCGAAGTTCAGCTTATGAAACAGAGATAAACGATACAAAATATTAGGTACCCAATCAAATAGTTCAAAAGCACTACCAACCCGACCAGCATTCCAACCACAATCTGTTGGTTTACATTCAGCTATCGAGACGGCCACTGCTTTGAACGGGTTCTTAGGCTTCTATTGCCCGTTATTGCAATATTTTCACCACCCTGGCACCTTAATTATTTTGGTGGTGAGAGGGTGATAATTGAAAATTATTATTGTACTTTGTACGTCAAAAAAATCTGGTGTGAACGGACTGTTATGAATGAAAATACACTGTACATTTTCCACCCTGGTGTGGTGTTGTTTTCTCTTGCTCGCGTTTACATGACTAGTTAAATGAGTTAAATGCAATGTCACGTCCGGCCATAAAGTATCCGGCTCAGCTGCATTTACTGTCAGTGCTTTTGCATAGTTCAGACAGTTTGCAAATAGTGTGCACATGTGATGTACGCGACGATGATTTTTCCTTCTTCGCTTGGGGCAAAATGTTACAAATGTGTTTATTTTTTACTGAAGAAGATAGAATACCGAATATTCCCCTATTCAAATGTGTTATACGATATCCCATTGTTCTTTAACTGATCATTGGTTTACCAGGTATGAAAATTTAAGTAGCACCACTACTTTTTCGAGTTGTGTCAGACGTGTAGCTCGTGAATGAAATACGAACGATGCTGGTAATTATTGAAGAATTGCATTTTTTCTCCGTTTGAAACAGATTAATTCAAATAATCGTAAAAATTGTAATATTTTTTACAGTAAGTGTTTATAACAATAAGAAATACAATTTTTCGTATCACCTGGCATATTTTCCCGTATGATCTGTAAGAATATATCCATTCTCAGTTACCGCCGCTCTTTTTAATTTTTTAGGAAGTGTAAACAACTGCGCAAAAATTCTTTCCGAAAAAATCGGTCAGAAACAGAGGAAAAAAATGAAGTTCTTCAGTACTTAACAACAGCGCCTGTACTTTGTTCATGAGCTGCAACTCTGGCACAACTCAAGCTCTGTAGCGGTGCTACCGAGCCGCAAGTCTTTCTGGAACTAGTTAGTTTATCTTGCAACGTCTCAATCGACAGTCACAGATACGTCGTCATCGACTTCCCGTCGACCCCTTCTTCTTAAGAGAAGTCTTTCTTAGCAACAAAAATAACAATTTAGTGACAATACTTTCATCTTACAATTTCTTTAAAGACTCGGAAGTTATTACTCCTATTGTCTTGAAAAAATAATGCTTACAATTGCATAAATCCGCAACCTTGGAACCAAGAAGCTCTCGATCTTGTTGACCGAACTAAGCATTCTGCTTGTTTTTTCAGGGTCTTTTAAAATGATAACCCTTTTGGCAGGTGGGAACAAATGACTAGGGAGAGGATTTTTATGCCTTAAAAATCTTGAAATATGCTTTTAAAAATGTATTTATGACCTAAAATTCTGAAATATGCTTATTAATATACAATTGAAATTAACAATATTTAATTTCGGGTATAAACCTTTCTTGATAAAATTCAGGGGAAGCATGCAGAATTAAAAGATCTGTGTTTGTGCAAACATAATATAACATAACTTACTTCACGGGAGAAATAATTGAAGTAAATGTTCACCTTAGTGAAGTACATTGAATGTCTTGATTATTTTTTTCTGCCTGATTTAACAAAATATGATATCAAGAAATATCGTACATTTTCACAAATATTTTATCATCTATAGAAACGCGAAAAAAATCGCAAGCTTTCTCAAGTTCTTTCTTATCAATGAGCGCTCACGAATAAATAAATTCTATGAAAACTTAAAATTTGTTAGAGATAAGTCTCTATTTTATCGAAATATGCAAAATATGCTCTAATAATTACAGGAATATGTACCAATCGGAAATATAGGCCAAATATGCACAAATATGCACTAACACATTAATGTACACAGAATCCAATTCTAACCAAATGTCAAGAAATTTCACTTAGCTATGCCCTGAAACATAGAAACAGACAAAACACGCAAAATCATATAAATACGCTTCCTACAAATGAAATTAACAGCTCGCTACACTCCAATCTCTCTAGTCTGAGCTAGCTTTTCGGTTTTACTCCACTTTCTCCTTAGCTGCTACCTACCGGCGTCTAAAATATATTTCTTCATATTTTTTTTCAATTTTTCTGTCTCTTAGTAGTAGTAGTAGAATTGAAATATGACTTTAAGAACATTATAAAAGCTTCCTGGTTATTTACGCTTATTTTATTTGAAAAATTTGGAACCTTTTTCGAGAAAAATCATTTGAGCGTATTTAATAATGACCTATTTTGAGCTCATTATCACAGAAAAGTTTTTAGTTTTCTATAAACTTAATATGAAATCATTTGAGCAGTTATAATACAAATGGATTAACGTATAAAAACGCCCTTAATGTAAATTTGAATGACTTGGGACATAATTAAATACTACATTTGTGGAATTAAGAAAATAACTACAATACTCAAAATGACGTTGAGGTCACAATATTCATTGCTTTTTTACCTTAACTGTAAAAAAAGTGTAAAGAAAAAATTCAACCAGGTTTTGAGATTTTTTTTTAATATAATAACATTTCACTCATAATTGCGCAAACTTACTGTTGTAAAAAAAATTGTACACGACATTACTTAAAGAAGCCATTGTGGAGAACAAATTTCGTTTGAAAAAAAAATCTTTAATGATGTAGTTGTACAAGGTGGTCCACGCAATTCCAAATTTTTGCAGTTTTCGAAAATTTATAGTTGTTCAGTAAAAATGAGGCCTGTGCCATCTTCACAACTGTGTTTCACTGTAATAATAAAATAAATTGAAAGATAAATCTGGGAAAGAGCTATTTCTGGGAAAAGTTTGAAAATGTCCCAGGGAGTTCATAAAAAGTACCCCCAAAATTCAATGAATTCTATTGAAAATCACAGGACTTTGAGTCGGGACAGATTGACTAAGGAATATTCTTTTTGGCGAATATCCTATGAATAGTTTAGGCGGTAGTGTTGATCGCAGATGGACCGACGACAATTTTTCAACAAACGCTCTTTCGGTATTAAGGAATCACAGAACATAGATTCTGACGACATAGCTCAATAGAGAAAGTAATTTACGATGTATAGGGGCAAGAAAAATCATATTTTACGGTGATAGAGAGCCACAAAAAGAATGTTTCTATCGAATAACTTTTCGTTGCAGTATTACATAACTTTCTCTATACTACGAATGTATTTGCGTATACGACAAAGTCTTTATAAAATATACTATTATATTATTTTTCACATTCCGTTCGTAGCTGTGGATTCTGCAATTTGGGCGTTGACACATCTTTTAACCTTCGCCAACTCCGCATTCGACCGCCGGATTTTTTTAATATGATAACTTTCTCGTTCACTCTCATTATTTAATAAAAAATTCTATCAACGAAATTTTACAGTTATTAACAAACGTCATTTCCTTTTCCTCAACAAAATTCAAAAATTAACTTTAAAACCTTTTATAAATTGAAGTGCACAGCCCCGCGTTCAAGCTGATTTTCTACCACTTATCAGACCCGTCTTTTTCGCAGATTCCGAACTGATATGTTCAGAAATAAACGCGAAATGCCAATAACGGAAGTTTATTTAGCCAGGGTTTATAATAACCAAAATACACATTGAACACCAATTCACCATTTACATAGTATTTATTTATAGTTTTCCGGCGCTTAAATAAATAAATAAATAAATCTATTTTCAGCCTAACCATGACACCGAGTACCCGAGTACACGGGCATCTGTGTTATTTTTTCCTATTAGCCAGCTGCTCTGTTTCTAATGAAAATCGATTGTATTATTTATAAAATTATATTAAATTACCAAACACCTAACCTAACAGATAATAAACATTGTATTCCCCTCCAGTGTTTTGATATTGCAATATAAGAATGCACTTTTATACATTTGTATTGCCATTGGTTACAGAATACCTGTACTTTATCGTCCTGAGGTAATGATTAACCTCGAAGTGTTTTATTACATTGAAATAAAATATGAAATGTAAAACTTCAATTGTTCTTTTGCATTCGCGACAACAAACCAGGTATCAACCTCTTGAACTTTTCAAATTTAAGATATGTAGGCATAAAATAGAGAGTTACATCTATACAGAGTTATGGTCAACAGAAAGAGAGGTGAGAATACTCTGGTAAGGGTCATTCCATATTAAATCAACACAGTCATTTTACATCACCATCTCGGATTTAAATGAAATTTGACACATAGGTAGTATGCATGGAGAATAAGAAAACTACAATTTTTGAGTAAAATATTTCCACCCGTTTCTGAAATATAGCCATGTAAAATTTTGCAAAATTGGCTTCCCGAAATTTTTTAAATTGATGTAGAACCTCACCAAATTAAGATAGAGAGCTGGAACAGGTGTCATTTTTCAGCTTTTTTATGGCCTTTTATATGATATACAACTAATAGGGGTTGCGTTCAAAAAGGTTTTCAAATTTGAATTTAAAATTTTGATTTTCAGTTTTTTCAAAATGTTCATCTTCAAAAAAAATTGAAAAAATTCTATAATAATCCTTGTATATATCCAAACAGATGGTGCAAGTTTAAAAATGGGACTGCAATGGGTTCATATGGTTATGTTTATTTAAAATGCACAATATTTACTTACTCTAGATTTTACTGATTTAAAATGCATTTTATTTCAAATTATCAGACCTAATATATACAAATTATTATTTTGTGTTTTTTCTTGGTGAGTATGTTGTGTTTTATTATTATTATTATTATTATTATTATTATTATTCCATTACATCACGACTAAAGATGTTATAAGTCGGCTGAATATAAAATCTACTCCAGGTTGCAACCAGCTACCTAAGGAGTAGATCTAGGGACTATCGGTGCCTCTACAGTACTTTGCGCAAAATGTGGGCTGTTCCAAATAAAGCTATTTCTTGCACTTCCCAGTCCTTTGAATTACCTGGGAGTTTAGACAAGTTCTTACTCAAATTTTGCGGAACAAATCCCAGAGCTCCGATAACTATCGGGACGACCTGTGCTTTTACGCCCCACATTCGGCTAATCTCGATTTCCAAACTCTTGTATTTAAGACGTTTCTCTGCCTCCTTGGTAACGACGTTTTGATCGCAAGGTACAGCAACATCGACAAGTAAACATGATTTTTTCTCCATATCCCGGATGAGTATATCCGGTTTGTTTGCCACTATCGTGCGATCAGTTTGAATTTGTTGGTCGTACAATATCGTACACAATCCAACAGACGTCACCGGTTTCGGTGAGTGTTCGTACCACTTGGGGCATGTGTTTGGAACTTCGAGGGCGGTACAGATCTGCCAGTGGAGGTAGCTACACACCCTGTCGTGTCTTTTCAAATATTCGGTCTTTGCTAGAATTGGACAAGCTGAGACAATATGATCAATGGTTTCTACGTGTTCCTGACAAATGCGGCATTTATCATCTTGGGAAATTTTGAGAACCGCTTTATCATAATGTCGTGTTCTCAAGGCCTGATCTTGGGCAGCTATTACAAGTGCTTCCGATTCTGGCTTCATTCTTCCCCTTTTAAGCCACATAAATGATCTTTATTGATCTGCACCTTGTCCATTCTTTTTAGGTATTGTCCGTGGAGTGGTTTGTCTCTCCACGATTTCTTTAACATTTTCTGTGTCTCAAATTTCATGTTAAGTAGCATCAGAAATTCAGTGTCTCTGTCATTCTGGGTGTCTTGCATAGTCTTGTTCGCAATGCTTCTTGCTACACTTACAATGCCTCTGTTTCCCATTCTTCGGTCAGATTTCATGACCTGCCTCATTAGTGGGTCATCTTGATGGCTGAATACATACTTTCCCATCCCGGTTATTGCATTGTGCCAGGAGGCTTCAATTTGTCTCAGGCCTCTTCCTCCTTCCTTACGTGAAACATAAAGTCTATGTACATCAGCTCGGGGGTGGGCGACATGATGCATTGTAAGCAGTTTTCTGGTTTTTCGATCCATGATGCGAATTTCCTGTTCAGTCCAGTCTACTAGTCCGAAACTGTATTCGGCTACAGGCACCGCCAAACTACCAATTGCTGATATTTTATTCCTTGAGTTCAGAGCGGACTGCAGGACAAGTCTCACTCGTCTATAATACTCCCTGCGAATTCTCTCTTTCATTGTGTCGTTCGAGATGGTCTCACATTCTTCAATGCCCAAATATTTGTAAGTTTTACCTGGCTCAAGATCTTGAATCACAGTGTGTCTATCAACTTCAATGTTCTCTGACGTTGTCATTTTGCCTCTTTTTAAGTTGGCTTTTGCACACTTGTCAAGACCAAACTTCATGCAGATGTCATTGCTAAATTCATTGATGACAGACAGCATTTGGGAGAGAATCGCTTCATTCTTAGCAAACACTTTAAGATCATCCATGTAAAATAAATGTGATACAGGCCTTTCATCACCATGGAGCTTGTAACCAAAGTCAGTGTGCGACAGCTGTCTTGATAGAGGAATCAAACTAATGCAAAACAACAGAGGGGATAGTGAATCTCCTTGAAAAATTCCCCTGTTAATCTGAATACTTCTGGTTTCTACTACTCCCTTTCCGCTGTGGATTAGTAACCTGGTGCTCCACGACTTCATACTAGCCTTGCAAAACTCAATAAGTCTAGGATGAAATCGATAGATCTCCAGGGTCTTCAAAATCCAATCGTGTGGTACACTGTCAAAGATAGATAGATAGATATTGTTTATTTAGCCTTCTCGGCTATTTTTACATAAAATACATATTTACATACATTGCTTACATCTATAAGTATACTCTATTAACTATTTACAAAATGAATTTTCTACTTTTATGTGTTTTATAATTTTTCTTTTAAATTCTTTAATTTGTTCACAGTTTTTTATTTCTAATGGTAGTTTATTATATAATTCAATTCCTTTGTCAAATAGTCTATTTTTTGCCTGTTCAGTTTTACTAAAATTAATTACTAAATGTTGTGCTTGTCTTGTTTCCCTTGCTGTTTTATCTTTCACTCTTTGGATTTTGTTTACCAAATCTCCTGTTATTTGGTTTTTAATTAATTTAAAAATAAAAATTAGTGTCTTATACTGAATTCTCTCTTTTATTGACATAAATTTCAGAGTGTCTAGCATGTCTACCACTGGAGTGTATCTATTGCATTGAATTATTACCCTCATTGCTCTATTTTGTTGTATCTGAAGTTTTTTAATTTCACTTTTTTGGGCTCCAACTAGTATTGTTGCACAGTAATCAAAATGTGGTGCAATTATGGATTTATATATCAAACATCTTGTATAGCCATTTATATATTGCCCAATTCTGTTTAACATATTAATCTTTTTTCCAGTTTTCTTTACTATATATTCTATATAATCTTTAAAATTTAATTTACTATCTATAATTACTCCCAGATATTTCATTTTGTATACCCGTTGTATTTCCTTTAAACCAGTTGTGAATAATTTTGTTTCTCTTTCTTCTATGTTTCTTCCACTATGTAAAATCATAAATTTAGTCTTTTCTACATTCATTATTAATTTATTTACCCTTAACCATTCTTGTACTGCAATAAATACACTCTGCAGTTTAAATTCAATTTCCGCTTCTGTTTCTCCAATTACATACAATAAAGTGTCGTCAGCAAATAACTGAATTTTACATTCATTTGCAAACAAATTTATTATATACTTAATTAAGTCATTTATGTACATTATAAACAATATTGGTCCCAAAACTGACCCTTGCGGAACACCTAAATCTACGCTAATTTCCTCTGACATAATGTTATTATATTTAACTTTTTGCTTTCTATTTACAAGATACGAAATAAACCACTTTTGAACGTCACCTTTGATACCGTATTTGTACATTTTCTCAATCAGCATTGACCTGTCAACCGTTTCGAATGCCCTCTTTAGGTCCAAGAAGATAATTCCTACTTTCTTTCCTGTATCAATATTAATTTTCCATTCGTCTAAGACTGCTTGAATCGCGGTTTCACAGGATTGTTTTTCTCTGAATCCTGATTGTTCATTTCTTATAATTTTGTTTGTTTCAATAAATTCATTTAATTGCTTCTTTACTATTTCTTCTAATATTTTTTCATACGTGGGTAGTTTATTTATTGGCCTAAATTCAGCTGCTCTCTTTGTGTTTGTCACTTTTGGAATTGGTATTACGGTGGAAGTTTTCCATGATTCAGGAAAGATCCCTTTTTCTAATGAATTATTTATTATTTTCAAAAATACAGCTTCTAATATTTCATAATTTTCTTTTATCATTTTTGTTGTAATACCCTCGTCGGTTCCTTTTTTGTTTGTTAGCCCAAAGATAATTTTACGCAATTCTTCCTTTCTTATCAATTTAAATTTATTAAATTCCCTGTCACACCATTTTTCATTTTGCTTGTAAATATTCTGATTCCCTGCATCAGCATTTTGTACTAAAATATTAATGCTTCTTACGAAATAGTTATTGAATTTGTTTGCTATATTTTCTTTACTACTTTCATCAAATACAATATCTGTAGTCATTAAATCACAGTTTTTACCTCCAATTAATTTCTTAATTACCTTCCATAATTCTTTACTATTATTTTTGTGTTCTTCAATAGTATTATTATAATATTCTACTTTCTTTTTCTTAATTAGTTTAACTACATTATTTCGTAACTTCTTGTACTCTTCCCACTTGTCCGGTTCTCTCGTTATTTTAGCTGTTTTGTATACTTCATCTCTCTTGTTGCACAACATTTTTATTTCTTCGCAATACCATTTTCTTTCATTCCATTCTGTATGCACCTTCAGCGTTTTAAATGGTGCCACCTTATCTAAGGTTTTTACGACTGCTTTTACAAATTCCTCGCTTAACTCGTCTTCATTGTCATGTTTTAATTGTCTAATATTACATTCTAATATTTCTCTAAATTGATCATCTTTAAAATTTCTATAGTCTCTTTTACGTATTTTAATCCTTTCTCTTCGATTTGTACCTTTATCTTTTACATCCGACTTAACTATTACCCAAGCATGGTCGGTAATTTTTGGTGTGTCTTGTACTTCTACATGTATGTTTACATTTGAGAATACTAGATCAATGATTGTCTGACTATTACTATCCACTCTTGTTGGCTCTTTTACCAATTGGTTTAGTCCCAATGCTTTAAAACTATTTACTAACTTCTTCTTTACGTAACTTTCTCTCAGTACATTTATATTAAAATCCCCTATTATTATGCAATTATTAATTGTTAATATTTCTTCCACTTTGTTTGTAATATAGTCAATAAATTCGCTATCAGATGCATTTGGAGAGTGATAGACAGCAACTACCGAGGCTGTCGGCTTTCTGGTAGTCAATCCAAGCCATGCTTAAATTACGTTTTCGTTTCTTTACATCATTCAAAATTATTTTATTCAGAAGCAAGATTTCCTTACAGCCATAGGAACCTTTACGACATCCTTTCTGTTCAACTGGCAACAGATGGTTCTTCTCTAGGTGCCTATACATTTTGTCAGCAATGGCTGCAGTTATAAGTTTGTACATTACTGGCAGGCAAGTAATTGGCCTGTAGTTCTTCGGCAAAGAGCTGTCGCCTCCTTTGGGTAGCAAATACGTGATGCCGCGAGTGAGCCATTCGGGGAGTTCGTTAGGGTTTTCTAAAATTTTATTAACAGCCTTTGCAAGATGAGAATGTAGTGCTGTTAATTTCTTAATCCAATAAATCTGGATCTTATCAACCCCAGGGGATTTCCAGTTTCCCATATTCTTAATTGTTTGGCATAGGTCCTCTTTCGAGAATTCTTGAACATGTTCCACTGTTTCCACGAGTCCATTGGCAGCATCAACTTCAGATTGGAGCCATGATGCGTCTTTGTTGTACGATCTGGTTTCCTCCCAGATTCCTGACCAAAATGTTTCGACGATCTTTTGAAGGAGGGGCAGCATTGCCGTTCGGTTTTTGAGTCAGACTGCGATAGAATCTCTTCGCGTCTGTTTCAAACAACCGGTTCTGTACACGGAAATCGATTCTACGTTTGTACCGTCTTATTCGTTGAGCCCATGCTTGGATTTTTTCTTTTAGCTTTTCAGCTACCATTAGCCTTGTTGTGTCATTGTCAATTAGGAATTTTTGTTCAACATGGAGTATTTTTTGTTGAACTTTATACGTGTGGTTTGAATTAGAAGATGCCTCGGCTAGGAGTGATATTTCACGCCGTGTGTCGGCTATCCGTTTCATAATTCTTTTCATCCATGGAGGTACGGTGTTTTTTACTCTGTCTGGCTGTCGGCCATCGATGTTCTTGGCTGGCCCCAAGATTATCTGAGATACTAGATATCCAGTTGCATACACGATGTGATTGATTTCAGTAATATCTAGATCTCTACTTGAGGCCTGTACAACCTCATTTAAGACAGAATTCGCTGTTTCTATCACTCTCTTAGCTTTAGCATTTTCGTAAATTCTCCTCAACGGTGCACGAGATTCCAATGGAAGTAGACGAACTCGCTCTATCTCGCGTCGGAGGAGGTTCCGCATCATGTCCTTATCGTGTGACTCATGGCCAGATGAATTTTCACCACTGACGAATGTGGAAGAGATGAACCTTGAAGGGGATCATCGTTTTCAGGGATATTAGATGGTTCCAAATGTTCGTCATGTGGATGGTTTGATCGATGAACATACTCTGCGTTTCTCTGGATGTCTGCAAGTTGTTCTGATGTGAATTTTCCACTGCTGAGTATGTATCGTCGTTGACTGGCAAGCTTCTTTGAGTCTAGGGTAGGTCTCATATTTGGGTTCCGCTCTCTCCATATCTTAAAAACTTCTATTTCTGAGCCCCCATTTTTCGCTTTTGCATAGTAAAAGCACCACATCACCTCCATTAATTCATCCCGTGTCCATCTCTGACGATGGCTTCGAGCTACTGCCGGCTCTGGGTCCCTGGGACTAACATCCGTGGGATAGCCAGATGTCGACAAGGTGACATTAGCTCGGTTTCTGAGCAGGTATGGGACATTGGTAGAACAAGGCACGTTAAGGTTCATTACATTTCTTGTTCTATTCATTTTGCTCATTGGTTTCAAGTGAAGATTCGCAGGTAGCAAGTTCGAGTTCTCAGATCACATTTAACCTTTGGGTTGTTTCCTGCGATCCGTTACTGCGACCCACAGTGGCCTCGGGGCATCCCCCCGCAGGGCCCAGCAAGGGGTCCCTCCGATCGCCAGTCGGCATTACTAAACCCTACGGGATTTTCACTGACTGCTGAAGGCAGCCTCCTTCGCTGGCTAATGCAAGGTTCGGGCCTCCACTCTAATCAGTGGCCTGGTGTGCCAACCCAGTTTCTCTCCTGTACCCTCCATGGGCCGATAACAGGAAGTCCAAAGGTTCATGACCCTTCCCCCTCTGCTTACTCCCCACTCTCCTCAAAATGGAGTACTTCTTCGTCTGACCCCTCACCTTCAACCTATTCAGCAAGGGAGGCCCTACCAGTAGCTAGGCTACCACTGACATAGCTCTCAGGCTCATGGGGGTACTCAAGCTCCACCACCAACTCCAAGGTCGTGTACTCCCTAGGTGGAGTTATTATTATTATTATTATTATTATTATTATTATTATTAGACCGCGGAACTTCATGCAATTGCAAATGTTTTAACTGTGCATATCGAAAGGAAATGTATATAACTTCATCTATCACCAAAAATAAAACAAATCTACCTTATTTTTATTTTGCATATGTGCAATCTTTAGTTTAATGCGTATTTTAATGTATGCGGTATATTTTAGCGCATGTATTCCAGGTTTTTGTGGAGAAGAGGATCAAGGTCAGGTCTTTTCGGGTATTTCTCTTTCAACTTAGAAGTGGCTTTCTTCTGACAACGCGGCTAGGGAAATTGAACTTCCTTAGTACCCTTCGCACGGTTTCGGGATTTAGTTTCTTGCCAATTCCAATTTATAACTGTGGAGTAACTTTTGGTGCATTAATACGAGGGTCCTTCTTTATTATTTTCACAAAATGATTCTCTTCTGGATCAGAAAGTCTTCGGACGTTCTCCTCCGGGTTCCAGTTCAATCGCCTATTCATTGATGGACCATGAGATTATCACTCATTGTGCTTTTTTCATTAATGGCATTTGCAAAATTTTGGGCATCATTAACCCTTTGCATGATGGTAAATAACCAGCTGACGCTGCTCAAAGTTGGTGTTCATTCCTCAACGATTCATTTCGCTCAAATGTTTAGGTTCCCACGTATCTGGTTCATCAACTGAAAGGTGACCATGATTTGTTTTATTTTTGGTGATAGGTAAAGTTATATACATTTCCTTTCGATATGCAGTCAGTAAAAATATGCAATTGCATGACATTCCGCGGTATAATAATATAATAATAAGAAGAAGAAGAAGAAGAAGAAGAAAATTCATAACAACAAAACACAACACATTCGCCAATAAAAATACTAAATTAATAATTTGTATATATTAGGTCTTATAATTTGAAATAAAATGCATTTTAAATCAGTAAAATCTAGAGTAAGTAAATATTGTGCATTTTAAATAAACATTACCATATGAACCCATTGCAGTCCCATTTTTAAACTTGCACCATCTGTTTGGATATATACAAGGATTATTATAGAATTTTTTCAATTTTTTGAAGATGAGCATTTTGAAAAAAAACTCAAAATCAAAATTTAAATTCAAATTTGAAAACCTTTTTGAACGCAACCCCTATTGAGTTGTATATCATATAAAAGGCCATAAAGAAAGCTGAAAAATGACACCTGTTCCAGCTCTCTATCTTAATTTGGTGAGGTTCTACATCAATTTAAAAATTTCGGTAAGCCAATTTTGCAAAATTTTACATGGTTGTACTTCAGCAACGGTGGAAATATTTTACTCAAAATTTGTAGTTTTCTTATTCTCCATGCATACTACCTATGTGTCAAATTTCACCTGAATCTAAAATGGTGAGGTAAAATTTTAATTAAAACTGTGTTGATTTAATATGGAATGACTCGTAAATAAAATTAACTTCAAAATTGCTTTGAAAAAATATTTTATACGTCCTTGATATAGCAAATAAGAAATATTAAACTGTTAATACTTTCAATCAATTTTGGAGGTCAAGATATGACCAGTATATGCGGCTTATATAAGGCTTATATTGAATTGTATTTTCTCAGAATAACAAAATGCTCTGACAAAGCTTTCTGGAATGTTCTCTGTGATCCGACAAAGTGTTGCGAAATCCTGTACCCAGCAAAGCTGGAAACGTTATGCTCCTCTTTGGTACCTGGGCAAGGGCTATAATTAGAGTGACCCAACTTCCCTGCAGAGTCGGCGGCGGGCCTGCCGCGTTGTCTGTCAGTGTCAGCCGTCAAAGGAAAGTCTGCGCGAGAGGACGCGTTAGCAACTCGACGCGCTGCGGCGACGTCGGGGGCGTCACCCAAGCAGGGGAGGCGACGGAGCGGGGCGGGCGCGAGCGACAGCTGGGCAGGTGGCTGGGAGGGGGGGGTGAGACTGAGACTTGACTCCAGAAGAGCCGCCTCAAAGACGCGGGAATGATGCGTGAATGTAGAAAAAAAAAGTTCTTCTTCGGCTGAAAGCATTAGAACTTTCGTTCCGTTGCGTCTCCTTTTATTGGTCCATCCATCTTCTCTTCGGTCTTCCTATGTTCAGTGAATGTAGAAAAAAGTTCTTCTGCTACTGGCATTAGAACTTTCGTTCCGTTGCGTCTCCTTTTATTGGTCCATCCACCTTCTCTTCGGTCTTCCTATGTTCCGTTTTCCTCTTGGGTTATATTTCAGAATGTGTTTTGGTATTCGTGTGCTCTCCATTATATCAATGTGGTCTCTCCGTGCTCGTGTACTCGTCAATTTTTCCATTTAGATTATAAATTCCTAGGTAGTTACGTGTCTCCTCATTACAAATCCTGTTTTTCCTTGTGACACCAATACAACCCCTTAAAAAACTTCACTTCGGCAGTCTGAATCCTACTTCGATTTTTGTATCCATGGTACATCCAGATTTCACATCTATATGGCCCACAAGGAACAGCTAAGATTTTTAAAATTTCAAGATAGTATCTTTCGTGACTTTACTTTTTAGGGTCCACACATTCTGCTCAATTTTTCAATTTTCTTATGTGCATAAATTTTTCCTTTGACAACCCAGAAACTTAAATGAACTTACTTGTTCTATATTTTGGCTGTTAACCACTAATTTACATCTAATTGAGTATTTCCCTTGCAATGCTATTGACTTAGTTTCTTGACAGATATCTCTAAATTATATTCTTTATGATCGTCTGCAGTTCATATAGAGCTTAACCAGTCAATTAAAAAATATAACCAATCAAAAGAAAAAACATTTCCCAGTATTAAATTAAAATTATTATTTACACATAAGTTAGGCATGCCAAAGTACAGGCATTTTTAAACAGGACAATTAGATTTAGTTGAATTTTAGTTAATAAAACAAAGTCCCCTCTAGCTGCTTGAGCAGCATGCCTGTAACTTAATGTACCGGACTTGTAAATTCCCGCCTCCAAAGGGCTACTCTGGAGGGCAAATTGAAAGAAAAGTACCACAGGCAGGATTGGTATTGAAGAAGTGATGTATGGATGCTGTAGAATGAGAATGAGAAGGAGGGGGGTTAAGAGAGGGGCGTTTCGGCGAGGTGTGGCGATGGCTAGAAGTGTGGCTCTTGGTGCAGGAAGGCGTAGATTAGGTAGGAAGGAAAGGGGTTGGTGGCTAAGGTGACCCAATGGCGGTGACTGCAACATTTGTGCCGTCATCGGTGACTTAAGGTGAAGTGATTCTGACAATGGCGAGCCAAGGGAAGTATTTGTGAGGAAGAATGAAGGTGGCAGACGGGGGGGGGAGATGAAAGTGATCGTGACGTAGGAATGATGGAGCCTAGGGAACTTTGTCTGAAGGAAGCGCACGTGACACCATCTGCTCTCGGGAAGGCATGAAATAGTTTAAGCCCCTATTTTTTCGATACTGACGTAATTAGCTCTTAGTTAATTATGTCCCTTGAATGTTTCAAACAGTATTCTCCAGCACGAGAGACAGAGGAGAGAGAGCGAGGAGTGGAAGAGAGAGCGAGGAGGGAGAGAGAGAGCGAGGAGGGAGAGAGAGAGCGAGGAGGGAGAGAGAGAGCGAGGAGGGAGAGAGAGAGCGAGGAGGGGAGAGAGAGAGCGAGGAGGGAGAGAGAGAGCGAGGAGGGAGAGAGAGAGCGAGGAGGGGGAGTAGAGAGCGAGGAGGGGGAGAGAGAGCGAGGAGGGAGAGAGAGAGCGAGGAGGGAGAGAGAGAGCGAGGGAGGGGGAGAGAGAGCGAGGAGGGAGAGAGGAGCGAGGAGGGAGAGAGAGCGAGGAGGGAGGGAGAGGGAGGGAGAGGGAGGGAGAGGGAGGGAGAGGGAGGGAGAGAGCGAGGAGGGAGAGGGAGAGAGAAGCGCGAGGAGGAGAGGGAGAGAGGAGCGCGAGGAGGGAGAGGGAGAGAGAGCGCGAGGAGGGAGAGGAAAGAGAGCGAGGAGGGAGAGAGAGAGTGAGGAAGGGGAGAGAGCGACGAGGGGGGATAGAGCGTGAAGGGAAGAGGGAGACTGAATCAGTTATAACATTAGATAGAAATTAATAAATTAATTTCAATCAATCAATACTACTGACTTGTGGATTCTAATTTTTCTGTCATTATTTTAAAGGAACCTCATTTCACTCTTTTAAATAAGAATATGTGGAGAAAGTTTGTGACTATATTTCATTATGTTCGTTTCTCTTGATAACTATTTGCTCTCTCTGAATTAATCATTCAGTAATTCAGTTGTAATGAAATAGTATTGCGGATTGAAATTACGTCAGGGAAAATGTACTAAAAAGATATAAATTATCTCTCCTTAGTAGTTCAGTTTGGATTATTAACTACAATAAAAACGTTTTATCTTATATTTTCTTATAAGCTTGATTTAAATACTTTAAATTTTAACAGATCATTCCTCATAAAAATCTAATGAATTGATATCCTAACTGTTGATAATTATAAAGCGGCTTTTTCGGACAGAAGGTGTTGCATGTAATGACGTGACACGCTCTCTCTGCACTTCCTTGCGCACGTAAATAAAGGCAAACATTGGTGTGCATGGAAGTCCTATCGCTGTCCGGGATCGCGCCCTTGGGGCACTCCCCGTGTGCACTTTGTCCCACAAGCAGGCGAGCGCACGAGCGAGCGCAGGTCGGAAGACAAACAGAGGAACATGGCCCGCGGCCGCCATCTTCGCTCTAATAAGGTTCCTCTATGCGCCGGCGACTCTGGAATGAAGTTTGCTTCTGCGAGTTAGCGGCTGTCGCCCGCTAGTGTCGCCAGCCGCCGCGGCAGATCGTGCAGATCGATGCGGGCAATCCATGGCTGACGAGTAGTATGTCGTAGTAAGTAGAGAATTTCGCATGTGAATTGTTATCTCTTGGTTCTTTCAGTGTGACGGGAAGGGCGTGTAATAATAAATCTACGAGGGCAAGTCATAATAAGTCGCAAAACGAAATTGAGGCAAAAATAATCAAAGTAACTTTCTGATTTATTTCACTTTCCTACATAATAACCCTGTACAATCAGGCACTTATCCCATCTCATTACAAGTCCTTGAAGCCAGCAGCAAAGAAGTTCTTTGGTTGATTATTTTTTGCCTCAATTTCGTTTTGCGACTTATTTATTGACTTGCCCTCGTACTATGAATTATAGGAAGATTTATGTTTCTGACACATTTCTTTTTCGAGTTATTCGTTAATGTCATAAAAAGTTAACACTGACGAGTAAAATTAATCAAAAGAATGTTTCAAATACTAATTGTTTGAACTAAGGCAGTATGGAAATTAATAAAAATATATTTTGGAAATTCTGGAAACAATGTAAGAGATAGATTATCCAAGTGGAAATTGTTGAAAGTTCGAAGGTAAGTGCTGAAAGAGGGAAATTATAAAATGCAATGAACTGCAGATATCAGGAATTAAGAAAAAAAAGCAAGAGAAATTGCGACCGAACAGGAAGAAACATTTCAAATTATATGAAGCGCATAACAAGAGAATAAGGTAGTAAAATACCGAGATGAAGGTCAGGTTGTCAGAAGCTCTTGAGTACAAGAGGAAACATTTGTATTGAGATTTAATGTGTTAAGTGCGTAGAATTTGCTGCCGTGAAGTGAAAGTGAAGCTCCTGTCCCACCATGAAGCGATTGAGGGATAACTTGAAAGTTAGAGAAGCAGGTCAATTTAGGCCTCCGTCCCTACAAATTGATAAGGAAAAGAGGCACTCGTAAAGTTTGACATCAATTACTAAGCTCCCATGTCATGTACAACGGTAGTTGGGGGCTCAAGAGAAAGCTTCGTTAGCGGGTTGAAGTTTAAAATATTGGTGTTTTCCCCGATCAGGCTTGAGAGAAGAGGGGCTTCCTTTGCCGATTTTTAAGTCCCCCGTACCAAATAGGCAATAGTTGAGTGCTCGTGTAAAAGCTTGAGGCTGGTTTTACGAAGACTGCCGTGTCCAAGAAGATTTTCTCATTTCATTCTAATTTAAGTGCTGAAAAGATGGATGTAAAAGAAAAATTATGCATTTACTTATTCAGTACTTTTTATTTTACTTAAAAATTTTGATTCAATTAAAGAGTAATTACACATTTACTTTACTTGTCTTTCGTTTAATTTCTTTACAGAAGGTCCACCTTGGAAGGATTTTTCTCCTAGCAGCAGAAAATAGATACGAATAATTATTGAAAGTAACGCAAATAATGAATTGGACCCAAAAAATATCCTACACTTCTAAACAAAACGAATAAAATTACTTTACAGCGTCAGATTTCACGTAGAACACATTTTGGCTTTCTTTCTCATAGTCAAGTGCGAACAAACTCAATCTGTGAATTCTCGAAGGAAGGGTTACTATCTCTGGTAACAAGTATGACTACCACCGCCACTGATTCCATTATATCCAGTGATGTCAAGGTCTCCTACTGGTGGCAGTGGCACGCCTCGCGGCACCGTGCCATGCCACGAGCTTCTTTGCACCACTAGCGTCGGGAGAGGACACTATTACTAAGTCCGCCGTTTTACAATAGTGCGTTGTCTCTTGCAGCGGGGTATGAACTGCGTGGAGAGGCGATTTCGTCGTGGCACTCGTGCCACGGACTTCCGCTCGTGGTATCGACCTTGACAACACTGCTATACACTCTGCTCCTGGTCCCCTCTCACTCTCTACCTTTCGTAGTCTCCCAGACAGTCGACCGGCTGAGATAGATGGCAGTGGTGGCTAAGGCCATCAACTGATGTGTCTGCAGCGCCTCTTACTGAGAGGTCCTAGAGTTTGGATCCCAATGGTGGCAGGATTTTCGACACTAGGTAGATGTTAGGTCGACTTCAGCATCTGTCTGGAGAAGAATTCTACTGGCCTACTGCTCTGATCGGTAGTCATTCGTGGATTATTCTAACAAGACCAGGCAAATGCCGGAGCAGTTCCCTAGCAAACGGACTACGGATCGCGCTCGATCGTTTCTTTTTATTCCTTGTCCCATCACCCTTTCACTCTTCCACTGCACTAACATACATGACGGGATCTTACAGCTTGTCCCTGGTGAGGCGATGCCCCTCTGGAGGGAGATACCAGGATGGAAAAAAACCCCGCAAGCCGACGTGTAGTCGGCCAGGTAGGACGGCGCTTAGGGAGGCCGAATTCCAGCGAAAGAAGCACACCACCTTCTTCTTCTTGTTCCTTTAGTTCCTTTCGGAGCACAGGGCCTCGGCAAAGGATCTCCATCTTTATCGATTTTCTGCAATAGGTATGATTTATTTCCACGTCATACCAGTCTCCCGGATCTCTCCTTCTGTCCTACTCCATGATGTTCTCGTCGACCTTGGCTTCTACTTCCATGTGGGTTCCAACATAGTGCTTCTCTCTCAATTGAATTTAGGGGTTTCCTTAAAATACGTCCTATCCAGTTCCATTCTCTGTGTTTTATTGCATTGCTATTGATGTTTCATCTGCTTTCTTCAGCAGTTCTTCGTTTGTTATTACTTGTGGCCACCTAATGTTGCACACCACCACCTCCCAGGAATAATGCCCAGCAGTTTAACGCGTCCGGGAACGAAATAATCAGACTCGGTCACTTGTGGAGCCCAAAACATTCAATTTAGTTGCCTTATCGCACTGCGGCGGACGCGTCACTCGGTGGCGAAGTGTACCACGCACAGCAGCCGGGGCGATGCAGAAATCACGAAACGGGTACAATCGCACGGTCGGAAAGTAGTATCATCTGTGGCAAGGGAACTCGAGTAGCTTGGTAGCCTCGACGACCTTGCGTCCCGTGGATGTGTCGATTACTATGTGATTGTATGAGAGGATGAATTATGTGGAGTAGGTGTATCACTGTTTATGAATACGAGGTAGTATATGGTTATGTACGTAGTTGCATGCGTTCTATATAATTACATATGTTTATAATTGCATCGTGTGTGTAGATAATTGAACGCATGTAATATGAATTCATATGTTCGTGTGTGTGTTTGTATAAGAGGGATGTGTGTATATATGTGCGTTTCGTGTGTGTTTTGGTTTGTGTTTGTATGCAGAAATGCAAGTGTGTGTGTGTGTGTGTGTAGAGTATTAAGTGTTTCCGAGCGCGTGTGTAGAGAATAGTGTTTTCGAACCACTTTGGCCATTAGCCCCTGAGTCTAACTTATGTTGCAGCCGGGGTGACGTTCCCCTGCCCCTGCAACGTGACATGCGGCGTCCGCCTGCCTGCCGCCGCGAGGTCCTCCCCTCACCAGTTGTCCCTCCAGCAGGCCGCTACAGGGGTTACCGTTGAGCTCCCGACTGTTTCGCGGAAGTGTGGGAGTGAATTTCATGGAAGAGTAAGTGTGAGTGTAAGGGGTGAGGATAAGACAAGGAAGAGGAAGGAAAGATCGCGAGAGATCCGTGGCCCATTTGTTAGGCTACTGCTCGGACATTCACTTGGTGTTGATCGGAGCGATCACGGTAAACTACCTATCAGAGCAGCCGGCCGCTAGAATTCTCACCCAGGAGGCCTCATGGGCTGATACTCACCATATGAGTACTTCAGTTAGCGTCGTGATGCTAATGCCGACATTAGCCAGACGAAGTCCGAAATAATCATTCACCATCAACCATATAATTTATCAATAAACATTCGCTTTTAGTTCGCATGTTAGCAGTCTGGCTGACATGCGAACTAAAAGGCTACACCTAGTATCATACTTCGGACTTCAACATATATTTTGTTCAGGCCAATCACTTTACTTCGTGTACTACAGAAAAGAAACGTTTTTAATTCTAACCTAAATGCATGTCAATTGATTTTAAGCCATGTTTGTGTCTTACTACAAACGATTTATGTAGTATTATAATTGAGCTAGAGATAGGTTTCTGAGTACTGTTATTATACGCTGATGCAAAACTTGAGAATTCTTTTTTATAAGTACATTAAAGGATTTTGCTGCTCAATATTTACATTGATATGAAATTTCCGAAATATTACAAAAGAAAGATACATTTTAGTATTTTGTACAAATAGATTGAATTTTTCTTAATTCAATAAGGATTTAGGGAAAAATGGTACTTCTAAATCTATCTATCAACGTGAACAAAGTACAAATTAAAAAGCATTGAAACTTGTTATCTCAGTTTCCCTTGATCCATTTAGCAACTGTTGAGATAGACCCTTGTTTTGTTTCTAGAGATTACTAATGTAGCTTCACAATCTGTGCACACGTTTTCTTGGCTTAGTGGGGAATATAGTTATTAAAATAATGATTCTCCACGTTCTCATGATGGTACGTCGATACCTTCTCTTAGAGGATAAGGGACAAAAAACACAATTTGTAGTTCATTTACTGTTGCAAGTAGTTTTTATTGCACAGGAGCAAATATTTTAACAAATGCTAGAAACACTCGTTGATATATGTATTCATATTTCAGCTTAATATAGTATACGATTTAGGATGGGGTTCGTGGTAAGTGATTTAAAGAATTAACTGTTTTTAACTTTAAATAAATAAATAAAATTGGACATTTTGATATAAATTACACAGGGAAAAAATTTATGTAGCCCTTATTAGAATATCACACTCCTGAGGATCCCTATAAAAACACAAATACAAGTACGTGTAAAATACGCCTGTCAGAAATATGTCAAACGAATCAGATGTAGATTTTGATAAGTTATTTTCTTTATTTTATGTTGCTGTTATGTTTTATTTTTCTCTTCTGTAAACATATATTGAGTTGGTATTAATGCACCTGTCCGTTAAATAGAAAAATACAGTACACATTCATTAGTACATTGAGTAAAAGAGATGAAGTACTTCTAAATATCTTGTAAAGTATTTTTGAAGAAGAGAAATTTCGCGAGATAAATAGCGAGGGCAGCAAACACTGATACGGAATTCTCTCCCGATTTTGGAATATTAATTTCAATCGTTAGAAATTGAAAAATATGTAGTTAATGTGTTGTACAGCTAATCAGATACACAGATCTCAAATGTATTGCAACATCAAAGAGTCGCTTATTTTCCTGTTTTTGGCATGTTTCCCAAATGAAAGGAAGCATAAGAGGAGTCAGCATATACGCAATACGTCAAAAATCAGTGGTTACTTTCGCGTATACGTACGTATATACGGAGTAATATACATAGTATAGGGAAAGTTATGTAATGCTGCGCGAAAAAACGACAAATTTTCGGCAGAAAAAATTTATTGCCGGTCCTAATAACGAAAAAGAGGATAAAACCAGTTGCTAAATTAAGAAAAAAATCCCCTTGGAATTACTTGAAAATCACTTGGAATTATCCATGTGTCAAGTCCGAATAGCTAGCTGAGACCAAAGAAAATAAAAAAACTAATACGAAAAAGTGTGTGCCTTTCTTTAGCCCCACTAGTTAAAACTAAGAATTAAATTATGAGTACATATTTCAATTATGAATTATAAAATTATGAGAACAGTTGCATTTTTTCTTTTAAATTCAATTAATTACTCTAAAAAATGAATTCCCCCGCAAACGAAAGGCAACTCTTCTTTACAGATTTACAACTATTACATAAAATAGCTTAATTAAAAACGCATTTTTATATTTCAGGTCAGAAGATGAACATTTCCTAAATGAAGCGTTGGATTCGCGGCATTACTACACGTATTTACATCTGTATTGAAATAAGTAGTGGTAAGTAATAACTTTGCTGAAGTACATTTTCACCCATCAATCATTCGCACGGGCTACCTACAATTATTTCTATGGATTATTTTCAACGTTTTATTTAAATCTCTTACAATATCTACAGGAGTATGCGACATTACGAATAAAATACTATCCATGAGGTGAGATCAGAAGCATTAGCGTTTCTAAATCTTCCCTGGGGACCTAATATTTCCTGGATGTTGTATTGTGATGTATAAACTGACCATAGGAGAACACAATTAATCGGAGCCAGTTTTTCTTGAATACCCTCTTTTCTGTATGGTTTTAACGAGTTCCGTTGTGAGATTACGGATTATCCTTCTTGATATAGGGAAGATATGGAAATTAGAATATTTTGTCACTACCGGAGTCTGAGGGACTGAAAAAATGGAGAAATTAATTTTCGAAATTAAATTTTGAAAATTTTTAATCTTAAATCGTCAGATCATATCTGTTAATGTAATGGTGAGTTTGATTAATGATAGTTTCATAGAAGAAAATAAAAATGAGAAGTATTAACGACCCTTAAACGTTAAATCTTACACTACACTAAATATACACTAATCAACTGAAAGACATGTCTTCCTTGATTTGTTTGATAGTGTTTTTTTTCTAGAATGTGATTATATTTTTACTTTCATTTGAAACTTGTGAAACACTAGCTTATGATTCTACTTTAGTAGTCAATTTGAAGATAGTTGTGCTTCGAGATCCCATGATATTTCTTAATTTTTCTTGATTTATTTTTTTCAATCGAAACACCGTTTCTAATTTGACATACTACATGTATTTGCGCTTACACAATGCCGTGGGTATTGTGTAGTATATCACAGAAAATGATGTTTTCAGGATTTATATGGAGAGAGAAAAATGCACAGAAAGTAGTGTTATCAATACTACGGTAACAATAAAATACAAGCATCTTCTAAAGATAATCTTTTCTTACAAAGATAATATATTTTGAATATTTTGATAGTGAATATCATAGATAATCGCTGTTATTTTCGTTGATTGTAACCCAGTCTTCCTCCCTACGTTTCTGGAATGGGTGATTCTACCAGTACGCTGGAGTCGATTCGCACAACATTCATGTTTTGAGAACACTTGCGCTTCACGATACCAGAAAGCTTATTAAAAGTCCGCTCCATCGAGCACGAATATTTCTCATCGAGATTTACCTCTCATACGAGAAAAGGTGTGAACAGGTGACCAGGAGTTCGAGAGCATATTGTACATTAATTTCACATTTCATCTGCAATACTGGCAAACACAATAGTATTTAGCGCGAATGTAAAAGAGGTAACAGTTATTAAAAATGAACCTATGTTTTTGAACATGCGCGTATTTTTAAGAACATTAATTCGGTGAAGCCCGTCTGCAGCGCCACCTGTCGGCGAAGGCGCTGTGGAGGGGCGCCCGCTTATGATAATTACGAGACCCCCAACCGCAATGCCACATCAGACAGAAGCGGTCGGGCTGAAGGCAATGCCACAAGACATCGCTGTGGTCGGAAGGCCTTGGGGACCGTGGAGAGCGGGTGAGAGTATTTATTTATTTACGCCAAAAAACAGTTTAAAACTGTGTGTGTGACGAGCTATGGAGAGAAGTGAATTTGTGAACGTTTCATAATTCTTTGATCTCTATCCTAAACCATATTGTAGGCGAATTTTGAATACAGAAAAAGAGAGTGTTTTTTTTTGACAGTTTTGAAGTTTTGTTGACAAAATATTCGCTCCTTTGTAATAAAAAAATATATTTTCAAAGGTAAATTAGCTATAAATATGTGCCCTTAACCCTCATCATGTTCTTCATGAAAGAATAATACTTTTGCCGCGACTTTAAATTTAGGAATCGTAGTTTATGTGAAAACTTACTTTATATCAAAATAGGCAACCAATTTAATGGTAATTTTCAAGATGTGTCGTGTATGAGAGAAATCATTTTTAAGATATCAGTAAAAAAGATGAAACCTTCACATCTGTACCTTGGCAGATGAGCTGAATCGGACTGCAGTTTGATTTAGGCCATGATTTATAGCATTTAAATTTCACATGTTTTGCAATCAGAATGAAGTGAATGATGAACAGACATAATTGTACTATAATTTAATACGTATACAATCTTACACTTTTCTGTTTTCATTAATTTTTGTTGAGCGATTTTGAGTATTATTATTGTTTCAGCATGTTTTCAATTCTTCCAAACGTTTTAAACTCTATTCACAACCTTAATACTATTGAGAATATTACATTTGCTCTTGTAATTGCTCCTGAATCACTGAATCTCAAACTGACATCCTTCTTGTCTATTTTTTGAGCGAATCCTGAGAGACTGAAGTTCGCTACATCACCACCCCTTCTGGAGGTGCCTAAGAGGACTTCCTTGCCCTCACATTTCCTCTCTATCCCTCTCCCGCCCTTTACTCATCTCCTTTACTGCCATTCTCATTCTTTCCTATTCTTCTCACTCACAAGTACAACAGTTGTCTGAAATGTCGCACATTCCTTTACAACGCAGTAAAATGAAAATTCAGTTTTGCACATTGCAACAATCACTGGCTCCATTCCCTTTGAGTTTACGAAGAATTTCCCTTTGGAGTCACTACAACCCCTCATCGTACGACTCGCCAGAACAGCCGTCTTCAGACTCGCCAGAACAGCCAGCTCTCACTTCTTTTCAAACTGAGCAGCTTTCCATCCAAGCAGCTATTTTCTTGTGCACACTGCACACCCATGCCTGCCACAAACTACATATGACCTCGAGTCCATAATTATCGCAGAGGTGTTCCCCCTTTCGCAGCAGGACAAATTATGTAAAACTTATGGTCCATTAACAAGGATTTTTTACAGCAACAAAATTGATGAATACTTTCGAAGGCATTGGAAGGCATTTGCCACCTTCATTACTACGTTACACAGAGCGTAGAAATACTACAAATAGAAGGGGAATTTCAGAGTGAAAAACATATTATACTCGTATATTCATGCGAAAAAAGATATTTTGGTTAACTAGAATAAGATAATAAATGCGTGAAACGAGATATATCAGTTTGTAACTTTAATTGAATGTCTAACAATGTCTCTCTGTAGATTGTGGTGTGTGGTGAACCGTTTTCTTTGAGGCCTTTGGTCTCAAAATGTTAGTTTTAAGGCCCTAAAATGCTTTGTATAGGGTTATATGACATATAAATTCGAAACATACGCATGTGTTGCGGGTTGCATTTGACGTGAATATTTAGGTGCGTTTTTTGCTCCTTCTTATTTACAGTCAAAGTGCAATTCGTCACGTCTCCGTGAAATTCTCTTTCTTTAGAGACCTCATTTATAAAGATTGATTGGGTGTGACAGCCGCAAACGAAAGATATACTACTAAAATAATGTAGGAGACGATGGTACTCGCACAGATTGATGCCACCTCTGTATTTGCTATACTGCATTGCATTGTTTGTTTATTTACTTTGTTTCAAGGAACTGGATTCTGCCTACTCTGGCAATTTAACTGAAACTACATCTGCGAACCCGCGCATCAGAATGTGGCGATTAGTCCTGACCGCTGCACCTGGAGGGCGCGTGGTGCACCGCGCAGGATGCGGTTAGCCTCGCGGCGGCCACCCAAGGGCCTGCCGCGCGCGCCACACGTCAGTCCCGGTCCCCACGCTCACGCCCGCCTCCCCAACACTCGCTCCCCGTCCACGCAACGCACGCCCCGCCTCCGCCCCGCCCCGCCTCCGCCCCGCCCCGCCCTCGCCCCGCCCTCGCCCCGCCCTCGCCCCGCCCTCGCCCCGCCCTCGCCCCGCCCTCGCCCCGCCCTCGCCCCGCCCTCGCCCCGCCCTCGCCCCGCCCCGCCCCGCCCCGCCCTCGCCCGCCCTCGCCCCGCCCTCGCCCCGCCCTCGCCCCGCCCTCGCCCCGCCCTCGCCCCGCCCTCGCCCCGCCCTCGCCCCGCCCTCGCCCCGCCCTCGCCCCGCCCTCGCCCCGCCCTCGCCCCGCCCTCACCCTGCCCCGCGCCCCGCCCCGCCCCACGCGCCCCGCCCCACACGCGCCCCGTCCGCGCTCCGCTCACGCCCCGCCCACGCTTCCCCAGCCTCGCCCTCGCCCCCGCTCCGCCCCCGCCCCGTCCCCGCCTCGACTCCGCTCCGCCCACACACGCTCCGCACACGCCCCGCACACGCCCCCTCGCAACAGTCTCGCTCTCCATGCCGACGCTCGCCATCCCACCCCTGCTCTCCGTCCACGCCCCGCACGCCACTCCCACGCACCGTCAACGACCCGCCTACCCCCCGCCCACGAGCGTCCACGCCCGGACCCCGCCTCTCCCCGCACCTCCCCCCGCGGCAGGCGTCAGTCTCGCTCTCCATGCCCACGCTCGCCTCCCCACCCCCGCTCTCCATCCTTGCCCCGGCCGTCCCCTCCCCCTCCCTCTCCCCCCACCCGCGCCCGCCTCTCCCTCCCCCCAGACCTTCCGTCAGTCTCGCTCTCCATGCCCACGCTCGCGCCCCCAACCCCTCCTTCCCGTTTAGGCCCGCACGTCCCACCCACTCCCCTCTCACGGCCCGTCCCGCCCTGCCCCGACCCCACCCCGCCTCCTTCCCGCGCTCGCTCCCGCGCGCCCGCCCTCTTGTCCCGGCGACCGCGGCAGGCCACGGTGTCGAGTCGCAAAGCGACCGCAGCGCCCTCGCACGATCCGCCCGCGAAAATCACAGAGCTGTGCGCTAAACCACGGTGCGCCTCCGCGGGCTAAAAATGGCGCGCCAGCGCGGCGTAGCAGCTGGCATGGCAGGTGAGCATTACCTTCCACGTGCTTGACTCTGGTCCTTCGTTCCTCATCCTTTGCCTCTCGCCTGCCGTGCCTCTTGCCCTGGCCCCTCGGCCAATGTCTCTGTACTCATGCCTCTCGACCCTTGCCAATGCCACTCGATCCTTGCTCATCGCAATTTGCCCCTTGTCTCTCACCCTTTCCTTACGAACCTAAACCATAACTCACCTTTGTCCCTCTCCTCTTGCCAATCGCCCGTATCCACTTTACTCTTGCTAATTAACGTTCTTCACATGTCATCCAATTCAACGGCACGTTTGCCCCGGATCTTGCCCATCGGCCCTTGCCCCTCGTCTCTCGCCTCTTATTCCTTGGCTCTCATCCTTTGACCCTTTCATTTTCACCCGGTCCTTTCCTTTTCTACTCGCTCTCGTTTCTGACGCCCCTTTCCTCTCGACCCATATTCCCTTACCCCCGACATCTTTTTCCTGTCGCTCCAGCGGCCATTTTCCTCTCACCCCGACGCCCCCTTCCTCTCACTCCTGAATCCCCCTTCCTCTCCTGACGCCTCTTTCTCATTCCCTTGATGCCCTTT
>JAHLJT010004567.1:190578575-190598081 GCA_031308135.1 Acheta domesticus
GACTGCACCACAAAGATGATGCCTTACATACTGCAGACTTCAAAATAACATAAATTAGAAAATGAGAACTCGACACTAGCATTAATCATAAAAAGTATGACAAACTTACCAACTCAGATATATATGCCAGAACAACTGTCTCGCATATAAATTTACATTATTGTTTCCAATCCACTTCCTAAATTTTATATATTCCTTCTCATACAATGCACTCGACTTTTTAGGTATTAAACTTTCTTCTGCCTTCGAGGCTTTTTCTAAAACTACCATTGGTAACGACGCCATCGTTCATTCGAATGCGCGCGTGAATCGGCTCTCCGCTGTCACAGTTGTGACGTCATAATACCAACGTCCATGTTGCCAACTATAAAACTTTACTTACACTTACTTCGTTTCATTATAACTTTATAATGATGTTATACAAAAAATAGCGTATGCAACCGTTTATAATGTTCCTTTTTGCACTCATAAGAAAATAGTCTATTATTAAACTCACTCCTTCGTCGTTCGTTTAGTAATAGACTATTTTCTTATTCGTGCAAAAAAGGTCAACATTATAAACTAATTGCATAAACTACTATTTTCACTTATGTATTCTGAAACAATTGATTATGTTTTGTCATATTTTTGTAACTTTTCAGAGCCTCCTATTTTTATGTAAATATTTTCAAAACGAGTTGCAGTATACAATTGAATGCTGTTTCAACAGGTGAATTTGATATTAACGAAATGATTCAGTGCTGTTATTTTTAAATATATTAATTAAGGGACCATAAGTTTCGTAAAAGTATTCCGTTCTGTCATAGTATTTAATGTGTGGTTTTTGTAATTTAATTGTAATTTTGTAATTTGGTTGGATAAAGATTGTTTAATAAAAGTTGTTCTATGTGTGTGTCTGCCTAAAAACTATTGAACCTTCAAAGAAGTTAAAATCATTTTTTAAAAAAAGGCAGTCTTCGAATAACTTAATTTGGAATTACTCTGTGCAAAGAAGGTCGTAGTTTATTGCCCCATTTTGGGAGCAAAGAGCGTAAATGGATGGGGCAAATCCGAGGCGACAGAGAATAGGGAATGTAGCACCTGCGCCGAGTGCAGCACGCGAGAGCGCGGTGGAGCAGTAGAGGGAGGAGGGGGAGGACGCGAGCTGCGGAAAGTTCGCCCCGGCGCGGGAACCACTGTAAATTACTCCGGGGGACGAGCAGAGCAGTGGACTGCGTGAAATCTCACGGTATAACATTGACGCTGTAACATTTCCGGCCGTTAATTAAATCTGTGCAGTAAATTAGTTGCTTGCACAAGTTGTTGCTACTCAAAGACGTACGACTGCTGTTTTATTTCCGTGTTATTTAAATTGTTAACCTGTTTGTAATTCGTAATAGAGCTACATAAAATGTATTAAAATTAGTAGAATCATAAAGAATTAAAAATGAATTTTTGGTCAAAATTCCCGCTTACACACATCTCAATCTATTTTCGTCTCTTCTCTTCCTTTTCGAGTACAGGTTCCGAATCGATGGACTATCCGGAGGCAATACAAATACTATGTATTGTATTCACGCCTTTGCGTTTAGCTCTAGAAATGTTTCAAGAATAATAATTAAATTTGTTTCGAATTGTATTTCATTTAATTAATGTTATGAATATTTGTTTACCACAAGATAATTTTCAATAACCGCAAATGAAATTCTTTCATATTTTTTTATCCAACGTGCTCGCACCTCCAGCTTACTTGAACCGCCCTTGTTCGAAAATGAGCATTTTTGTGTGTGTTTAATCGTAACAGAGAAACGCCATCGAAGAGAATATGTTTGTGAACCCAAAATGTCGAGTCTGCCACACACAGATTCAGGAAACGATTGGAGTCACATACCTTTTGCATCATTGCTTTCGCCTGTTGAAACAAAATTCGCAATTCGACTGACCAGCAACAACATTTATGATTAAGTGTAAAAATCTAACTTTGCTCGGGCTTTTATTTATCGTAATCATTTATTAGATGCCTGGTGTATAAGAAGTGTTCGGGATTTCACAGACGATGTTTCTAAACACCTTCAATATTTGTACTTTCTTCACGTGCTTAAGTGAAAATAATGGCGTACTTGTACAACCAAATTTTAAAAAAATTATTGAAGAAATATTTGTATTCATTAATGTTAGACTGAAGAGACTAGGTTTACCCAAGTATTCACTTACCAATCTATTAGACACGAAAAGCAATTCTATGGCGCCCTATTCGCTTACATTCATTTATTCTCGGGTAAACCCGTTCCACCTCGCCCCTTCCCGACTAGCCCTACCCTGATCTGTCCCAATCCACCCTCCTCTCGCCTGATCCCACCTTTCCACGTCCCAGTGCTCCAGCTTCACCCTTGCCCTGCCTTCACCCTTGCCCCTTAGTGCAACCACAATAGCGCGTACTTTCTCGCATTAATTGTAACCCTTGCCTCTTTTCGTAAATTCAGAGGGTTCGACAAAAATCGACCTTGCAGCATTTTTATAAGCTAACACCGTACTATCCCAGAAAAAACAAAGAAAAAACGTTGTTTTCAAAATTGCCCATGTTTCACGCAAAATTACTTGAACACTACTATTTTGAAAAAAATTGTTCATGACTTTATTTAAAAGTATAATTTTGTAGAACAGATTTCATTTAAAAATCTATTTTAAAAAATTGTAGAAGAAGGAAGATGAAAACATTTCCTCACTTTTGCAATTTTTGAAAATTCAGAGACTTTATCGAAAATCTGACCTGCAGCATTTCATAAGCGTACTTCCCTCTGAGAAAAAATTAACTGAAAACTTTGAAGCCATTTTTGAGAAAATTTTGAAGATGTTGATACTTCATGTAAAGTACTTCATGTACTCAAATACTCGTTTCAAATTCAAAGGACAGCGGTATCAGCCAGATCAGATGGGGAATATCAATTTTGGTGAAAATTCTACTTACGATTTAGCTTCAAGCGTTGTTCATAAAAGGACAGAGACGTTTAGACGAACTGGCACTTAGACCTAAACCAGTTTTCAGTTTGAAAGATCCAATGAAATGAGTTTTAACTATACAATCTGTTAGAGGAAGTTATTTACTACTTACAGCAGACCTGCACAGCATTTTGCACTTTCACTGACGTCAGGAGCTGCGCGCGGGCAATTCGGAGGCAAATGCGAAAATCGATGAAGGGTGGGAATGAGACTCACTCTAGGAGTGGGGACTACCAATCAGAATGCTCAATTCGTAAGATAGCGCGTAAATTTAAAGAGTAATCGGCGTGAACATGACGGTCATATGTAGTTTCAAGTAATATTGCCTATTTAATTATATTGCAAATGTTTGTTCTCGGTATACGACAGGGCAAAATATGAAACTAGAACGAATTATACATATTAGATTTGGACACCAGTATTCTAATTGCTTGTAGGGCTGAAAATGTAATTCGCTTTGCTACGATGTAATCACAAATTTAGTGTTGTGCTAACACAAAATTATGACACTGAATTGTTTTTGTTTGATGATGACAGCAATAAACTATTTTTTCAATAATTATATTTGATTGAATAAGACGGATTAAAGCAAAAACATATTGTTCTTGAAAAAATCATGATTATTTTCTGTTCTAATTTCTGACAAGAGTGTAGAGTCGTTTACGACATCGTATATAAAATACAAAGCCCTTTGCATTCTATTTAACAATACCCATGATAATCGTATGACTGTCCGTAAACATATTATCACAGAGGTTTGCTCGTTGATCTCTTTATTCAGTTTCATAATGGGGGAAAATAGTCACTAATGTGCTGTTAAACATTACCCTTCTTAGAATTGCCACATATTCTATTTTTATGTCAATCTTGATGTGAGAGATTGCTATCATTATTTTCTTCATTTTGCTGTGATTTGGTGAATATAACATTCCTGGTAAACAATCAATTATTAAATTGTATTTTTTAGTTAGAATTAATATATTTTTCTTATATATAAGAACATATTTGAAGCTATTGCTTTAAAATATTGCTTGAGTCACAATGAGCATGTTATTTTCTTATACAAATTAGAAAAGGAAAATACATACAGTGGATACAAAGGTGGATATACAGTAGTGCACAGAACGTAAACTGTGAATTACGGCCCTTGTAACTTGAAATACTAGACATAATCCATTTAAACAAATGGGCATATAATTTTGCAGCATAATCATTGTATTAGACGTCCAGGCATTCAATCTACGCGGCCGCCGCGTCGTGCTACGTCAGACTTCTCCCTCCCCGCAAAGCTTCCTACTCCCCATACTTGCACTTTCGGCGCTGCCGCGGGCAGACGATCAGTTCACAAGTGCAGAATGCCCGCGGGAGCAGGCGTTGTGCAGGTCTGACTTACAGGAAGAGGATTCCACTTTTCAGTATCAGGGCTTTACAATAAGAGTTTTTCTGACTTTTTCTGCAGCATTACAATATTTGTCCTCTAGTACGTAAGTACTATGCGAGAACGTGTATTTAACAAATACAAATTTATCAAATTAACTTACAGATGCGAATTAAAATTAAACTTAAACACTTTTAAATCGTATTTAAACAATTAAAAGGTCTATAAGGCAAGATAATAGTGGATTCTGACTTCACAGCTTTTTATATTATTTAAATAACCTCGTATCTACCAATCTTGAAAAATCAGCGTTTATATTGATCTTCAATTCCCCTGAAAACTCATTTCTTTTACTGTATTACACTTTATATTGCAAACGAACTCTCTTCATTTTCACACTAAATAGGAAAAATGTTTATTAGCAACCAACAGAAACTGTAGCCATATTCAGACACTTAGTGAAAACGGCCAAAACTGGTATTCGGTTTGCTGTAGCGGCGTGGACTTTTATTACGTAATTGCAACACAATTCACTTAATCAGGAACAGTTCACTCTAATGTTTCCCTGTTTTCATCAAACACATCCATTCCAACTACGCTAATTTTGTTGGGAGTATTAGATTTTTTCTCAGTGTATTCTCAATTATTCCTTCACCACAAAAAGGTCCTCTTCCACTCCCAAGAATGATAAAATACATTTCCCCCCAAAACTAATTCATGCTCTCACAATTGTAATATCAAAACATGCATCATTCATAATATTTCACTTTTGCTCGTAGAAATACGTCATCAGAGGAACCTTAACCATGTATAATTTACTAAAATTAAACCAAGAAGTATTTCACACGGAAACAGAATAAACATGTGCATTTATACCTTTATATTATACAAAAATGCTATTTACAACTTACAAGAAAACAAATGTCGTATGTGTGAAGGAAATCTGTTAATGAGAAAAATCTGTCATTCACAAACAGAAACATTTCCCATTAAGCAATAGAATGTCAAATAAATAATCAAAATTAATATTCATTTTTAATAGTTTCAATATTATTTGTAGTTCTGGTCATCATTAATTAATTCTTCTATTACAAGTTACATTTCTACTGAATGTCTCAAGATGTTCTCACGTAGACAGTTCTCTCGGCTTACTTGTTTTATATTTTGATTTTGATAACGCGTATAGACTTCGCACCCCCTGCACAAATGTGTAATTTTGTAAATAAAAGCTTATTTTGGGATAACATTTTGAATCCCAATCAGGATATTTTTACTTCCCCGTATACGTACGTATATACGGAGTAATATACGTAGTATAGGAAAGTTATGTAATGCTGCGAAAAATCGATTTCGATGTTTTAACGGAAAACATGTTTTGGGGTCCCCTGAAAGTGTTGTTTTTTTTTTCAAAACGTCCGTCCGTCCATCAGACTGTGAACAACTCTAGCGCCTAAACCATTCGTGCGATTTCTTCCAAAATGGATATACCCCGATCGATCTGCGTCTACTTGATGCGCCGCGATTTTGAAAAACTTTCTTCAAATTTGGGGGTAGTTTACATGAAGCCCCCCGGACATTTTCAAAATTTTTCTCAAAAACGGCTTCAAATTTTTTCTTTATATTTCTTGTAAGAATAGAGTAAAATACACTTCTAAAGGTGGCATAGGTCCCATTTTCAGGGTAAACTCTAAATTTTCAAAAATTGCGGAAATTTGAATTTTTTGGCGTCTTCCTAGAACAACAAAATTGAAGATAGAGATTTTTCCTTCTAATAAAATTTGTTGTAAAAAGTGAGTTCTTTCATTAAGATCATGTACATTTTTTGAAAATTTTAGTAGGTTTTGCGCAATACTGCACGCAATATTTGAAATTTTAAGAAATTACAAAAACCAGATTTTCTCAAAAACGGCTCCAAATTGTTTCCTTAAACTTTTGGTAGGGATAGTGCTAATTGTGCTCTTTGAGATGACATTAACGCCATATTGCTCTATTCTTTTGTTGTTTCAAAATTACAAAAATGTAATTTTTTGACTTGTCTCTCACGTCGTTAATATTTATATCAGTGGCGTTTGTTCACATTATTATATTAATGAGTATATGTGCTTTAAATAATGTCAAACGAAGCTTTTCCGAAAATTGAATAGTTTCTGTGAAAACTAGCTCAAAATTCCGTATTTTTAGAAACACTCAAACGCCATTTTCTCAAAAATGACTTCCAATTTTTATTCAATGTTTTCAAATGGATAGTGCTAATTGCACTCTTTAATATGGAATAAAGTTCATTTTGGGATAGTTTTTTGTTTTTTTAATAATTACAAAATTGTAAATAATTTCACTTTTATATAATAAAAGAAGATGCAACTGAGCAACTGACCGCTTCATAAGATTTCAAGGTGTATCTGTAAATATTCATGAGTATGCTACTGATTCGTAGTAGACGGCTGATATCCAATTCCCGCTACCACTATAAATTCCGCCAGCGCAGAAAATCGATTCCCAGCCAGGTGCTATAGAGATCGGATGATTCTTATGCAAATGATGCCGTCTGCACGTGAAACCACTAGGAATACACAGCCGTCAATATTTACTCAGCCAGTCACTTCCCTCTCATAATTCTTGTTGCTCTCCGCAGTCGATAGATATTATTTCATATTTTGTACCTTCGTATTTTGTTACTGATCTTTCACAGGGAGAATTCATTTTCGCATTTCAAAGATTATGGGACCGACGATAAGTATAAAGTGCCATCTATTGTGAAATCGGATTTTATATCAGTTGGGAACCATGTAGGAAAATATTTCTGTTAATTCACATGATAAATCTTCAGCTGGCAATTAAGGTAATTACTTTTATTACCATCATACTAATACATACTACTATCAATCGCTTTGTTTTGCTTGTGTGTTTTAAACTTTAAATATTAAATATTTGATTTGAAATATGATTATAAATACTAGAAATCATTAAGAAGATTACTAAAATAATAGAAATTAATTAAATTAATATAGCCAGGATTACAAAAGGTACAGATTGTCAGAGAAAATATGGAAGATATTGAAATTCACAAATTTCTTAGAATCGTCTCTTCAAGCTTTAAGTGGACGCGAATTGTCAGTGAAAAATTATTTTTAAAAAGATTTTTAAAACTTTTCATTGCATCAGTCACGTCAACATTTTGTTGAAGACGACGTGGTTTTATATTGTTTCAAGATATCTATTAATAAAGAAATAAATTACGAAGACTCACAGCAAAAAAATCTACCCTAAAATAATATATATTTATCTCAAAGAGTAAGAGAAACATTCCGTTGCACAGTGTGGTAAAGTTTTCAACAGCGATTTTGCAGTGTCAGGATGGCAAAGCCAGGGAGGCTGCTGGGTGCTACATAAATACATTTTGCACATTCAAATTTGCTGCGTTTTTATATCGTTCTCTCGGCTGCGGCTATTCCACACAGGTGAGCGGGCACGCGTGCGAACGCGTGGATCTAGTCGTTAAACAGAGCGCTATTTAAAAGCCTTTTACATCGTGCGAGTGGTTATTGCTACGTGTAATTATTTCGTGAACATTTTATCTGCGGAAAAAGCACGCACCGGGGTTATTTCTGTTGTACTTTCAGCCTGTTAGCATATGATTTTGTAGTTCTTGCGTATAAAATTTTGTGAATTTACGATCCTGTATGGTTCATCAAACTAGTTCATTTATGATGCTTTTTTCCTCTCTTTTCTAATTTAATAACGCAGTACTGCAGATGTAATGATCACTCTAAAAATAACATGGATACCTGATCAATAAAGAAGACTGGGGAAAAGTGACAATGCTGAGTGTGATAAAGAGTGAATAAACGGTGTGATCGTGAGTTCATGAAATAAGTGCGCCAGAGAAGGCCAGATGTCAACTGGCTGTGGCTGATTGAACATATGTGATGCTAAAAGTGATGGACGTAACTGACAATGGTTGTGATGTTAGTAAACGTAACGATGTTGAATGGACAATGTCTGTGGTGTTAACTCCTGGTGTTGGTGATGATAAATACGATTGCTATCAATATGCCTATAAAGTTTCGTAATTGAACGACAAACATCACGGGAACGTCTTACAAGCCGGCATCCAGGGATTGGGAACAGCGGAATTAAACGAACCAAGGAAGCAGAAAATTATTCACACTCAGTTCACATACGCGAATTCGCAGGTCGCAATAACCCTGCCTTTCGAGGGGGGGCGGCGTTAAGAAACCTCGTGAATACGGCCGGACGTGCAAGTAATCGAACTTAGCATGCCCTGGTAAAAAGTCTGGTGGTTGGTACCGTTGGTGGGTCATAAGCTCAACTCGAGAACTGAGGACCTTCTTCGACACTGAAGTCCCTTATTCATTGGTAGCAATGCAGATAAAATGTATATAAGTTTATTTATCACTGAATGAAAAGTAGGTACAAGTCTCTGCCAAACGGCAGAGGACACCCCTAAATTAAACATTATTTCTATTTGTTCTTGTACATTTGTTAAACCATACAGTTCTTGATACTATACAAATATCCCTTAAAATGGGCAATCTTCTGATATAAATTCGGCCTCACTATCTGTTGTAGAGATAATTTTATTGCAATTTTTTCTGGTTTGAAAAGGGTGAAAATGTATGCTTCATTTTAATTTAAAAATTGTAATAGTCTGGAACAGTTACACCCACACCAATGAATTTTAAGATGTGTATGAATTTGCAGGAAATTAATATTTGGCCGATCTCGTTTTCTAAAAGTCAACCGCCTTTGATATCTATTACAAGCTTGAATCTATCTTTTCCAAATTTTGTTATGGACAAAGAGAGTTCTTAGAGAAAATTAAAAATTTTGTGGATTTTTCCATAGTACCCTCAAACTTTATACAGTACGTGACAGTAAATCAATTGTGTCACTGTATCATTGAAATGTCGTTAATTACGAATATAAACAAAATTAGAAAAAGGTTTTATGCAAAAGTATTTGTAAAAAGAACTTGGGTTCAAGCCTCTGACAGAGATATCACAGAAAAAGAGACTGACCAAGACACTTTCCCTGCGAACACATAAATATATTAAAAATTCACTAGCCTGGTGTAACCGTTTCAGAGTAATACATCTTTTAAGTTAAAATTTACCTCCATTTTCACCCTTTTAAAAACAGAAAAATTGCACAAAATAAGCTCTACAACAGGTCGAATTTACATCAAATAATTACTCGTAAGAGGCACTTGATACTATCTAGTATTGTATGGTTTAGCAAAAGTACAAAAAACGAAAGAAAGAATGCGTAATTTATTTAGGTGAGTTCTTAATTTTTTTATCAATAAGTTTGTGCCTGTCTGCTTAGCTCTTTGGTTAGGGCTTTCCAAGACGCGACGCCGGGTTTGATTCCCGGTCAGGCAAGATTACAGTGCGCGTTTTCCTTGCAATGTCCCAGTATATCATGCTGTGTGACGATGAGAAAATTCACGTCTCAGGAAGAAGACCAGAATACGGTGTGGGATGTCTTCGTGCTAACCACACGTACCCCCTTCACCCACGGCCACGAGGCCGGTACGCTGCTGGTAGGCCATGGCCTGTACACGGAGCGACGCGCCAAGCACAAACAAACAAACAATACGTGTAATTAATATTTTTAGTTTCTGTCTGTATTTTCGATTATATCAATATCTTGGTTCATCATTGAAAAAACAGAAACAAATTCGTGAAATTATAGTTTATAAAGGCAACAAATGTTTTAAAAAAAGATATTGATATAAGTACTCTAATACTCTTTTGCAAACCGGACAATAACTGACTGGAACAGTCTACCTGCTGCAGCACTAGCGACTTTTCCCCCTAGTGTGCGTTGCTTCCGGAATCGTCTTGGGAACTGCGTGTGATGCAAAATATTTATGTGTGTTTTATTTCTCACTTACTTAGTTGTAGTTTTCCTTTAATATGTATTTTTAAGTTGTATTTGTATCTTTATATGATCTGTACAAACCCTGCCACCGAGCGAAAGTTCATTAGCAGGACATAATAAATATATAATATAATAACCAATAAGTGTGCGGGGGTGGGGGTGGGTGCTCGTGGTTGCAGGCCTGGCAGCGCTGCTCGCGCGTCCGGCGGTGAACGAGGTGTACCTGCTGGCGGTGGCGTACGCCGTGCTGGCGACGTTCGCGGCGCTGACGCTGGCGCTGGGGGCGGCGGCGCCGATGCCCGCGCTGCTGTGCGTGTACGTGGGCTACGCGCTGCTGCCCGTGCGCCTGCGCGACGCCGCCGCCGCCGGCGCCGCCCTCACCGCCCTGCAGCTCGCCGCCATGGTGTACTGGGCGCGCGCGCGCTCCCCGGACGCGCCGCTCTGGCCGCAGGTACGCACGCACGCACGCGCTTCGGGGCTCGCAATCTGTGTTTGTGGGTGTGAGGGTGCGTGTGTGTGTGAGTGTGTGAGGGTGAGTGTGTGTGTGAGTGTGTGTGAGGGTGCGTGTGTGTGAGGGTGCGTGTGTGTGAGGGTGCGTGTGTGTGAGGGTGCGTGTGTGTGAGGGTGCGTGTGTGTGAGGGTGCGTGTGTGTGAGGGTGTGTGTGTGAGGGTGCGTGTGTGTGAGCGTGTGAGTGTGTGTGTGTGAGGGTGCGTGTGTGTGAGCGTGTGAGTGTGTGTGTGAGGGTGCGTGTGGGTGTGTGAGTGGGTGTGTGTGAGGGTGCGTGTGTGAGGGTGTGTGTGTGTATGAGGGTGCGTGTGTGAGGGTGTGTGTGTGTATGAGGGTGCGTGTGTGAGGGTGTGTGTGTGTGTATGAGGGTGTGTGTGTGTGAGGATGCGCGTGGGTGTGAGGGTGAGTGTGTGGGTATGTGTGTGGGTGTGAAGGTGTGTGTGTGAGGGTGGGGGGGTGAGGGAGTGTGTGTGTGTGTGTGAGGGAGTGTGTGTGAATGTGTATGTGTAAAAGGGTATGTGTTTGTGAGGATGTGTGTGTGAGGGTGTGTGTGAGAGGATGTGTGTGTGAGGATGAGTGAGAGGGAGTGGTGTGTGTGTGTGTGTGAGAGAGAGAGAGAGAGAGGGAGGGTTGGTGTGGGTGAGAAGGTTTGTGTGTGTGTGCGCCGACCTCAAACTTGTCTTTTACCAAGGGGAATTCGCCCTGGAGTGGGCACCTAATCGTCAGCCCCTATCCGCACCCCCGCCGGCGCACAAGCTGGTATCTGGGTTCCGCCAGAACGCGGTTTACCCTCTCGGAAATAACCCCATTCACTGCCTGGGTGGGGCCGCCCTGCCAGCTCAGAACTACCGGCTTTCTGCACTGCACGACGAAGCCAAGAGTCAACAGGGGACTACCCGAAGTAAGATCGGCGCGTCTAGGTGCCCCCCTTCCCGTCTCCTCACTGCAACCACTTTCATGCTATCGGCGTGAGTACCGCCGGAATCTCGCAACCTGACAGAGGGGTTCATTGTCCTTGTCTGGACTTCTGTATGTGGGTTCTGGAGAATTCCGAAGTACGACCTTCGCCCAATCCCGCCTAAAGGTCGACGTGCCGTGAAGTAAAGCGCTTCGTAAATTAACACTGTATCGTAGCCAAAACGCTCGTGTGCCGTTTCGCGAAATATGCTTCACTAAGTTACTTAACGCGCGTCATCGCAACGCACATGTGCAGGGGCCCTTAGAAGAAGACTCTAGAAAGCAGTGGAGGCAACGGTGACTGTTGCGCTCAAGGTCGGCAGAACTCCTTCAGAAGAAGATTAAAGTGTAGCAATATGATCAAGGTTCATTCATGTGTAGTGTTCAAGGACAGTGTGTCAAGGTCGGCAGAGCCATCCAAGTCCGCTTTAGGAGAATTTTTTTACCAGGACGGATTTGACGCTTGTCCCAGCGGATATCTTGGCTCTAATCCACACCGCTTTCAGGGAGCACTAGAGCTCGGTAAGGCAGGCTCCCGGATACCCCGGCAAGCAGCGCCTGATACGGAACGTCTCCCCAATTAAGTCTCCGTAGGGCCATCCCGCGAACTCGGAGTTACAAGTTTTCCAGACTGGCACCGGAGTCGAAGTAAGAGTCACTCGCCATACGCCCGGGACAGAAAACAGGTAGTGGAAAGAAGGGAGTGGGTAGTGGGAGTACGAAAGTCATCAGCAGATTCAAATACATCTCGGTTTCCAGCGAAATAGCGTGATACATTTGGCCTTTTTTGTTTTTTTTTTGGCTCTTTTCGACCAACGCCTCAAAGATTTTTTAAATTTTGTTCTCGTCAAAAACAATACAAATTATGTGTGATGGATGACGAAGAAGTATAATCGACGTATTTTCTTGACCCTCAAATTCCATACGCAATTCTTTTACTACATTTAATTGAATTTATGAATAAAGGTAAAAACAAAGCGTTGATAGGATATTTTGAAAACCAGAAATTTTCGACCCCGAGAAAAACTTTATGCATCCGCAAATCAAATAGAGATTCAATTTTATAATACTGCAGGCAAAATAAAACCCTGCAACTAATCAAGGGGAACTCACAACTCACTTCACGACGTCTTTAATACTACGTTACATGGAACACTGACGCTCATGACTGTAACCAAAGTTCACTTCTAGGTCAGTGCCTCACAACTCTCGAGTTTAACATCCTCCTTAATTATACTTATGAGTCTCGACCAGTCTTTTGGCCAACACGAACTTGGTTGACACCAAAGAGCGTATATAGATTGACAGAGACAAAAATGGGCAAAGAACATTCCTTAAAGCAACATGCTTTTTCGCTCAAAAATCGAGGTTGATTCTTATCTCCTGATAATTTTCGTACAAACCCAACAACCCCATTGAATCACCATCTTACAGTCGATTCAAACTTTATCTCTTCACCTTTTTGCCCAAGTCTTTCATTTTACTCTCTGGTCGCAGATACACGCGCACTATAATCTGGACGTTATTATATTTTCCTGTATTTTCCAGTCTACGTTGATCTTTTTCAAATCCCCATAAAGTATCTCACTTAGAAATCTCGGCAATAATTTTCACAATATTCCAGAAGATCCCCCGACCCGTGAATGAACGTGGTTCTCAATGAACGTCCCAAAACTGCCCTGATAGCTAGATCTCCACTGCGCTCTTAAAACAACTGATTCGCGCACATGCTCACAATTGTGTGTTTGCGAATGTCATGCTTTAGTGCGTCAAAACAGCAAGGGTGTTTTTTTTGTCTTACCGCACAACACAGTTTCTGCTGCAGGGGTCGCCTATAAATTACGTAACGCAAATTTGAAGTATTTTGAATACTCCCACTTCCCCCAGTAACGCATCTGTAACGCTACCTGGAATCCCTCCCTAAATAATTGCGTAATGCTTGCAACAATAACATCTACAATAAATAAAAATAAATTATATAACAGTAAAATTATTTTTATTAATTTTATTTATATTACACATATTAACATGTATGATGATTTAACTCTGAAGTTGTTGACGCTGTTGACGTCAAAAATAAAATTGGAAACAATTTTTGAGTAAAGGAAGGAAGCAAAGACTAGAAAATTTCTGACAAGCCATGCACACGCCGTCATGGATGTCGCATGATCGAGAATCTACAACGCCAATTTAATTGGATTCTAGAATATAAATCATGTTTGAATATTCAATGTATGTAATATAACAGATTCAATTAATAGACCAGTGATAAAAATATTTCCATTTATTGTTACAATAAATAACTTTTTACTTACGTCATGAGTACAACGTCTTAATTTGTTTGTATTTAAAAATGTAATTTGTTTACATTTTATTGTTTTAGTTCAACGCTGTTTAAAAAGACCACCCACCACACAAAAAATATTTCACCAAATATTGAAAAATAAAAAAAATAACTGCGTTATGTAACACTAAACTAACCCGCTACTCCTATGTTACGAAGCGTCACGCTGTTTCAAGTCCCCACCCCCTCGTTAGCATTACCTAATTTGGGGAGGACCCCAGACATCTCCGAGAGCAATCACAAATGTACCTCCGTGAGTATGCGACGGAATTAGCGTCCTCCTAAAATTTTGTGTTTACTTTTTGGAAGGCGTAACGTGCCTGATAGTTGGTGCCGCGATGCTGTCGCGCTTCTTTAATTTGTTTCTTCTTTTATTCGCTTTCGGAAGCTTGAATGACAGTTGAATGCCACAGAGAGGTTTTTCTACACGTCAACGCTCCTCGTTGTTGGGTGATGTGTTCAACGGACGAGCTAAAAATATGAAGGACGAAAAACCGACCGTCAGACGAAAAAATACATTCCAAACCCAACTCCGCTGTACACTACTAATAATGATGACAAACGATGACGACGCTTAGTTTCATACTTTAGTGTAGATTCCTTCCATAACTTAATTGTGAAGTTGCAGCGGTCTGAAATGAACCGACCGCACGAACGGAAACAGGGAGACCAAAATTCAAGTGACCTCACTCGCAGTGTTACGTTCCTCGCAAACTTCATGGCAGCTATAACATCTTTCGAATCATTCAGAGATTACATAAAGGGAACCAGGTTGCATAAACCTATCTGCGGAAATAAATATCTATCTATCTATCATTGCATTTCATTTTAAAGAACTTTAAAATGCTGGAGAAAAAATACTTCCATTTAAAAAACCAAAGTTGTGTCAATATCTCTAAAATTACATACGGTACAAACAGGAAAACAAATTATGTTATTTTTTCAATCATATGCAACAACGGCACGTCGGTACCTCAAATGGTTTCAAGATATTGGCTGTAGCAAAATTAGGAGGTCCCCCTGTGTAAACGCTGTTACGTGACCACGAGATGTGTCCTCTCTTTCCCCTGCCTTTCCGGAGAGCCCGCTTAGAATAGTCCCACTACGATCTACACATCTATACTTCGGTTTTTCTTTCTTGGCGCACGGGGGTGGGGTGTCAATAAAATGGAATATCTCACGATATTTCTTGTCGTTCTCGATGATGGCACTAGAAGTCGCATGATCGCGACTGTATCGAGCAATGCTGGAGATCATGCGATTCCTGGCGGCACAACGGAGAACGACGCGAAATACCGTGAAATATTCCATTTTATTGACAATACCCCCGTGCCCTAAGAAAGAAGACCCGAGTATAATCCACAGACTCGAACTGGCCCTGCTGCACCGGAGACAGTACGCCACGGAGGAAAAACCCAGGAGGAATGACGTGCCATCAGCCCCGAATCCTGGAGTCTGGAGGCGCGAGCGGCCTCCGCGCGGTCCGTGACCCCCGCGCCCGCGCCCGCGCCCGCGCCGCGCTCTCACCGCCGGTCAATAACGACCGCGTGTCGCTCGCGAATGACGCACGCACCCGCGAATCCAAACCCACGCGCGCGCCGACGACCTGGCCGGGATGGGCGGAATGGACCGAATGGGTGGGTGGAGCACGGGGAGGACGGATGGCTCGAGTAGGGCGGATGGAGTGGGTAGGTTGGATTGAGTGGGTAGGACGGATTGGGTGGGTAGGACGGGCGAAGTGGACGAATAGGGGTGAGAAGGGCGAATTGGATGGTAGGGAGGAGTTTTGGGGGGAGGGCGGATGGGGTGAGTAGGGCGGATGGGGTAGTAGGGCGGATGGGTGATAGGGCGGATGGGATGTGTAGGGCGGATGGGGGTAAGTAGGGGGGGATGGGGGTGGGTAGGGCGGATGGGGTAGTAGGGACGGATGGGGTGTGTAGGGCGGATGGGGTAAGTAGGGGGGATGGGGTGGGTAGGGCGGATGGGGGTAAAGTAGGGGGGATGGGGTGGGTAGGACGGGGGAAGTGGACGAATGGGGTGAGTAGGGCGAATGGAGTGGTAGGGAGGAGTTTGTGGGGAGTACGGATGGGGTGGGTAGGGCGGATAGGGTGGTAGAGCGGATGGGCTGGGTAGGCCGGACGGACTCCGACGGATGGTGTGAGTAGTACGGGTGTGTTGTTAGGAATTGGGTAGGGGGGGTTGTAGTCTGGCATGGGTGTAGCGTTTGGTTGGGTTGACATATGTGTGGGTTGGGTTGGGTGAGAGTTTGGGTTGCCATATGTGTGGGTTGGGTTGGGTTGGATTAGAGTTTGGATTGGTAAATGGGCATTTGGTTTGGGCGAGGTGAGCACATGGGTTGGATACGGTGCGTGGTTTAGGTTGGAGGTGAGGGAGAGGAGAGAGTGGGGTTGTGTGGATTGGGCGAGTTATGCGGTGGTTGTGAATGAATGGGTGTAAAAGTGAAGTGGGTGAAGGGAACGGAACGTACACAGAACTTGAAATGCGGACGGTCGCCTGAGATTATACTCGGTGACGACTCATGGCTTTGCATTCCAGCGAGACAGCAAAATATATTTTTCAATTAAATGTTTACAATCATTTGTGAATATGTACCATCAGCAATCGACTTTTCATTTCCATCCTTTCGTAACAATATATTTTTGGGGGAGACTGTTCAGATGCCGAATGCTTGAGCAGAACCATAACAAAGCCACGGACCGCGCGCGATCTCTGCTTTTCCTTGTCATATCCTTTCCCCTTATACACACACACACACTTACATGCACTACATTACCACGCATACCGGGAGACCGGCTGGGGGCTTAGAGCTTGTTCCAGTTGGGGTGGTACCCCGCGGAAGGGAGATACCAAGTTGGGGAAATCCTCATTACTCGACAGGAAGGTCAGCGCCGGATCTCACCATCCAGCGGGTGAAGAGCACAACCACTTTCCGAAGGGAAAACATGCAATTACAGTTACCAATTACCTTAATAGTTGACGCTCTCGGAATCATAAATTAATCGAATCATTGCCAGTGATCAGGTCGACTCTTGGGGATTCATGAACCTGCCAAGCAGAAGTGTAGCATGACAGTTGCCCTCCGATCAGGGACATGATGTAACAAAGTCACGTGTGTAACTCCGTCGTTCTGTGTTCGTATCGTTCGCTCACTGATGAAAACTGATTTTACACCTATCTACATGTCCTATAAATGTGAAATGAATAAACTGAGTAAGTAAATATTTGCAACTAGGCTTAACGCTACAATAAGAATTGAACTTTTTTCTTAAATTGGCGCATACTTCGAGATAAGTGTTCAAAGAATTTTTGCAGGGAAAACTCTTTCATTCCCTTGTAGTTCGATTTGCGAAAGAAAATATTCCAACATCTGTTTTCTGCACTCTTAAATATATTTCTGCCTGTAATCTACTCTACTCAAGAATTTATGTATAAATAATTGGCTGTTCATTTGTTTCTAAGCCGATTATCCGCAATTTTCTTGCTGCAAAGCGAGAAGTCTTTCCATTTTCTGTCTTTTTTTAATGATTCCCAACCCATCATTTTCTTATTGTCTCTCCCCTCCACTAAATTATTTTCTATTGCTACATCATTTTGCGTGGATCGCAACTAATTGTACCAAGTTTTATTATTGGTGAAAGAGTTATATACGCATGTTTTCGCGTTCCCGGTACTCTTGTTTGATACGCTCCTGACAAAATGAAGAGATCGGGGTTTTTCCGACGTCAGAATTTACGTGATTTTGGCTGCTTAGTTAAAATACACAAAGAAATTCGATAATTTAATAACTAAAATAATTTGTTGCCCTGTAATTACGGCCCCTGACAGAAGATATAGATTTACTTTACACTTTTAAAATTATTTATGATCATTTTGAGATGTATGTGGAAATTCAAGGTAACGAATGCTGTGAATGTGTTAGCTACCGTTTGTTGCGAAATTTCTACTACAAACAAAGAAGTCTCATTAAATTATACAAACAATGTATGTTCATTGGGAATAATTTATGTACCCACACAAATGAAACGAATTATAAAATACAAACAGTAATAAATTAAACACTTACAGTATTCAATATTTGCATGAAGTATTTGTAAATATTTTTTGCGGGAAGCTCAATATAAACAAAATTAAATAAGAGAAAATAATCCTGCGTAACGCATGATGATATGGTTACAAGAAATACGATAATGATACAGAAAATAAGTTATATTACATAATATTATGTATAAACATTATATTGTTATGACATATAAGAGATTCATTGTTTAGTATTGGTTAACCATGAGAGTTAATTTTTCATTAGGCATTCAGAATAGAGTATAAATAATTATCGAATTGATAATTGTTTTCTATTCCATTATTATTTCCAGAAAATACAGCCTAAAAGTCCTGTAAGATAAACATGATAGAATTATTATATTTGCATTGTTATCTAGGTAGTACACGTAAGAAAAAAGTGTTTAAAATATAGTACAATAATTATTACATTCTCATTACTATGTCAATGACACTGTTCGGCAGTCGCCCTTTTGTCATGCAAATTTGGCTTTATCTGGAGCATAACTGATGCTGTCTTTAAAATCTATCTCGTGTAATTGCCGATTTGTTAAATAAAATACTTTCAAAGAAAGAAATCTACTGAAAACTTGATCCTAGAGATTTTGAAAAAGTCTCTTTTCCTTCCTGTTTTAACTTTAATATTTTGTCTCTTTGGAAACTGCAATTGCTTGCACAGTTGCAAACTGTGAAACTGAGTTTTCACTTATGCGGCTGAAAAAACTGATTAGTTCCTTTGTAACATAGATAACATGTTTTTAAGACAAACATTTTAATCTTCATAGTACAGGTCTCTGCTAATTACACAAATATCACCTCAAAGTTGGGTTAACTACGTCTTAATTCCATAGACTTACTGCATGAACCAGGCCGTCATTGTATATTCCCAAGAGCCAATAAGGAGTCTCCTACAGCAGGAAACATAGTTGTACTACAACAGTTCAAATGTTCTTGTATTATCTGTAACTTTTTCAATGTTCTAAAATTCAGGGAATTCAACAAAAATTACACGTGTCCTATTTTTAAGCATCCTTTGATCTATCCGAGGAAAAAAGAAAAGAAAACATTTTTAACCGATTGTAAGAAAGTTACAAATTATCTAAAATAAGAAATCATATGTTGGCGAGTGTTTCATGGCTTGGAGACTGCTGACTCAAGAAAAAGCACGAAAATAAACAGTCAGAAAGTAACTGAATATTTTTAGTGACGACTCAATGTTGGACCAAGTGTTTCAGGAATAGAGATGAAATAGAACGCTTTAGTAGAGTAGTGTGTAATTAAGTGGAGCATTTGAAATAAAAGACGTATGTATTGGCAGATTATTAATAATAATTGATGGCAGTACTGTGAGAAATTAAA